>OY743101.1:6629900-7099900 GCA_963555665.1 Dircenna loreta
TTGCATTTTAATAAATTAGTTAGTTACATGCACGTTCTCCGGGAGGATCGCTGACTCGAATTCGCTCCCGTGTGAATGGAACGTATTTTGTGTCATCGCGACGGAATGCATAATTGCATTTTAATTATTATATAGATTAGTTAGTTACATGCACGTTCTCCGGGAGGATCGCTGACTCGAATTCGCTCCCGTGTGAAAGGAACGTATTTTGTGTCATCGCGACGGAATGCATAATTGCATTTTAATAAATTAGTTAGTTACATGCACGTTCTCCGGGAGGATCGCTGACTCGAATTCGCTCCCGTGTGAAAGGAACGTATTTTGTGTCATCGCGACGGAATGCATAATTGCATTTTAATTATTATATAAATTAGTTAGTTACATGCACGTTCTCCGGGAGGATCGCTGACTCGAATTCGCTCCCGTGTGAAAGGAATGTATTTTGTGTCATCGCGACGGAATGCATAATCGCATTTTAATTATTATATAAATTAGTTAGTTACATGCACGTTCTCCGGGAGGATCGCTGACTCGAATTCGCTCCCGTGTGAAAGGAATGTATTTTGTGTCATCGCGACGGAATGCATAATTGCATTTTAATTATTATATAAATTAGTTAGTTACATGCACGTTCTCCGGGAGGATCGCTGACTCGAATTCGCTCCCGTGTGAAAGGAACGTATTTTGTGTCATCGCGACGGAATGCATAATTGCATTTTAATAAATTAGTTAGTTACATGCACGTTCTCCGGGAGGATCGCTGACTCGAATTCGCTCCCGTGTGAAAGGAACGTATTTTGTGTCATCGCGACGGAATGCATAATTGCATTTTAATTATTATATAAATTAGTTAGTTACATGCACGTTCTCCGGGAGGATCGCTGACTCGAATTCGCTCCCGTGTGAAAGGAACGTATTTTGTGTCATCGCGACGGAATGCATAATTGCATTTTAATAAATTAGTTAGTTACATGCACGTTCTCCGGGAGGATCGCTGACTCGAATTCGCTCCCGTGTGAAAGGAACGTATTTTGTGTCATCGCGACGGAATGCATAATTGCATTTTAATTATTATTTAAATTAGTTAGTTACATGCACGTTCTCCGGGAGGATCGCTGACTCGAATTCGCTCCCGTGTGAAAGGAACGTATTTTGTGTCATCGCGACGGAATGCATAATTGCATTTTAATAAATTAGTTAGTTACATGCACGTTCTCCGGGAGGATCGCTGACTCGAATTCGCTCCCGTGTGAAAGGAATGTATTTTGTGTCATCGCGACGGAATGCATAATTGCATTTTAATTATTATTTAAATTAGTTAGTTACATGCACGTTCTCCGGGAGGATCGCTGACTCGAATTCGCTCCCGTGTGAAAGGAACGTATTTTGTGTCATCGCGACGGAATGCATAATTGCATTTTAATAAATTAGTTAGTTACATGCACGTTCTCCGGGAGGATCGCTGACTCGAATTCGCTCCCGTGTGAAAGGAACGTATTTTGAGTCATCGCGACGGAATGCATAATTGCATTTTAATTATTATTTAAATTAGTTAGTTACATGCACGTTCTCCGGGAGGATCGCTGACTCGAATTCGCTCCCGTGTGAAAGGAACGTATTTTGTGTCATCGCGACGGAATGCATAATTGCATTTTAATAAATTAGTTAGTTACATGCACGTTCTCCGGGAGGATCGCTGACTCGAATTCGCTCCCGTGTGAAAGGAATGTATTTTGTGTCATCGCGACGGAATGCATAATTGCATTTTAATTATTATTTAAATTAGTTAGTTACATGCACGTTCTCCGGGAGGATCGCTGACTCGAATTCGCTCCCGTGTGAAAGGAACGTATTTTGTGTCATCGCGACGGAATGCATAATTGCATTTTAATAAATTAGTTAGTTACATGCACGTTCTCCGGGAGGATCGCTGACTCGAATTCGCTCCCGTGTGAAAGGAATGTATTTTGAGTCATCGCGACGGAATGCATAATTGCATTTTAATTATTATATAAATTAGTTAGTTACATGCACGTTCTCCGGTAGGATCGCTGACTCGAATTCGCTCCCGTGTGAAAGGAACGTATTTTGAGTCATCGCGACGGAATGCATAATTGCATTTTAATTATTATTTAAATTAGTTAGTTACATGCACGTTCTCCGGGAGGATCGCTGACTCGAATTCGCTCCCGTGTGAAAGGAACGTATTTTGTGTCATCGCGACGGAATGCATAATTGCATTTTAATAAATTAGTTAGTTACATGCACGTTCTCCGGGAGGATCGCTGACTCGAATTCGCTCCCGTGTGAAAGGAACGTATTTTGTGTCATCGCGACGGAATGCATAATTGCATTTTAATTATTATATAAATTAGTTAGTTACATGCACCTTCTCCGGGAGGATCGCTGACTCGAATTCGCTCCCGTGTGAAAGGAACGTATTTTGTGTCATCGCGACGGAATGCATAATTGCATTTTAATAAATTAGTTAGTTACATGCACGTTCTCCGGGAGGATCGCTGACTCGAATTCGCTCCCGTGTGAAAGGAACGTATTTTGTGTCATCGCGACGGAATGCATAATTGCATTTTAATTATTATTTAAATTAGTTAGTTACATGCACGTTCTCCGGGAGGATCGCTGACTCGAATTCGCTCCCGTGTGAAAGGAACGTATTTTGTGTCATCGCGACGGAATGCATAATTGCATTTTAATAAATTAGTTAGTTACATGCACGTTCTCCGGGAGGATCGCTGACTCGAATTCGCTCCCGTGTGAAAGGAATGTATTTTGAGTCATCGCGACGGAATGCATAATTGCATTTTAATTATTATATAGATTAGTTAGTTACATGCACGTTCTCCGGGAGAATCGCTGACTCGAATTCGCTCCCGTGTGAAAGGAACGTATTTTGTGTCATCGCGACGGAATGCATAATTGCATTTTAATAAATTAGTTAGTTACATGCACGTTCTCCGGGAGGATCGCTGACTCGAATTCGCTCCCGTGTGAAAGGAACGTATTTTGTGTCATCGCGACGGAATGCATAATTGCATTTTAATTATTATATAAATTAGTTAGTTACATGCACGTTCTCCGGGAGGATCGCTGACTCGAATTCGCTCCCGTGTGAAAGGAATGTATTTTGTGTCATCGCGACGGAATGCATAATCGCATTTTAATTATTATATAAATTAGTTAGTTACATGCACGTTCTCCGGGAGGATCGCTGACTCGAATTCGCTCCCGTGTGAAAGGAATGTATTTTGTGTCATCGCGACGGAATGCATAATTGCATTTTAATTATTATATAAATTAGTTAGTTACATGCACGTTCTCCGGGAGGATCGCTGACTCGAATTCGCTCCCGTGTGAAAGGAACGTATTTTGTGTCATCGCGACGGAATGCATAATTGCATTTTAATAAATTAGTTAGTTACATGCACGTTCTCCGGGAGGATCGCTGACTCGAATTCGCTCCCGTGTGAAAGGAACGTATTTTATGTCATCGCGACGGAATGCATAATTGCATTTTAATTATTATATAAATTAGTTAGTTACATGCACGTTCTCCGGGAGGATCGCTGACTCGAATTCGCTCCCGTGTGAAAGGAACGTATTTTGTGTCATCGCGACGGAATGCATAATTGCATTTTAATAAATTAGTTAGTTACATGCACGTTCTCCGGGAGGATCGCTGACTCGAATTCGCTCCCGTGTGAAAGGAACGTATTTTGTGTCATCGCGACGGAATGCATAATTGCATTTTAATTATTATTTAAATTAGTTAGTTACATGCACGTTCTCCGGGAGGATCGCTGACTCGAATTCGCTCCCGTGTGAAAGGAACGTATTTTGTGTCATCGCGACGGAATGCATAATTGCATTTTAATAAATTAGTTAGTTACATGCACGTTCTCCGGGAGGATCGCTGACTCGAATTCGCTCCCGTGTGAAAGGAATGTATTTTGAGTCATCGCGACGGAATGCATAATTGCATTTTAATTATTATATAAATTAGTTAGTTACATGCACGTTCTCCGGTAGGATCGCTGACTCGAATTCGCTCCCGTGTGAAAGGAACGTATTTTGAGTCATCGCGACGGAATGCATAATTGCATTTTAATTATTATTTAAATTAGTTAGTTACATGCACGTTCTCCGGGAGGATCGCTGACTCGAATTCGCTCCCGTGTGAAAGGAACGTATTTTGTGTCATCGCGACGGAATGCATAATTGCATTTTAATAAATTAGTTAGTTACATGCACGTTCTCCGGGAGGATCGCTGACTCGAATTCGCTCCCGTGTGAAAGGAACGTATTTTGTGTCATCGCGACGGAATGCATAATTGCATTTTAATTATTATATAAATTAGTTAGTTACATGCACGTTCTCCGGGAGGATCGCTGACTCGAATTCGCTCCCGTGTGAAAGGAACGTATTTTGTGTCATCGCGACGGAATGCATAATTGCATTTTAATTATTATTTAAATTAGTTAGTTACATGCACGTTCTCCGGGAGGATCGCTGACTCGAATTCGCTCCCGTGTGAAAGGAACGTATTTTGTGTCATCGCGACGGAATGCATAATTGCATTTTAATAAATTAGTTAGTTACATGCACGTTCTCCGGGAGGATCGCTGACTCGAATTCGCTCCCGTGTGAAAGGAATGTATTTTGAGTCATCGCGACGGAATGCATAATTGCATTTTAATTATTATATAGATTAGTTAGTTACATGCACGTTCTCCGGGAGAATCGCTGACTCGAATTCGCTCCCGTGTGAAAGGAACGTATTTTGTGTCATCGCGACGGAATGCATAATTGCATTTTAATAAATTAGTTAGTTACATGCACGTTCTCCGGGAGGATCGCTGACTCGAATTCGCTCCCGTGTGAAAGGAACGTATTTTGTGTCATCGCGACGGAATGCATAATTGCATTTTAATTATTATATAAATTAGTTAGTTACATGCACGTTCTCCGGGAGGATCGCTGACTCGAATTCGCTCCCGTGTGAAAGGAATGTATTTTGAGTCATCGCGACGGAATGCATAATTGCATTTTAATTATTATATAAATTAGTTAGTTACATGCACGTTCTCCGGTAGGATCGCTGACTCGAATTCGCTCCCGTGTGAAAGGAACGTATTTTGTGTCATCGCGACGGAATGCATAATTGCATTTTAATTATTATATAAATTAGTTAGTTACATGCACGTTCTCCGGGAGGATCGCTGACTCGAATTCGCTCCCGTGTGAAAGGAACGTATTTTGTGTCATCGCGACGGAATGCATAATTGCATTTTAATAAATTAGTTAGTTACATGCACGTTCTCCGGGAGGATCGCTGACTCGAATTCGCTCCCGTGTGAAAGGAACGTATTTTATGTCATCGCGACGGAATGCATAATTGCATTTTAATTATTATATAAATTAGTTAGTTACATGCACGTTCTCCGGGAGGATCGCTGACTCGAATTCGCTCCCGTGTGAAAGGAACGTATTTTGTGTCATCGCGACGGAATGCATAATTGCATTTTAATAAATTAGTTAGTTACATGCACGTTCTCCGGGAGGATCGCTGACTCGAATTCGCTCCCGTGTGAAAGGAACGTATTTTGTGTCATCGCGACGGAATGCATAATTGCATTTTAATTATTATTTAAATTAGTTAGTTACATGCACGTTCTCCGGGAGGATCGCTGACTCGAATTCGCTCCCGTGTGAAAGGAACGTATTTTGTGTCATCGCGACGGAATGCATAATTGCATTTTAATAAATTAGTTAGTTACATGCACGTTCTCCGGGAGGATCGCTGACTCGAATTCGCTCCCGTGTGAAAGGAATGTATTTTGAGTCATCGCGACGGAATGCATAATTGCATTTTAATTATTATATAAATTAGTTAGTTACATGCACGTTCTCCGGTAGGATCGCTGACTCGAATTCGCTCCCGTGTGAAAGGAACGTATTTTGAGTCATCGCGACGGAATGCATAATTGCATTTTAATTATTATTTAAATTAGTTAGTTACATGCACGTTCTCCGGGAGGATCGCTGACTCGAATTCGCTCCCGTGTGAAAGGAACGTATTTTGTGTCATCGCGACGGAATGCATAATTGCATTTTAATAAATTAGTTAGTTACATGCACGTTCTCCGGGAGGATCGCTGACTCGAATTCGCTCCCGTGTGAAAGGAACGTATTTTGAGTCATCGCGACGGAATGCATAATTGCATTTTAATTATTATTTAAATTAGTTAGTTACATGCACGTTCTCCGGGAGGATCGCTGACTCGAATTCGCTCCCGTGTGAAAGGAACGTATTTTGTGTCATCGCGACGGAATGCATAATTGCATTTTAATTATTATATAAATTAGTTAGTTACATGCACGTTCTCCGGGAGGATCGCTGACTCGAATTCGCTCCCGTGTGAAAGGAACGTATTTTGTGTCATCGCGACGGAATGCATAATTGCATTTTAATTATTATTTAAATTAGTTAGTTACATGCACGTTCTCCGGGAGGATCGCTGACTCGAATTCGCTCCCGTGTGAAAGGAACGTATTTTGTGTCATCGCGACGGAATGCATAATTGCATTTTAATAAATTAGTTAGTTACATGCACGTTCTCCGGGAGGATCGCTGACTCGAATTCGCTCCCGTGTGAAAGGAATGTATTTTGAGTCATCGCGACGGAATGCATAATTGCATTTTAATTATTATATAAATTAGTTAGTTACATGCACGTTCTCCGGTAGGATCGCTGACTCGAATTCGCTCCCGTGTGAAAGGAACGTATTTTGAGTCATCGCGACGGAATGCATAATTGCATTTTAATTATTATTTAAATTAGTTAGTTACATGCACGTTCTCCGGGAGGATCGCTGACTCGAATTCGCTCCCATGTGAAAGGAACGTATTTTGTGTCATCGCGACGGAATGCATAATTGCATTTTAATTATTATTTAAATTAGTTAGTTACATGCACGTTCTCCGGGAGGATCGCTGACTCGAATTCGCTCCCGTGTGAAAGGAACGTATTTTGTGTCATCGCGACGGAATGCATAATTGCATTTTAATAAATTAGTTAGTTACATGCACGTTCTCCGGGAGGATCGCTGACTCGAATTCGCTCCCGTGTGAAAGGAACGTATTTTGAGTCATCGCGACGGAATGCATAATTGCATTTTAATTATTATTTAAATTAGTTAGTTACATGCACGTTCTCCGGGAGGATCGCTGACTCGAATTCGCTCCCGTGTGAAAGGAACGTATTTTGTGTCATCGCGACGGAATGCATAATTGCATTTTAATAAATTAGTTAGTTACATGCACGTTCTCCGGGAGGATCGCTGACTCGAATTCGCTCCCGTGTGAAAGGAATGTATTTTGTGTCATCGCGACGGAATGCATAATTGCATTTTAATTATTATTTAAATTAGTTAGTTACATGCACGTTCTCCGGGAGGATCGCTGACTCGAATTCGCTCCCGTGTGAAAGGAACGTATTTTGTGTCATCGCGACGGAATGCATAATTGCATTTTAATAAATTAGTTAGTTACATGCACGTTCTCCGGGAGGATCGCTGACTCGAATTCGCTCCCGTGTGAAAGGAATGTATTTTGAGTCATCGCGACGGAATGCATAATTGCATTTTAATTATTATATAAATTAGTTAGTTACATGCACGTTCTCCGGTAGGATCGCTGACTCGAATTCGCTCCCGTGTGAAAGGAACGTATTTTGAGTCATCGCGACGGAATGCATAATTGCATTTTAATTATTATTTAAATTAGTTAGTTACATGCACGTTCTCCGGGAGGATCGCTGACTCGAATTCGCTCCCGTGTGAAAGGAACGTATTTTGTGTCATCGCGACGGAATGCATAATTGCATTTTAATAAATTAGTTAGTTACATGCACGTTCTCCGGGAGGATCGCTGACTCGAATTCGCTCCCGTGTGAAAGGAATGTATTTTGAGTCATCGCGACGGAATGCATAATTGCATTTTAATTATTATATAAATTAGTTAGTTACATGCACGTTCTCCGGTAGGATCGCTGACTCGAATTCGCTCCCGTGTGAAAGGAACGTATTTTGAGTCATCGCGACGGAATGCATAATTGCATTTTAATTATTATTTAAATTAGTTAGTTACATGCACGTTCTCCGGGAGGATCGCTGACTCGAATTCGCTCCCGTGTGAAAGGAACGTATTTTGTGTCATCGCGACGGAATGCATAATTGCATTTTAATAAATTAGTTAGTTACATGCACGTTCTCCGGGAGGATCGCTGACTCGAATTCGCTCCCGTGTGAAAGGAATGTATTTTGAGTCATCGCGACGGAATGCATAATTGCATTTTAATTATTATATAAATTAGTTAGTTACATGCACGTTCTCCGGTAGGATCGCTGACTCGAATTCGCTCCCGTGTGAAAGGAACGTATTTTGAGTCATCGCGACGGAATGCATAATTGCATTTTAATTATTATTTAAATTAGTTAGTTACATGCACGTTCTCCGGGAGGATCGCTGACTCGAATTCGCTCCCGTGTGAAAGGAACGTATTTTGTGTCATCGCGATGGAATGCATAATTGCATTTTAATAAATTAGTTAGTTACATGCACGTTCTCCGGGAGGATCGCTGACTCGAATTCGCTCCCGTGTGAAAGGAATGTATTTTGAGTCATCGCGACGGAATGCATAATTGCATTTTAATTATTATATAAATTAGTTAGTTACATGCACGTTCTCCGGTAGGATCGCTGACTCGAATTCGCTCCCGTGTGAAAGGAACGTATTTTGAGTCATCGCGACGGAATGCATAATTGCATTTTAATTATTATTTAAATTAGTTAGTTACATGCACGTTCTCCGGGAGGATCGCTGACTCGAATTCGCTCCCGTGTGAAAGGAACGTATTTTGTGTCATCGCGACGGAATGCATAATTGCATTTTAATAAATTAGTTAGTTACATGCACGTTCTCCGGGAGGATCGCTGACTCGAATTCGCTCCCGTGTGAAAGGAATGTATTTTGTGTCATCGCGACGGAATGCATAATTGCATTTTAATTATTATTTAAATTAGTTAGTTACATGCACGTTCTCCGGGAGGATCGCTGACTCGAATTCGCTCCCGTGTGAAAGGAACGTATTTTGTGTCATCGCGACGGAATGCATAATTGCATTTTAATAAATTAGTTAGTTACATGCACGTTCTCCGGGAGGATCGCTGACTCGAATTCGCTCCCGTGTGAAAGGAATGTATTTTGTGTCATCGCGACGGAATGCATAATTGCATTTTAATTATTATTTAAATTAGTTAGTTACATGCACGTTCTCCGGTAGGATCGCTGACTCGAATTCGCTCCCGTGTGAAAGGAATGTATTTTGTGTCATCGCGACGGAATGCATAATTGCATTTTAATTATTATTTAAATTAGTTAGTTACATGCACGTTCTCCGGGAGGATCGCTGACTCGAATTCGCTCCCGTGTGAAAGGAACGTATTTTGTGTCATCGCGACGGAATGCATAATTGCATTTTAATAAATTAGTTAGTTACATGCACGTTCTCCGGGAGGATCGCTGACTCGAATTCGCTCCCGTGTGAAAGGAATGTATTTTGTGTCATCGCGACGGAATGCATAATTGCATTTTAATTATTATTTAAATTAGTTAGTTACATGCACGTTCTCCGGGAGGATCGCTGACTCGAATTCGCTCCCGTGTGAAAGGAACGTATTTTGTGTCATCGCGACGGAATGCATAATTGCATTTTAATAAATTAGTTAGTTACATGCACGTTCTCCGGGAGGATCGCTGACTCGAATTCGCTCCCGTGTGAAAGGAACGTATTTTGAGTCATCGCGACGGAATGCATAATTGCATTTTAATTATTATTTAAATTAGTTAGTTACATGCACGTTCTCCGGGAGGATCGCTGACTCGAATTCGCTCCCGTGTGAAAGGAACGTATTTTGTGTCATCGCGACGGAATGCATAATTGCATTTTAATAAATTAGTTAGTTACATGCACGTTCTCCGGGAGGATCGCTGACTCGAATTCGCTCCCGTGTGAAAGGAATGTATTTTGTGTCATCGCGACGGAATGCATAATTGCATTTTAATTATTATTTAAATTAGTTAATTACATGCACGTTCTCCGGGAGGATCGCTGACTCGAATTCGCTCCCGTGTGAAAGGAACGTATTTTGTGTCATCGCGACGGAATGCATAATTGCATTTTAATAAATTAGTTAGTTACATGCACGTTCTCCGGGAGGATCGCTGACTCGAATTCGCTCCCGTGTGAAAGGAATGTATTTTGAGTCATCGCGACGGAATGCATAATTGCATTTTAATTATTATATAAATTAGTTAGTTACATGCACGTTCTCCGGTAGGATCGCTGACTCGAATTCGCTCCCGTGTGAAAGGAACGTATTTTGAGTCATCGCGACGGAATGCATAATTGCATTTTAATTATTATTTAAATTAGTTAGTTACATGCACGTTCTCCGGGAGGATCGCTGACTCGAATTCGCTCCCGTGTGAAAGGAACGTATTTTGTGTCATCGCGACGGAATGCATAATTGCATTTTAATAAATTAGTTAGTTACATGCACGTTCTCCGGGAGGATCGCTGACTCGAATTCGCTCCCGTGTGAAAGGAATGTATTTTGAGTCATCGCGACGGAATGCATAATTGCATTTTAATTATTATATAAATTAGTTAGTTACATGCACGTTCTCCGGTAGGATCGCTGACTCGAATTCGCTCCCGTGTGAAAGGAACGTATTTTGAGTCATCGCGACGGAATGCATAATTGCATTTTAATTATTATTTAAATTAGTTAGTTACATGCACGTTCTCCGGGAGGATCGCTGACTCGAATTCGCTCCCGTGTGAAAGGAACGTATTTTGTGTCATCGCGACGGAATGCATAATTGCATTTTAATAAATTAGTTAGTTACATGCACGTTCTCCGGGAGGATCGCTGACTCGAATTCGCTCCCGTGTGAAAGGAATGTATTTTGAGTCATCGCGACGGAATGCATAATTGCATTTTAATTATTATATAAATTAGTTAGTTACATGCACGTTCTCCGGTAGGATCGCTGACTCGAATTCGCTCCCGTGTGAAAGGAACGTATTTTGAGTCATCGCGACGGAATGCATAATTGCATTTTAATTATTATTTAAATTAGTTAGTTACATGCACGTTCTCCGGGAGGATCGCTGACTCGAATTCGCTCCCGTGTGAAAGGAACGTATTTTGTGTCATCGCGACGGAATGCATAATTGCATTTTAATAAATTAGTTAGTTACATGCACGTTCTCCGGGAGGATCGCTGACTCGAATTCGCTCCCGTGTGAAAGGAATGTATTTTGAGTCATCGCGACGGAATGCATAATTGCATTTTAATTATTATATAAATTAGTTAGTTACATGCACGTTCTCCGGTAGGATCGCTGACTCGAATTCGCTCCCGTGTGAAAGGAACGTATTTTGAGTCATCGCGACGGAATGCATAATTGCATTTTAATTATTATTTAAATTAGTTAGTTACATGCACGTTCTCCGGGAGGATCGCTGACTCGAATTCGCTCCCGTGTGAAAGGAACGTATTTTGTGTCATCGCGACGGAATGCATAATTGCATTTTAATAAATTAGTTAGTTACATGCACGTTCTCCGGGAGGATCGCTGACTCGAATTCGCTCCCGTGTGAAAGGAATGTATTTTGTGTCATCGCGACGGAATGCATAATTGCATTTTAATTATTATTTAAATTAGTTAGTTACATGCACGTTCTCCGGGAGGATCGCTGACTCGAATTCGCTCCCGTGTGAAAGGAACGTATTTTGTGTCATCGCGACGGAATGCATAATTGCATTTTAATAAATTAGTTAGTTACATGCACGTTCTCCGGGAGGATCGCTGACTCGAATTCGCTCCCGTGTGAAAGGAATGTATTTTGTGTCATCGCGACGGAATGCATAATTGCATTTTAATTATTATTTAAATTAGTTAGTTACATGCACGTTCTCCGGTAGGATCGCTGACTCGAATTCGCTCCCGTGTGAAAGGAATGTATTTTGTGTCATCGCGACGGAATGCATAATTGCATTTTAATTATTATTTAAATTAGTTAGTTACATGCACGTTCTCCGGGAGGATCGCTGACTCGAATTCGCTCCCGTGTGAAAGGAATGTATTTTGTGTCATCGCGACGGAATGCATAATTGCATTTTAATTATTATTTAAATTAGTTAGTTACATGCACGTTCTCCGGGAGGATCGCTGACTCGAATTCGCTCCCGTGTGAAAGGAACGTATTTTGTGTCATCGCGACGGAATGCATAATTGCATTTTAATAAATTAGTTAGTTACATGCACGTTCTCCGGGAGGATCGCTGACTCGAATTCGCTCCCGTGTGAAAGGAATGTATTTTGAGTCATCGCGACGGAATGCATAATTGCATTTTAATTATTATATAAATTAGTTAGTTACATGCACGTTCTCCGGTAGGATCGCTGACTCGAATTCGCTCCCGTGTGAAAGGAACGTATTTTGAGTCATCGCGACGGAATGCATAATTGCATTTTAATTATTATTTAAATTAGTTAGTTTCATGCACGTTCTCCGGGAGGATCGCTGACTCGAATTCGCTCCCGTGTGAAAGGAACGTATTTTGTGTCATCGCGACGGAATGCATAATTGCATTTTAATAAATTAGTTAGTTACATGCACGTTCTCCGGGAGGATCGCTGACTCGAATTCGCTCCCGTGTGAAAGGAATGTATTTTGTGTCATCGCGACGGAATGCATAATTGCATTTTAATTATTATTTAAATTAGTTAGTTACATGCACGTTCTCCGGGAGGATCGCTGACTCGAATTCGCTCCCGTGTGAAAGGAACGTATTTTGTGTCATCGCGACGGAATGCATAATTGCATTTTAATAAATTAGTTAGTTACATGCACGTTCTCCGGGAGGATCGCTGACTCGAATTCGCTCCCGTGTGAAAGGAATGTATTTTGTGTCATCGCGACGGAATGCATAATTGCATTTTAATTATTATTTAAATTAGTTAGTTACATGCACGTTCTCCGGTAGGATCGCTGACTCGAATTCGCTCCCGTGTGAAAGGAATGTATTTTGTGTCATCGCGACGGAATGCATAATTGCATTTTAATTATTATTTAAATTAGTTACATGCACGTTCTCCGGGAGGATCGCTGACTCGAATTCGCTCCCGTGTGAAAGGAATGTATTTTGTGTCATCGCGACGGAATGCATAATTGCATTTTAATTATTATTTAAATTAGTTAGTTACATGCACGTTCTCCGGGAGGATCGCTGACTCGAATTCGCTCCCGTGTGAAAGGAACGTATTTGTGTCATCGCGACGGAATGCATAATTGCATTTTAATAAATTAGTTAGTTACATGCACGTTCTCCGGGAGGATCGCTGACTCGAATTCGCTCCCGTGTGAAAGGAATGTATTTTGAGTCATCGCGACGGAATGCATAATTGCATTTTAATTATTATATAAATTAGTTAGTTACATGCACGTTCTCCGGTAGGATCGCTGACTCGAATTCGCTCCCGTGTGAAAGGAACGTATTTTGAGTCATCGCGACGGAATGCATAATTGCATTTTAATTATTATTTAAATTAGTTAGTTACATGCACGTTCTCCGGGAGGATCGCTGACTCGAATTCGCTCCCGTGTGAAAGGAACGTATTTTGTGTCATCGCGACGGAATGCATAATTGCATTTTAATTATTATATAAATTAGTTAGTTACATGCACGTTCTCCGGGAGGATCGCTGACTCGAATTCGCTCCCGTGTGAAAGGAATGTATTTTGAGTCATCGCGACGGAATGCATAATTGCATTTTAATTATTATATAAATTAGTTAGTTACATGCACGTTCTCCGGTAGGATCGCTGACTCGAATTCGCTCCCGTGTGAAAGGAACGTATTTTGAGTCATCGCGACGGAATGCATAATTGCATTTTAATTATTATTTAAATTAGTTAGTTACATGCACGTTCTCCGGGAGGATCGCTGACTCGAATTCGCTCCCGTGTGAAAGGAACGTATTTTGTGTCATCGCGACGGAATGCATAATTGCATTTTAATAAATTAGTTAGTTACATGCACGTTCTCCGGGAGGATCGCTGACTCGAATTCGCTCCCGTGTGAAAGGAATGTATTTTGTGTCATCGCGACGGAATGCATAATTGCATTTTAATTATTATTTAAATTAGTTAGTTACATGCACGTTCTCCGGGAGGATCGCTGACTCGAATTCGCTCCCGTGTGAAAGGAACGTATTTTGTGTCATCGCGACGGAATGCATAATTGCATTTTAATAAATTAGTTAGTTACATGCACGTTCTCCGGGAGGATCGCTGACTCGAATTCGCTCCCGTGTGAAAGGAATGTATTTTGTGTCATCGCGACGGAATGCATAATTGCATTTTAATTATTATTTAAATTAGTTAGTTACATGCACGTTCTCCGGTAGGATCGCTGACTCGAATTCGCTCCCGTGTGAAAGGAATGTATTTTGTGTCATCGCGACGGAATGCATAATTGCATTTTAATTATTATTTAAATTAGTTAGTTACATGCACGTTCTCCGGGAGGATCGCTGACTCGAATTCGCTCCCGTGTGAAAGGAATGTATTTTGTGTCATCGCGACGGAATGCATAATTGCATTTTAATTATTATTTAAATTAGTTAGTTACATGCACGTTCTCCGGGAGGATCGCTGACTCGAATTCGCTCCCGTGTGAAAGGAACGTATTTTGTGTCATCGCGACGGAATGCATAATTGCATTTTAATAAATTAGTTAGTTACATGCACGTTCTCCGGGAGGATCGCTGACTCGAATTCGCTCCCGTGTGAAAGGAATGTATTTTGTGTCATCGCGACGGAATGCATAATTGCATTTTAATTATTATTTAAATTAGTTAGTTACATGCACGTTCTCCGGGAGGATCGCTGACTCGAATTCGCTCCCGTGTGAAAGGAATGTATTTTGTGTCATCGCGACGGAATGCATAATTGCATTTTAATTATTATTTAAATTAGTTAGTTACATGCACGTTCTCCGGGAGGATCGCTGACTCGAATTCGCTCCCGTGTGAAAGGAACGTATTTTGTGTCATCGCGACGGAATGCATAATTGCATTTTAATAAATTAGTTAGTTACATGCACGTTCTCCGGGAGGATCGCTGACTCGAATTCGCTCCCGTGTGAAAGGAATGTATTTTGAGTCATCGCGACGGAATGCATAATTGCATTTTAATTATTATATAAATTAGTTAGTTACATGCACGTTCTCCGGTAGGATCGCTGACTCGAATTCGCTCCCGTGTGAAAGGAACGTATTTTGAGTCATCGCGACGGAATGCATAATTGCATTTTAATTATTATTTAAATTAGTTAGTTACATGCACGTTCTCCGGGAGGATCGCTGACTCGAATTCGCTCCCGTGTGAAAGGAACGTATTTTGTGTCATCGCGACGGAATGCATAATTGCATTTTAATAAATTAGTTAGTTACATGCACGTTCTCCGGGAGGATCGCTGACTCGAATTCGCTCCCGTGTGAAAGGAATGTATTTTGAGTCATCGCGACGGAATGCATAATTGCATTTTAATTATTATATAAATTAGTTAGTTACATGCACGTTCTCCGGTAGGATCGCTGACTCGAATTCGCTCCCGTGTGAAAGGAACGTATTTTGAGTCATCGCGACGGAATGCATAATTGCATTTTAATTATTATTTAAATTAGTTAGTTACATGCACGTTCTCCGGGAGGATCGCTGACTCGAATTCGCTCCCGTGTGAAAGGAACGTATTTTGTGTCATCGCGACGGAATGCATAATTGCATTTTAATAAATTAGTTAGTTACATGCACGTTCTCCGGGAGGATCGCTGACTCGAATTCGCTCCCGTGTGAAAGGAATGTATTTTGAGTCATCGCGACGGAATGCATAATTGCATTTTAATTATTATATAAATTAGTTAGTTACATGCACGTTCTCCGGTAGGATCGCTGACTCGAATTCGCTCCCGTGTGAAAGGAACGTATTTTGAGTCATCGCGACGGAATGCATAATTGCATTTTAATTATTATTTAAATTAGTTAGTTACATGCACGTTCTCCGGGAGGATCGCTGACTCGAATTCGCTCCCGTGTGAAAGGAACGTATTTTGTGTCATCGCGACGGAATGCATAATTGCATTTTAATAAATTAGTTAGTTACATGCACGTTCTCCGGGAGGATCGCTGACTCGAATTCGCTCCCGTGTGAAAGGAACGTATTTTGTGTCATCGCGACGGAATGCATAATTGCATTTTAATAAATTAGTTAGTTACATGCACGTTCTCCGGGAGGATCGCTGACTCGAATTCGCTCCCGTGTGAAAGGAATGTATTTTGTGTCATCGCGACGGAATGCATAATTGCATTTTAATTATTATTTAAATTAGTTAGTTACATGCACGTTCTCCGGGAGGATCGCTGACTCGAATTCGCTCCCGTGTGAAAGGAACGTATTTTGTGTCATCGCGACGGAATGCATAATTGCATTTTAATAAATTAGTTAGTTACATGCACGTTCTCCGGGAGGATCGCTGACTCGAATTCGCTCCCGTGTGAAAGGAATGTATTTTGTGTCATCGCGACGGAATGCATAATTGCATTTTAATTATTATTTAAATTAGTTAGTTACATGCACGTTCTCCGGGAGGATCGCTGACTCGAATTCGCTCCCGTGTGAAAGGAACGTATTTTGTGTCATCGCGATGGAATGCATAATTGCATTTTAATAAATTAGTTAGTTACATGCACGTTCTCCGGGAGGATCGCTGACTCGAATTCGCTCCCGTGTGAAAGGAATGTATTTTGAGTCATCGCGACGGAATGCATAATTGCATTTTAATTATTATATAAATTAGTTAGTTACATGCACGTTCTCCGGTAGGATCGCTGACTCGAATTCGCTCCCGTGTGAAAGGAACGTATTTTGAGTCATCGCGACGGAATGCATAATTGCATTTTAATTATTATTTAAATTAGTTAGTTACATGCACGTTCTCCGGGAGGATCGCTGACTCGAATTCGCTCCCGTGTGAAAGGAACGTATTTTGTGTCATCGCGACGGAATGCATAATTGCATTTTAATAAATTAGTTAGTTACATGCACGTTCTCCGGGAGGATCGCTGACTCGAATTCGCTCCCGTGTGAAAGGAATGTATTTTGAGTCATCGCGACGGAATGCATAATTGCATTTTAATTATTATATAAATTAGTTAGTTACATGCACGTTCTCCGGTAGGATCGCTGACTCGAATTCGCTCCCGTGTGAAAGGAACGTATTTTGAGTCATCGCGACGGAATGCATAATTGCATTTTAATTATTATTTAAATTAGTTAGTTACATGCACGTTCTCCGGGAGGATCGCTGACTCGAATTCGCTCCCGTGTGAAAGGAACGTATTTTGTGTCATCGCGACGGAATGCATAATTGCATTTTAATAAATTAGTTAGTTACATGCACGTTCTCCGGGAGGATCGCTGACTCGAATTCGCTCCCGTGTGAAAGGAATGTATTTTGAGTCATCGCGACGGAATGCATAATTGCATTTTAATTATTATATAAATTAGTTAGTTACATGCACGTTCTCCGGTAGGATCGCTGACTCGAATTCGCTCCCGTGTGAAAGGAACGTATTTTGAGTCATCGCGACGGAATGCATAATTGCATTTTAATTATTATTTAAATTAGTTAGTTACATGCACGTTCTCCGGGAGGATCGCTGACTCGAATTCGCTCCCGTGTGAAAGGAACGTATTTTGTGTCATCGCGACGGAATGCATAATTGCATTTTAATAAATTAGTTAGTTACATGCACGTTCTCCGGGAGGATCGCTGACTCGAATTCGCTCCCGTGTGAAAGGAATGTATTTTGTGTCATCGCGACGGAATGCATAATTGCATTTTAATAAATTAGTTAGTTACATGCACGTTCTCCGGGAGGATCGCTGACTCGAATTCGCTCCCGTGTGAAAGGAATGTATTTTGTGTCATCGCGACGGAATGCATAATTGCATTTTAATTATTATTTAAATTAGTTAGTTACATGCACGTTCTCCGGGAGGATCGCTGACTCGAATTCGCTCCCGTGTGAAAGGAATGTATTTTGTGTCATCGCGACGGAATGCATAATTGCATTTTAATTATTATTTAAATTAGTTAGTTACATGCACGTTCTCCGGGAGGATCGCTGACTCGAATTCGCTCCCGTGTGAAAGGAACGTATTTTGTGTCATCGCGACGGAATGCATAATTGCATTTTAATAAATTAGTTAGTTACATGCACGTTCTCCGGGAGGATCGCTGACTCGAATTCGCTCCCGTGTGAAAGGAATGTATTTTGAGTCATCGCGACGGAATGCATAATTGCATTTTAATTATTATATAAATTAGTTAGTTACATGCACGTTCTCCGGTAGGATCGCTGACTCGAATTCGCTCCCGTGTGAAAGGAACGTATTTTGAGTCATCGCGACGGAATGCATAATTGCATTTTAATTATTATTTAAATTAGTTAGTTACATGCACGTTCTCCGGGAGGATCGCTGACTCGAATTCGCTCCCGTGTGAAAGGAACGTATTTTGTGTCATCGCGACGGAATGCATAATTGCATTTTAATAAATTAGTTAGTTACATGCACGTTCTCCGGGAGGATCGCTGACTCGAATTCGCTCCCGTGTGAAAGGAATGTATTTTGTGTCATCGCGACGGAATGCATAATTGCATTTTAATTATTATTTAAATTAGTTAGTTACATGCACGTTCTCCGGGAGGATCGCTGACTCGAATTCGCTCCCGTGTGAAAGGAACGTATTTTGTGTCATCGCGACGGAATGCATAATTGCATTTTAATAAATTAGTTAGTTACATGCACGTTCTCCGGGAGGATCGCTGACTCGAATTCGCTCCCGTGTGAAAGGAATGTATTTTGTGTCATCGCGACGGAATGCATAATTGCATTTTAATTATTATTTAAATTAGTTAGTTACATGCACGTTCTCCGGGAGGATCGCTGACTCGAATTCGCTCCCGTGTGAAAGGAACGTATTTTGTGTCATCGCGACGGAATGCATAATTGCATTTTAATAAATTAGTTAGTTACATGCACGTTCTCCGGGAGGATCGCTGACTCGAATTCGCTCCCGTGTGAAAGGAATGTATTTTGAGTCATCGCGACGGAATGCATAATTGCATTTTAATTATTATATAAATTAGTTAGTTACATGCACGTTCTCCGGTAGGATCGCTGACTCGAATTCGCTCCCGTGTGAAAGGAACGTATTTTGAGTCATCGCGACGGAATGCATAATTGCATTTTAATTATTATTTAAATTAGTTAGTTACATGCACGTTCTCCGGGAGGATCGCTGACTCGAATTCGCTCCCGTGTGAAAGGAACGTATTTTGTGTCATCGCGACGGAATGCATAATTGCATTTTAATAAATTAGTTAGTTACATGCACGTTCTCCGGGAGGATCGCTGACTCGAATTCGCTCCCGTGTGAAAGGAACGTATTTTGTGTCATCGCGACGGAATGCATAATTGCATTTTAATAAATTAGTTAGTTACATGCACGTTCTCCGGGAGGATCGCTGACTCGAATTCGCTCCCGTGTGAAAGGAATGTATTTTGTGTCATCGCGACGGAATGCATAATTGCATTTTAATTATTATTTAAATTAGTTAGTTACATGCACGTTCTCCGGGAGGATCGCTGACTCGAATTCGCTCCCGTGTGAAAGGAACGTATTTTGTGTCATCGCGACGGAATGCATAATTGCATTTTAATAAATTAGTTAGTTACATGCACGTTCTCCGGGAGGATCGCTGACTCGAATTCGCTCCCGTGTGAAAGGAATGTATTTTGTGTCATCGCGACGGAATGCATAATTGCATTTTAATTATTATTTAAATTAGTTAGTTACATGCACGTTCTCCGGGAGGATCGCTGACTCGAATTCGCTCCCGTGTGAAAGGAACGTATTTTGTGTCATCGCGATGGAATGCATAATTGCATTTTAATAAATTAGTTAGTTACATGCACGTTCTCCGGGAGGATCGCTGACTCGAATTCGCTCCCGTGTGAAAGGAATGTATTTTGAGTCATCGCGACGGAATGCATAATTGCATTTTAATTATTATATAAATTAGTTAGTTACATGCACGTTCTCCGGTAGGATCGCTGACTCGAATTCGCTCCCGTGTGAAAGGAACGTATTTTGAGTCATCGCGACGGAATGCATAATTGCATTTTAATTATTATTTAAATTAGTTAGTTACATGCACGTTCTCCGGGAGGATCGCTGACTCGAATTCGCTCCCGTGTGAAAGGAACGTATTTTGTGTCATCGCGACGGAATGCATAATTGCATTTTAATAAATTAGTTAGTTACATGCACGTTCTCCGGGAGGATCGCTGACTCGAATTCGCTCCCGTGTGAAAGGAATGTATTTTGAGTCATCGCGACGGAATGCATAATTGCATTTTAATTATTATATAAATTAGTTAGTTACATGCACGTTCTCCGGTAGGATCGCTGACTCGAATTCGCTCCCGTGTGAAAGGAACGTATTTTGAGTCATCGCGACGGAATGCATAATTGCATTTTAATTATTATTTAAATTAGTTAGTTACATGCACGTTCTCCGGGAGGATCGCTGACTCGAATTCGCTCCCGTGTGAAAGGAACGTATTTTGTGTCATCGCGACGGAATGCATAATTGCATTTTAATAAATTAGTTAGTTACATGCACGTTCTCCGGGAGGATCGCTGACTCGAATTCGCTCCCGTGTGAAAGGAATGTATTTTGAGTCATCGCGACGGAATGCATAATTGCATTTTAATTATTATATAAATTAGTTAGTTACATGCACGTTCTCCGGTAGGATCGCTGACTCGAATTCGCTCCCGTGTGAAAGGAACGTATTTTGAGTCATCGCGACGGAATGCATAATTGCATTTTAATTATTATTTAAATTAGTTAGTTACATGCACGTTCTCCGGGAGGATCGCTGACTCGAATTCGCTCCAGTGTGAAAGGAACGTATTTTGTGTCATCGCGACGGAATGCATAATTGCATTTTAATAAATTAGTTAGTTACATGCACGTTCTCCGGGAGGATCGCTGACTCGAATTCGCTCCCGTGTGAAAGGAATGTATTTTGTGTCATCGCGACGGAATGCATAATTGCATTTTAATTATTATTTAAATTAGTTAGTTACATGCACGTTCTCCGGGAGGATCGCTGACTCGAATTCGCTCCCGTGTGAAAGGAACGTATTTTGTGTCATCGCGACGGAATGCATAATTGCATTTTAATAAATTAGTTAGTTACATGCACGTTCTCCGGGAGGATCGCTGACTCGAATTCGCTCCCGTGTGAAAGGAATGTATTTTGTGTCATCGCGACGGAATGCATAATTGCATTTTAATTATTATTTAAATTAGTTAGTTACATGCACGTTCTCCGGTAGGATCGCTGACTCGAATTCGCTCCCGTGTGAAAGGAATGTATTTTGTGTCATCGCGACGGAATGCATAATTGCATTTTAATTATTATTTAAATTAGTTAGTTACATGCACGTTCTCCGGGAGGATCGCTGACTCGAATTCGCTCCCGTGTGAAAGGAACGTATTTTGTGTCATCGCGACGGAATGCATAATTGCATTTTAATAAATTAGTTAGTTACATGCACGTTCTCCGGGAGGATCGCTGACTCGAATTCGCTCCCGTGTGAAAGGAATGTATTTTGTGTCATCGCGACGGAATGCATAATTGCATTTTAATTATTATTTAAATTAGTTAGTTACATGCACGTTCTCCGGGAGGATCGCTGACTCGAATTCGCTCCCGTGTGAAAGGAATGTATTTTGTGTCATCGCGACGGAATGCATAATTGCATTTTAATTATTATTTAAATTAGTTAGTTACATGCACGTTCTCCGGGAGGATCGCTGACTCGAATTCGCTCCCGTGTGAAAGGAACGTATTTTGTGTCATCGCGACGGAATGCATAATTGCATTTTAATAAATTAGTTAGTTACATGCACGTTCTCCGGGAGGATCGCTGACTCGAATTCGCTCCCGTGTGAAAGGAATGTATTTTGAGTCATCGCGACGGAATGCATAATTGCATTTTAATTATTATATAAATTAGTTAGTTACATGCACGTTCTCCGGTAGGATCGCTGACTCGAATTCGCTCCCGTGTGAAAGGAACGTATTTTGAGTCATCGCGACGGAATGCATAATTGCATTTTAATTATTATTTAAATTAGTTAGTTACATGCACGTTCTCCGGGAGGATCGCTGACTCGAATTCGCTCCCGTGTGAAAGGAACGTATTTTGTGTCATCGCGACGGAATGCATAATTGCATTTTAATAAATTAGTTAGTTACATGCACGTTCTCCGGGAGGATCGCTGACTCGAATTCGCTCCCGTGTGAAAGGAACGTATTTTGTGTCATCGCGACGGAATGCATAATTGCATTTTAATAAATTAGTTAGTTACATGCACGTTCTCCGGGAGGATCGCTGACTCGAATTCGCTCCCGTGTGAAAGGAACGTATTTTGTGTCATCGCGACGGAATGCATAATTGCATTTTAATAAATTAGTTAGTTACATGCACGTTCTCCGGGAGGATCGCTGACTCGAATTCGCTCCCGTGTGAAAGGAATGTATTTTGAGTCATCGCGACGGAATGCATAATTGCATTTTAATTATTATATAAATTAGTTAGTTACATGCACGTTCTCCGGTAGGATCGCTGACTCGAATTCGCTCCCGTGTGAAAGGAACGTATTTTGAGTCATCGCGACGGAATGCATAATTGCATTTTAATTATTATTTAAATTAGTTAGTTACATGCACGTTCTCCGGGAGGATCGCTGACTCGAATTCGCTCCCGTGTGAAAGGAACGTATTTTGTGTCATCGCGACGGAATGCATAATTGCATTTTAATAAATTAGTTAGTTACATGCACGTTCTCCGGGAGGATCGCTGACTCGAATTCGCTCCCGTGTGAAAGGAATGTATTTTGTGTCATCGCGACGGAATGCATAATTGCATTTTAATTATTATTTAAATTAGTTAGTTACATGCACGTTCTCCGGGAGGATCGCTGACTCGAATTCGCTCCCGTGTGAAAGGAACGTATTTTGTGTCATCGCGACGGAATGCATAATTGCATTTTAATAAATTAGTTAGTTACATGCACGTTCTCCGGGAGGATCGCTGACTCGAATTCGCTCCCGTGTGAAAGGAATGTATTTTGTGTCATCGCGACGGAATGCATAATTGCATTTTAATTATTATTTAAATTAGTTAGTTACATGCACGTTCTCCGGTAGGATCGCTGACTCGAATTCGCTCCCGTGTGAAAGGAATGTATTTTGTGTCATCGCGACGGAATGCATAATTGCATTTTAATTATTATTTAAATTAGTTAGTTACATGCACGTTCTCCGGGAGGATCGCTGACTCGAATTCGCTCCCGTGTGAAAGGAACGTATTTTGTGTCATCGCGACGGAATGCATAATTGCATTTTAATAAATTAGTTAGTTACATGCACGTTCTCCGGGAGGATCGCTGACTCGAATTCGCTCCCGTGTGAAAGGAATGTATTTTGTGTCATCGCGACGGAATGCATAATTGCATTTTAATTATTATTTAAATTAGTTAGTTACATGCACGTTCTCCGGGAGGATCGCTGACTCGAATTCGCTCCCGTGTGAAAGGAACGTATTTTATGTCATCGCGACGGAATGCATAATTGCATTTTAATAAATTAGTTAGTTACATGCACGTTCTCCGGGAGGATCGCTGACTCGAATTCGCTCCCGTGTGAAAGGAACGTATTTTGAGTCATCGCGACGGAATGCATAATTGCATTTTAATTATTATTTAAATTAGTTAGTTACATGCACGTTCTCCGGGAGGATCGCTGACTCGAATTCGCTCCCGTGTGAAAGGAATGTATTTTGTGTCATCGCGACGGAATGCATAATTGCATTTTAATTATTATTTAAATTAGTTAGTTACATGCACGTTCTCCGGGAGGATCGCTGACTCGAATTCGCTCCCGTGTGAAAGGAACGTATTTTGTGTCATCGCGACGGAATGCATAATTGCATTTTAATAAATTAGTTAGTTACATGCACGTTCTCCGGGAGGATCGCTGACTCGAATTCGCTCCCGTGTGAAAGGAATGTATTTTGAGTCATCGCGACGGAATGCATAATTGCATTTTAATTATTATATAAATTAGTTAGTTACATGCACGTTCTCCGGTAGGATCGCTGACTCGAATTCGCTCCCGTGTGAAAGGAACGTATTTTGAGTCATCGCGACGGAATGCATAATTGCATTTTAATTATTATTTAAATTAGTTAGTTACATGCACGTTCTCCGGTAGGATCGCTGACTCGAATTCGCTCCCGTGTGAAAGGAATGTATTTTGTGTCATCGCGACGGAATGCATAATTGCATTTTAATTATTATTTAAATTAGTTAGTTACATGCACGTTCTCCGGGAGGATCGCTGACTCGAATTCGCTCCCGTGTGAAAGGAATGTATTTTGTGTCATCGCGACGGAATGCATAATTGCATTTTAATTATTATTTAAATTAGTTAGTTACATGCACGTTCTCCGGGAGGATCGCTGACTCGAATTCGCTCCCGTGTGAAAGGAACGTATTTTGTGTCATCGCGACGGAATGCATAATTGCATTTTAATTATTATTTAAATTAGTTAGTTACATGCACGTTCTCCGGGAGGATCGCTGACTCGAATTCGCTCCCGTGTGAAAGGAACGTATTTTGTGTCATCGCGACGGAATGCATAATTGCATTTTAATAAATTAGTTAGTTACATGCACGTTCTCCGGGAGGATCGCTGACTCGAATTCGCTCCCGTGTGAAAGGAATGTATTTTGAGTCATCGCGACGGAATGCATAATTGCATTTTAATTATTATATAAATTAGTTAGTTACATGCACGTTCTCCGGTAGGATCGCTGACTCGAATTCGCTCCCGTGTGAAAGGAACGTATTTTGAGTCATCGCGACGGAATGCATAATTGCATTTTAATTATTATTTAAATTAGTTAGTTACATGCACGTTCTCCGGGAGGATCGCTGACTCGAATTCGCTCCCGTGTGAAAGGAACGTATTTTGTGTCATCGCGACGGAATGCATAATTGCATTTTAATAAATTAGTTAGTTACATGCACGTTCTCCGGGAGGATCGCTGACTCGAATTCGCTCCCGTGTGAAAGGAATGTATTTTGAGTCATCGCGACGGAATGCATAATTGCATTTTAATTATTATATAAATTAGTTAGTTACATGCACGTTCTCCGGTAGGATCGCTGACTCGAATTCGCTCCCGTGTGAAAGGAACGTATTTTGAGTCATCGCGACGGAATGCATAATTGCATTTTAATTATTATTTAAATTAGTTAGTTACATGCACGTTCTCCGGGAGGATCGCTGACTCGAATTCGCTCCCGTGTGAAAGGAACGTATTTTGTGTCATCGCGACGGAATGCATAATTGCATTTTAATAAATTAGTTAGTTACATGCACGTTCTCCGGGAGGATCGCTGACTCGAATTCGCTCCCGTGTGAAAGGAATGTATTTTGTGTCATCGCGACGGAATGCATAATTGCATTTTAATTATTATTTAAATTAGTTAGTTACATGCACGTTCTCCGGGAGGATCGCTGACTCGAATTCGCTCCCGTGTGAAAGGAACGTATTTTGTGTCATCGCGACGGAATGCATAATTGCATTTTAATAAATTAGTTAGTTACATGCACGTTCTCCGGGAGGATCGCTGACTCGAATTCGCTCCCGTGTGAAAGGAATGTATTTTGTGTCATCGCGACGGAATGCATAATTGCATTTTAATTATTATTTAAATTAGTTAGTTACATGCACGTTCTCCGGTAGGATCGCTGACTCGAATTCGCTCCCGTGTGAAAGGAATGTATTTTGTGTCATCGCGACGGAATGCATAATTGCATTTTAATTATTATTTAAATTAGTTAGTTACATGCACGTTCTCCGGGAGGATCGCTGACTCGAATTCGCTCCCGTGTGAAAGGAACGTATTTTGTGTCATCGCGACGGAATGCATAATTGCATTTTAATAAATTAGTTAGTTACATGCACGTTCTCCGGGAGGATCGCTGACTCGAATTCGCTCCCGTGTGAAAGGAATGTATTTTGTGTCATCGCGACGGAATGCATAATTGCATTTTAATTATTATTTAAATTAGTTAGTTACATGCACGTTCTCCGGGAGGATCGCTGACTCGAATTCGCTCCCGTGTGAAAGGAACGTATTTTGTGTCATCGCGACGGAATGCATAATTGCATTTTAATAAATTAGTTAGTTACATGCACGTTCTCCGGGAGGATCGCTGACTCGAATTCGCTCCCGTGTGAAAGGAACGTATTTTGAGTCATCGCGACGGAATGCATAATTGCATTTTAATTATTATTTAAATTAGTTAGTTACATGCACGTTCTCCGGGAGGATCGCTGACTCGAATTCGCTCCCGTGTGAAAGGAACGTATTTTGTGTCATCGCGACGGAATGCATAATTGCATTTTAATAAATTAGTTAGTTACATGCACGTTCTCCGGGAGGATCGCTGACTCGAATTCGCTCCCGTGTGAAAGGAATGTATTTTGAGTCATCGCGACGGAATGCATAATTGCATTTTAATTATTATTTAAATTAGTTAGTTACATGCACGTTCTCCGGGAGGATCGCTGACTCGAATTCGCTCCCGTGTGAAAGGAACGTATTTTGTGTCATCGCGACGGAATGCATAATTGCATTTTAATAAATTAGTTAGTTACATGCACGTTCTCCGGGAGGATCGCTGACTCGAATTCGCTCCCGTGTGAAAGGAATGTATTTTGTGTCATCGCGACGGAATGCATAATTGCATTTTAATTATTATTTAAATTAGTTAGTTACATGCACGTTCTCCGGGAGGATCGCTGACTCGAATTCGCTCCCGTGTGAAAGGAACGTATTTTGTGTCATCGCGACGGAATGCATAATTGCATTTTAATAAATTAGTTAGTTACATGCACGTTCTCCGGGAGGATCGCTGACTCGAATTCGCTCCCGTGTGAAAGGAATGTATTTTGTGTCATCGCGACGGAATGCATAATTGCATTTTAATTATTATTTAAATTAGTTAGTTACATGCACGTTCTCCGGTAGGATCGCTGACTCGAATTCGCTCCCGTGTGAAAGGAATGTATTTTGTGTCATCGCGACGGAATGCATAATTGCATTTTAATTATTATTTAAATTAGTTAGTTACATGCACGTTCTCCGGGAGGATCGCTGACTCGAATTCGCTCCCGTGTGAAAGGAACGTATTTTGTGTCATCGCGACGGAATGCATAATTGCATTTTAATAAATTAGTTAGTTACATGCACGTTCTCCGGGAGGATCGCTGACTCGAATTCGCTCCCGTGTGAAAGGAATGTATTTTGTGTCATCGCGACGGAATGCATAATTGCATTTTAATTATTATTTAAATTAGTTAGTTACATGCACGTTCTCCGGGAGGATCGCTGACTCGAATTCGCTCCCGTGTGAAAGGAACGTATTTTGTGTCATCGCGACGGAATGCATAATTGCATTTTAATAAATTAGTTAGTTACATGCACGTTCTCCGGGAGGATCGCTGACTCGAATTCGCTCCCGTGTGAAAGGAATGTATTTTGAGTCATCGCGACGGAATGCATAATTGCATTTTAATAAATTAGTTAGTTACATGCACGTTCTCCGGGAGGATCGCTGACTCGAATTCGCTCCCGTGTGAAAGGAATGTATTTTGTGTCATCGCGACGGAATGCATAATTGCATTTTAATAAATTAGTTAGTTACATGCACGTTCTCCGGGAGGATCGCTGACTCGAATTCGCTCCCGTGTGAAAGGAATGTATTTTGTGTCATCGCGACGGAATGCATAATTGCATTTTAATTATTATTTAAATTAGTTAGTTACATGCACGTTCTCCGGGAGGATCGCTGACTCGAATTCGCTCCCGTGTGAAAGGAACGTATTTTGTGTCATCGCGACGGAATGCATAATTGCATTTTAATAAATTAGTTAGTTACATGCACGTTCTCCGGGAGGATCGCTGACTCGAATTCGCTCCCGTGTGAAAGGAATGTATTTTGAGTCATCGCGACGGAATGCATAATTGCATTTTAATTATTATATAAATTAGTTAGTTACATGCACGTTCTCCGGTAGGATCGCTGACTCGAATTCGCTCCCGTGTGAAAGGAACGTATTTTGAGTCATCGCGACGGAATGCATAATTGCATTTTAATTATTATTTAAATTAGTTAGTTACATGCACGTTCTCCGGGAGGATCGCTGACTCGAATTCGCTCCCGTGTGAAAGGAACGTATTTTGTGTCATCGCGACGGAATGCATAATTGCATTTTAATAAATTAGTTAGTTACATGCACGTTCTCCGGGAGGATCGCTGACTCGAATTCGCTCCCGTGTGAAAGGAATGTATTTTGAGTCATCGCGACGGAATGCATAATTGCATTTTAATAAATTAGTTAGTTACATGCACGTTTTCCGGGAGGATCGCTGACTCAAATTCGCTCCCGTGTGAAAGGAACGTATTTTGTGTCATCGCGACGGAATGCATAATTGCATTTTAATAAATTAGTTAGTTACATGCACGTTCTCCGGGAGGATCGCTGACTCGAATTCGCTCCCGTGTGAAAGGAATGTATTTTGAGTCATCGCGACGGAATGCATAATTGCATTTTAATTATTATATAAATTAGTTAGTTACATGCACGTTCTCCGGGAGGATCGCTGACTCGAATTCGCTCCCGTGTGAAAGGAACGTATTTTGTGTCATCGCGACGGAATGCATAATTGCATTTTAATTATTATATAAATTAGTTAGTTACATGCACGTTCTCCGGGAGGATCGCTGACTCGAATTCGCTCCCGTGTGAAAGGAATGTATTTTGAGTCATCGCGACGGAATGCATAATTGCATTTTAATTATTATATAAATTAGTTAGTTACATGCACGTTCTCCGGTAGGATCGCTGACTCGAATTCGCTCCCGTGTGAAAGGAACGTATTTTGAGTCATCGCGACGGAATGCATAATTGCATTTTAATTATTATTTAAATTAGTTAGTTACATGCACGTTCTCCGGGAGGATCGCTGACTCGAATTCGCTCCCGTGTGAAAGGAACGTATTTTGTGTCATCGCGACGGAATGCATAATTGCATTTTAATAAATTAGTTAGTTACATGCACGTTCTCCGGGAGGATCGCTGACTCGAATTCGCTCCCGTGTGAAAGGAATGTATTTTGAGTCATCGCGACGGAATGCATAATTGCATTTTAATTATTATATAAATTAGTTAGTTACATGCACGTTCTCCGGTAGGATCGCTGACTCGAATTCGCTCCCGTGTGAAAGGAACGTATTTTGAGTCATCGCGACGGAATGCATAATTGCATTTTAATTATTATTTAAATTAGTTAGTTACATGCACGTTCTCCGGGAGGATCGCTGACTCGAATTCGCTCCCGTGTGAAAGGAACGTATTTTGTGTCATCGCGACGGAATGCATAATTGCATTTTAATAAATTAGTTAGTTACATGCACGTTCTCCGGGAGGATCGCTGACTCGAATTCGCTCCCGTGTGAAAGGAATGTATTTTGAGTCATCGCGACGGAAAGCATAATTGCATTTTAATTATTATATAAATTAGTTAGTTACATGCACGTTCTCCGGTAGGATCGCTGACTCGAATTCGCTCCCGTGTGAAAGGAACGTATTTTGAGTCATCGCGACGGAATGCATAATTGCATTTTAATTATTATTTAAATTAGTTAGTTACATGCACGTTCTCCGGGAGGATCGCTGACTCGAATTCGCTCCCGTGTGAAAGGAACGTATTTTGTGTCATCGCGACGGAATGCATAATTGCATTTTAATAAATTAGTTAGTTACATGCACGTTCTCCGGGAGGATCGCTGACTCGAATTCGCTCCCGTGTGAAAGGAATGTATTTTGAGTCATCGCGACGGAATGCATAATTGCATTTTAATTATTATATAAATTAGTTAGTTACATGCACGTTCTCCGGTAGGATCGCTGACTCGAATTCGCTCCCGTGTGAAAGGAACGTATTTTGAGTCATCGCGACGGAATGCATAATTGCATTTTAATTATTATTTAAATTAGTTAGTTACATGCACGTTCTCCGGGAGGATCGCTGACTCGAATTCGCTCCCGTGTGAAAGGAACGTATTTTGTGTCATCGCGACGGAATGCATAATTGCATTTTAATAAATTAGTTAGTTACATGCACGTTCTCCGGGAGGATCGCTGACTCGAATTCGCTCCCGTGTGAAAGGAATGTATTTTGTGTCATCGCGACGGAATGCATAATTGCATTTTAATTATTATTTAAATTAGTTAGTTACATGCACGTTCTCCGGGAGGATCGCTGACTCGAATTCGCTCCCGTGTGAAAGGAACGTATTTTGTGTCATCGCGACGGAATGCATAATTGCATTTTAATAAATTAGTTAGTTACATGCACGTTCTCCGGGAGGATCGCTGACTCGAATTCGCTCCCGTGTGAAAGGAATGTATTTTGTGTCATCGCGACGGAATGCATAATTGCATTTTAATTATTATTTAAATTAGTTAGTTACATGCACGTTCTCCGGTAGGATCGCTGACTCGAATTCGCTCCCGTGTGAAAGGAATGTATTTTGTGTCATCGCGACGGAATGCATAATTGCATTTTAATTATTATTTAAATTAGTTAGTTACATGCACGTTCTCCGGGAGGATCGCTGACTCGAATTCGCTCCCGTGTGAAAGGAATGTATTTTGTGTCATCGCGACGGAATGCATAATTGCATTTTAATTATTATTTAAATTAGTTAGTTACATGCACGTTCTCCGGGAGGATCGCTGACTCGAATTCGCTCCCGTGTGAAAGGAACGTATTTTGTGTCATCGCGACGGAATGCATAATTGCATTTTAATAAATTAGTTAGTTACATGCACGTTCTCCGGGAGGATCGCTGACTCGAATTCGCTCCCGTGTGAAAGGAATGTATTTTGAGTCATCGCGACGGAATGCATAATTGCATTTTAATTATTATATAAATTAGTTAGTTACATGCACGTTCTCCGGTAGGATTGCTGACTCGAATTCGCTCCCGTGTGAAAGGAACGTATTTTGAGTCATCGCGACGGAATGCATAATTGCATTTTAATTATTATTTAAATTAGTTAGTTACATGCACGTTCTCCGGGAGGATCGCTGACTCGAATTCGCTCCCGTGTGAAAGGAACGTATTTTGTGTCATCGCGACGGAATGCATAATTGCATTTTAATAAATTAGTTAGTTACATGCACGTTCTCCGGGAGGATCGCTGACTCGAATTCGCTCCCGTGTGAAAGGAATGTATTTTGTGTCATCGCGACGGAATGCATAATTGCATTTTAATTATTATTTAAATTAGTTAGTTACATGCACGTTCTCCGGGAGGATCGCTGACTCGAATTCGCTCCCGTGTGAAAGGAACGTATTTTGTGTCATCGCGACGGAATGCATAATTGCATTTTAATAAATTAGTTACATGCACGTTCTCCGGGAGGATCGCTGACTCGAATTCGCTCCCGTGTGAAAGGAATGTATTTTGTGTCATCGCGACGGAATGCATAATTGCATTTTAATTATTATTTAAATTAGTTAGTTACATGCACGTTCTCCGGTAGGATCGCTGACTCGAATTCGCTCCCGTGTGAAAGGAATGTATTTTGTGTCATCGCGACGGAATGCATAATTGCATTTTAATTATTATTTAAATTAGTTAGTTACATGCACGTTCTCCGGGAGGATCGCTGACTCGAATTCGCTCCCGTGTGAAAGGAATGTATTTTGTGTCATCGCGACGGAATGCATAATTGCATTTTAATTATTATATAAATTAGTTAGTTACATGCACGTTCTCCGGGAGGATCGCTGACTCGAATTCGCTCCCGTGTGAAAGGAACGTATTTTGTGTCATCGCGACGGAATGCATAATTGCATTTTAATAAATTAGTTAGTTACATGCACGTTCTCCGGGAGGATCGCTGACTCGAATTCGCTCCCGTGTGAAAGGAATGTATTTTGAGTCATCGCGACGGAATGCATAATTGCATTTTAATTATTATATAAATTAGTTAGTTACATGCACGTTCTCCGGTAGGATCGCTGACTCGAATTCGCTCCCGTGTGAAAGGAACGTATTTTGAGTCATCGCGACGGAATGCATAATTGCATTTTAATTATTATTTAAATTAGTTAGTTACATGCACGTTCTCCGGGAGGATCGCTGACTCGAATTCGCTCCCGTGTGAAAGGAACGTATTTTGTGTCATCGCGACGGAATGCATAATTGCATTTTAATAAATTAGTTAGTTACATGCACGTTCTCCGGGAGGATCGCTGACTCGAATTCGCTCCCGTGTGAAAGGAATGTATTTTGAGTCATCGCGACGGAATGCATAATTGCATTTTAATTATTATATAAATTAGTTAGTTACATGCACGTTCTCCGGTAGGATCGCTGACTCGAATTCGCTCCCGTGTGAAAGGAACGTATTTTGAGTCATCGCGACGGAATGCATAATTGCATTTTAATTATTATTTAAATTAGTTAGTTACATGCACGTTCTCCGGGAGGATCGCTGACTCGAATTCGCTCCCGTGTGAAAGGAACGTATTTTGTGTCATCGCGACGGAATGCATAATTGCATTTTAATAAATTAGTTAGTTACATGCACGTTCTCCGGGAGGATCGCTGACTCGAATTCGCTCCCGTGTGAAAGGAATGTATTTTGTGTCATCGCGACGGAATGCATAATTGCATTTTAATTATTATTTAAATTAGTTAGTTACATGCACGTTCTCCGGGAGGATCGCTGACTCGAATTCGCTCCCGTGTGAAAGGAACGTATTTTGTGTCATCGCGACGGAATGCATAATTGCATTTTAATAAATTAGTTAGTTACATGCACGTTCTCCGGGAGGATCGCTGACTCGAATTCGCTCCCGTGTGAAAGGAATGTATTTTGTGTCATCGCGACGGAATGCATAATTGCATTTTAATTATTATTTAAATTAGTTAGTTACATGCACGTTCTCCGGTAGGATCGCTGACTCGAATTCGCTCCCGTGTGAAAGGAATGTATTTTGTGTCATCGCGACGGAATGCATAATTGCATTTTAATTATTATGTAAATTAGTTAGTTACATGCACGTTCTCCGGGAGGATCGCTGACTCGAATTCGCTCCCGTGTGAAAGGAATGTATTTTGTGTCATCGCGACGGAATGCATAATTGCATTTTAATTATTATTTAAATTAGTTAGTTACATGCACGTTCTCCGGGAGGATCGCTGACTCGAATTCGCTCCCGTGTGAAAGGAACGTATTTTGTGTCATCGCGACGGAATGCATAATTGCATTTTAATAAATTAGTTAGTTACATGCACGTTCTCCGGGAGGATCGCTGACTCGAATTCGCTCCCGTGTGAAAGGAATGTATTTTGAGTCATCGCGACGGAATGCATAATTGCATTTTAATTATTATATAAATTAGTTAGTTACATGCACGTTCTCCGGTAGGATCGCTGACTCGAATTCGCTCCCGTGTGAAAGGAACGTATTTTGAGTCATCGCGACGGAATGCATAATTGCATTTTAATTATTATTTAAATTAGTTAGTTACATGCACGTTCTCCGGGAGGATCGCTGACTCGAATTCGCTCCCGTGTGAAAGGAACGTATTTTGTGTCATCGCGACGGAATGCATAATTGCATTTTAATAAATTAGTTAGTTACATGCACGTTCTCCGGGAGGATCGCTGACTCGAATTCGCTCCCGTGTGAAAGGAATGTATTTTGTGTCATCGCGACGGAATGCATAATTGCATTTTAATTATTATTTAAATTAGTTAGTTACATGCACGTTCTCCGGGAGGATCGCTGACTCGAATTCGCTCCCGTGTGAAAGGAACGTATTTTGTGTCATCGCGACGGAATGCATAATTGCATTTTAATAAATTAGTTAGTTACATGCACGTTCTCCGGGAGGATCGCTGACTCGAATTCGCTCCCGTGTGAAAGGAATGTATTTTGTGTCATCGCGACGGAATGCATAATTGCATTTTAATTATTATTTAAATTAATTAGTTACATGCACGTTCTCCGGTAGGATCGCTGACTCGAATTCGCTCCCGTGTGAAAGGAATGTATTTTGTGTCATCGCGACGGAATGCATAATTGCATTTTAATTATTATTTAAATTAGTTAGTTACATGCACGTTCTCCGGGAGGATCGCTGACTCGAATTCGCTCCCGTGTGAAAGGAATGTATTTTGTGTCATCGCGACGGAATGCATAATTGCATTTTAATTATTATTTAAATTAGTTAGTTACATGCACGTTCTCCGGGAGGATCGCTGACTCGAATTCGCTCCCGTGTGAAAGGAACGTATTTTGTGTCATCGCGACGGAATGCATAATTGCATTTTAATAAATTAGTTAGTTACATGCACGTTCTCCGGGAGGATCGCTGACTCGAATTCGCTCCCGTGTGAAAGGAATGTATTTTGAGTCATCGCGACGGAATGCATAATTGCATTTTAATTATTATATAAATTAGTTAGTTACATGCACGTTCTCCGGTAGGATCGCTGACTCGAATTCGCTCCCGTGTGAAAGGAACGTATTTTGAGTCATCGCGACGGAATGCATAATTGCATTTTAATTATTATTTAAATTAGTTAGTTACATGCACGTTCTCCGGGAGGATCGCTGACTCGAATTCGCTCCCGTGTGAAAGGAACGTATTTTGTGTCATCGCGACGGAATGCATAATTGCATTTTAATAAATTAGTTAGTTACATGCACGTTCTCCGGGAGGATCGCTGACTCGAATTCGCTCCCGTGTGAAAGGAATGTATTTTGTGTCATCGCGACGGAATGCATAATTGCATTTTAATTATTATTTAAATTAGTTAGTTACATGCACGTTCTCCGGGAGGATCGCTGACTCGAATTCGCTCCCGTGTGAAAGGAACGTATTTTGTGTCATCGCGACGGAATGCATAATTGCATTTTAATAAATTAGTTAGTTACATGCACGTTCTCCGGGAGGATCGCTGACTCGAATTCGCTCCCGTGTGAAAGGAACGTATTTTGAGTCATCGCGACGGAATGCATAATTGCATTTTAATTATTATTTAAATTAGTTAGTTACATGCACGTTCTCCGGGAGGATCGCTGACTCGAATTCGCTCCCGTGTGAAAGGAACGTATTTTGTGTCATCGCGACGGAATGCATAATTGCATTTTAATAAATTAGTTAGTTACATGCACGTTCTCCGGGAGGATCGCTGACTCGAATTCGCTCCCGTGTGAAAGGAATGTATTTTGTGTCATCGCGACGGAATGCATAATTGCATTTTAATTATTATTTAAATTAGTTAGTTACATGCACGTTCTCCGGGAGGATCGCTGACTCGAATTCGCTCCCGTGTGAAAGGAACGTATTTTGTGTCATCGCGACGGAATGCATAATTGCATTTTAATAAATTAGTTAGTTACATGCACGTTCTCCGGGAGGATCGCTGACTCGAATTCGCTCCCGTGTGAAAGGAATGTATTTTGAGTCATCGCGACGGAATGCATAATTGCATTTTAATTATTATATAAATTAGTTAGTTACATGCACGTTCTCCGGTAGGATCGCTGACTCGAATTCGCTCCCGTGTGAAAGGAACGTATTTTGAGTCATCGCGACGGAATGCATAATTGCATTTTAATTATTATTTAAATTAGTTAGTTACATGCACGTTCTCCGGGAGGATCGCTGACTCGAATTCGCTCCCGTGTGAAAGGAACGTATTTTGTGTCATCGCGACGGAATGCATAATTGCATTTTAATAAATTAGTTAGTTACATGCACGTTCTCCGGGAGGATCGCTGACTCGAATTCGCTCCCGTGTGAAAGGAATGTATTTTGAGTCATCGCGACGGAATGCATAATTGCATTTTAATTATTATATAAATTAGTTAGTTACATGCACGTTCTCCGGTAGGATCGCTGACTCGAATTCGCTCCCGTGTGAAAGGAACGTATTTTGAGTCATCGCGACGGAATGCATAATTGCATTTTAATTATTATTTAAATTAGTTAGTTACATGCACGTTCTCCGGGAGGATCGCTGACTCGAATTCGCTCCCGTGTGAAAGGAACGTATTTTGTGTCATCGCGACGGAATGCATAATTGCATTTTAATAAATTAGTTAGTTACATGCACGTTCTCCGGGAGGATCGCTGACTCGAATTCGCTCCCGTGTGAAAGGAATGTATTTTGAGTCATCGCGACGGAATGCATAATTGCATTTTAATTATTATATAAATTAGTTAGTTACATGCACGTTCTCCGGTAGGATCGCTGACTCGAATTCGCTCCCGTGTGAAAGGAACGTATTTTGAGTCATCGCGACGGAATGCATAATTGCATTTTAATTATTATTTAAATTAGTTAGTTACATGCACGTTCTCCGGGAGGATCGCTGACTCGAATTCGCTCCCGTGTGAAAGGAACGTATTTTGTGTCATCGCGACGGAATGCATAATTGCATTTTAATAAATTAGTTAGTTACATGCACGTTCTCCGGGAGGATCGCTGACTCGAATTCGCTCCCGTGTGAAAGGAATGTATTTTGTGTCATCGCGACGGAATGCATAATTGCATTTTAATTATTATTTAAATTAGTTAGTTACATGCACGTTCTCCGGGAGGATCGCTGACTCGAATTCGCTCCCGTGTGAAAGGAACGTATTTTGTGTCATCGCGACGGAATGCATAATTGCATTTTAATAAATTAGTTAGTTACATGCACGTTCTCCGGGAGGATCGCTGACTCGAATTCGCTCCCGTGTGAAAGGAATGTATTTTGTGTCATCGCGACGGAATGCATAATTGCATTTTAATTATTATTTAAATTAGTTAGTTACATGCACGTTCTCCGGTAGGATCGCTGACTCGAATTCGCTCCCGTGTGAAAGGAATGTATTTTGTGTCATCGCGACGGAATGCATAATTGCATTTTAATTATTATTTAAATTAGTTAGTTACATGCACGTTCTCCGGGAGGATCGCTGACTCGAATTCGCTCCCGTGTGAAAGGAACGTATTTTGTGTCATCGCGACGGAATGCATAATTGCATTTTAATAAATTAGTTAGTTACATGCACGTTCTCCGGGAGGATCGCTGACTCGAATTCGCTCCCGTGTGAAAGGAATGTATTTTGTGTCATCGCGACGGAATGCATAATTGCATTTTAATTATTATTTAAATTAGTTAGTTACATGCACGTTCTCCGGGAGGATCGCTGACTCGAATTCGCTCCCGTGTGAAAGGAACGTATTTTGTGTCATCGCGACGGAATGCATAATTGCATTTTAATAAATTAGTTAGTTACATGCACGTTCTCCGGGAGGATCGCTGACTCGAATTCGCTCCCGTGTGAAAGGAATGTATTTTGAGTCATCGCGACGGAATGCATAATTGCATTTTAATTATTATATAAATTAGTTAGTTACATGCACGTTCTCCGGTAGGATCGCTGACTCGAATTCGCTCCCGTGTGAAAGGAACGTATTTTGAGTCATCGCGACGGAATGCATAATTGCATTTTAATTATTATTTAAATTAGTTAGTTACATGCACGTTCTCCGGGAGGATCGCTGACTCGAATTCGCTCCCGTGTGAAAGGAACGTATTTTGTGTCATCGCGACGGAATGCATAATTGCATTTTAATAAATTAGTTAGTTACATGCACGTTCTCCGGGAGGATCGCTGACTCGAATTCGCTCCCGTGTGAAAGGAATGTATTTTGAGTCATCGCGACGGAATGCATAATTGCATTTTAATTATTATATAAATTAGTTAGTTACATGCACGTTCTCCGGTAGGATCGCTGACTCGAATTCGCTCCCGTGTGAAAGGAACGTATTTTGAGTCATCGCGACGGAATGCATAATTGCATTTTAATTATTATTTAAATTAGTTAGTTACATGCACGTTCTCCGGGAGGATCGCTGACTCGAATTCGCTCCCGTGTGAAAGGAACGTATTTTGTGTCATCGCGACGGAATGCATAATTGCATTTTAATAAATTAGTTAGTTACATGCACGTTCTCCGGGAGGATCGCTGACTCGAATTCGCTCCCGTGTGAAAGGAATGTATTTTGAGTCATCGCGACGGAATGCATAATTGCATTTTAATTATTATATAAATTAGTTAGTTACATGCACGTTCTCCGGTAGGATCGCTGACTCGAATTCGCTCCCGTGTGAAAGGAACGTATTTTGAGTCATCGCGACGGAATGCATAATTGCATTTTAATTATTATTTAAATTAGTTAGTTACATGCACGTTCTCCGGGAGGATCGCTGACTCGAATTCGCTCCCGTGTGAAAGGAACGTATTTTGTGTCATCGCGACGGAATGCATAATTGCATTTTAATAAATTAGTTAGTTACATGCACGTTCTCCGGGAGGATCGCTGACTCGAATTCGCTCCCGTGTGAAAGGAATGTATTTTGAGTCATCGCGACGGAATGCATAATTGCATTTTAATTATTATATAAATTAGTTAGTTACATGCACGTTCTCCGGTAGGATCGCTGACTCGAATTCGCTCCCGTGTGAAAGGAACGTATTTTGAGTCATCGCGACGGAATGCATAATTGCATTTTAATTATTATTTAAATTAGTTAGTTACATGCACGTTCTCCGGGAGGATCGCTGACTCGAATTCGCTCCCGTGTGAAAGGAACGTATTTTGTGTCATCGCGACGGAATGCATAATTGCATTTTAATAAATTAGTTAGTTACATGCACGTTCTCCGGGAGGATCGCTGACTCGAATTCGCTCCCGTGTGAAAGGAATGTATTTTGAGTCATCGCGACGGAATGCATAATTGCATTTTAATTATTATATAAATTAGTTAGTTACATGCACGTTCTCCGGTAGGATCGCTGACTCGAATTCGCTCCCGTGTGAAAGGAACGTATTTTGAGTCATCGCGACGGAATGCATAATTGCATTTTAATTATTATTTAAATTAGTTAGTTACATGCACGTTCTCCGGGAGGATCGCTGACTCGAATTCGCTCCCGTGTGAAAGGAACGTATTTTGTGTCATCGCGACGGAATGCATAATTGCATTTTAATAAATTAGTTAGTTACATGCACGTTCTCCGGGAGGATCGCTGACTCGAATTCGCTCCCGTGTGAAAGGAATGTATTTTGAGTCATCGCGACGGAATGCATAATTGCATTTTAATTATTATATAAATTAGTTAGTTACATGCACGTTCTCCGGTAGGATCGCTGACTCGAATTCGCTCCCGTGTGAAAGGAACGTATTTTGAGTCATCGCGACGGAATGCATAATTGCATTTTAATTATTATTTAAATTAGTTAGTTACATGCACGTTCTCCGGGAGGATCGCTGACTCGAATTCGCTCCCGTGTGAAAGGAACGTATTTTGAGTCATCGCGACGGAATGCATAATTGCATTTTAATTATTATTTAAATTAGTTAGTTACATGCACGTTCTCCGGGAGGATCGCTGACTCGAATTCGCTCCCGTGTGAAAGGAACGTATTTTGTGTCATCGCGACGGAATGCATAATTGCATTTTAATAAATTAGTTAGTTACATGCACGTTCTCCGGGAGGATCGCTGACTCGAATTCGCTCCCGTGTGAAAGGAATGTATTTTGAGTCATCGCGACGGAATGCATAATTGCATTTTAATTATTATATAAATTAGTTAGTTACATGCACGTTCTCCGGTAGGATCGCTAACTCGAATTCGCTCCCGTGTGAAAGGAACGTATTTTGAGTCATCGCGACGGAATGCATAATTGCATTTTAATTATTATTTAAATTAGTTAGTTACATGCACGTTCTCCGGGAGGATCGCTGACTCGAATTCGCTCCCGTGTGAAAGGAACGTATTTTGTGTCATCGCGACGGAATGCATAATTGCATTTTAATAAATTAGTTAGTTACATGCACGTTCTCCGGGAGGATCGCTGACTCGAATTCGCTCCCGTGTGAAAGGAATGTATTTTGTGTCATCGCGACGGAATGCATAATTGCATTTTAATTATTATTTAAATTAGTTAGTTACATGCACGTTCTCCGGGAGGATCGCTGACTCGAATTCGCTCCCGTGTGAAAGGAACGTATTTTGTGTCATCGCGACGGAATGCATAATTGCATTTTAATAAATTAGTTAGTTACATGCACGTTCTCCGGGAGGATCGCTGACTCGAATTCGCTCCCGTGTGAAAGGAATGTATTTTGTGTCATCGCGACGGAATGCATAATTGCATTTTAATTATTATTTAAATTAGTTAGTTACATGCACGTTCTCCGGTAGGATCGCTGACTCGAATTCGCTCCCGTGTGAAAGGAATGTATTTTGTGTCATCGCGACGGAATGCATAATTGCATTTTAATTATTATTTAAATTAGTTAGTTACATGCACGTTCTCCGGAAGGATCGCTGACTCGAATTCGCTCCCGTGTGAAAGGAACGTATTTTGTGTCATCGCGACGGAATGCATAATTGCATTTTAATAAATTAGTTAGTTACATGCACGTTCTCCGGGAGGATCGCTGACTCGAATTCGCTCCCGTGTGAAAGGAATGTATTTTGTGTCATCGCGACGGAATGCATAATTGCATTTTAATTATTATTTAAATTAGTTAGTTACATGCACGTTCTCCGGGAGGATCGCTGACTCGAATTCGCTCCCGTGTGAAAGGAACGTATTTTGTGTCATCGCGACGGAATGCATAATTGCATTTTAATAAATTAGTTAGTTACATGCACGTTCTCCGGGAGGATCGCTGACTCGAATTCGCTCCCGTGTGAAAGGAATGTATTTTGAGTCATCGCGACGGAATGCATAATTGCATTTTAATTATTATATAAATTAGTTAGTTACATGCACGTTCTCCGGTAGGATCGCTGACTCGAATTCGCTCCCGTGTGAAAGGAACGTATTTTGAGTCATCGCGACGGAATGCATAATTGCATTTTAATTATTATTTAAATTAGTTAGTTACATGCACGTTCTCCGGGAGGATCGCTGACTCGAATTCGCTCCCGTGTGAAAGGAACGTATTTTGTGTCATCGCGACGGAATGCATAATTGCATTTTAATAAATTAGTTAGTTACATGCACGTTCTCCGGGAGGATCGCTGACTCGAATTCGCTCCCGTGTGAAAGGAATGTATTTTGTGTCATCGCGACGGAATGCATAATTGCATTTTAATTATTATTTAAATTAGTTAGTTACATGCACGTTCTCCGGGAGGATCGCTGACTCGAATTCGCTCCCGTGTGAAAGGAACGTATTTTGTGTCATCGCGACGGAATGCATAATTGCATTTTAATAAATTAGTTAGTTACATGCACGTTCTCCGGGAGGATCGCTGACTCGAATTCGCTCCCGTGTGAAAGGAATGTATTTTGTGTCATCGCGACGGAATGCATAATTGCATTTTAATTATTATTTAAATTAGTTAGTTACATGCACGTTCTCCGGTAGGATCGCTGACTCGAATTCGCTCCCGTGTGAAAGGAATGTATTTTGTGTCATCGCGACGGAATGCATAATTGCATTTTAATTATTATTTAAATTAGTTAGTTACATGCACGTTCTCCGGGAGGATCGCTGACTCGAATTCGCTCCCGTGTGAAAGGAATGTATTTTGTGTCATCGCGACGGAATATATAATTGCATTTTAATTATTATTTAAATTAGTTAGTTACATGCACGTTCTCCGGGAGGATCGCTGACTCGAATTCGCTCCCGTGTGAAAGGAACGTATTTTGTGTCATCGCGACGGAATGCATAATTGCATTTTAATAAATTAGTTAGTTACATGCACGTTCTCCGGGAGGATCGCTGACTCGAATTCGCTCCCGTGTGAAAGGAATGTATTTTGAGTCATCGCGACGGAATGCATAATTGCATTTTAATTATTATATAAATTAGTTAGTTACATGCACGTTCTCCGGTAGGATCGCTGACTCGAATTCGCTCCCGTGTGAAAGGAACGTATTTTGAGTCATCGCGACGGAATGCATAATTGCATTTTAATTATTATTTAAATTAGTTAGTTACATGCACGTTCTCCGGGAGGATCGCTGACTCGAATTCGCTCCCGTGTGAAAGGAATGTATTTTGAGTCATCGCGACGGAATGCATAATTGCATTTTAATTATTATATAAATTAGTTAGTTACATGCACGTTCTCCGGGAGGATCGCTGACTCGAATTCGCTCCCGTGTGAAAGGAACGTATTTTGTGTCATCGCGACGGAATGCATAATTGCATTTTAATAAATTAGTTAGTTACATGCACGTTCTCCGGGAGGATCGCTGACTCGAATTCGCTCCCGTGTGAAAGGAATGTATTTTGAGTCATCGCGACGGAATGCATAATTGCATTTTAATTATTATATAAATTAGTTAGTTACATGCACGTTCTCCGGTAGGATCGCTGACTCGAATTCGCTCCCGTGTGAAAGGAACGTATTTTGAGTCATCGCGACGGAATGCATAATTGCATTTTAATTATTATTTAAATTAGTTAGTTACATGCACGTTCTCCGGGAGGATCGCTGACTCGAATTCGCTCCCGTGTGAAAGGAACGTATTTTGTGTCATCGCGACGGAATGCATAATTGCATTTTAATAAATTAGTTAGTTACATGCACGTTCTCCGGGAGGATCGCTGACTCGAATTCGCTCCCGTGTGAAAGGAATGTATTTTGAGTCATCGCGACGGAATGCATAATTGCATTTTAATTATTATATAAATTAGTTAGTTACATGCACGTTCTCCGGGAGGATCGCTGACTCGAATTCGCTCCCGTGTGAAAGGAATGTATTTTGAGTCATCGCGACGGAATGCATAATTGCATTTTAATTATTATATAAATTAGTTAGTTACATGCACGTTCTCCGGTAGGATCGCTGACTCGAATTCGCTCCCGTGTGAAAGGAACGTATTTTGAGTCATCGCGACGGAATGCATAATTGCATTTTAATTATTATTTAAATTAGTTAGTTACATGCACGTTCTCCGGGAGGATCGCTGACTCGAATTCGCTCCCGTGTGAAAGGAACGTATTTTGTGTCATCGCGACGGAATGCATAATTGCATTTTAATAAATTAGTTAGTTACATGCACGTTCTCCGGGAGGATCGCTGACTCGAATTCGCTCCCGTGTGAAAGGAATGTATTTTGAGTCATCGCGACGGAATGCATAATTGCATTTTAATTATTATATAAATTAGTTAGTTACATGCACGTTCTCCGGTAGGATCGCTGACTCGAATTCGCTCCCGTGTGAAAGGAACGTATTTTGAGTCATCGCGACGGAATGCATAATTGCATTTTAATTATTATTTAAATTAGTTAGTTACATGCACGTTCTCCGGGAGGATCGCTGACTCGAATTCGCTCCCGTGTGAAAGGAACGTATTTTGTGTCATCGCGACGGAATGCATAATTGCATTTTAATAAATTAGTTAGTTACATGCACGTTCTCCGGGAGGATCGCTGACTCGAATTCGCTCCCGTGTGAAAGGAATGTATTTTGTGTCATCGCGACGGAATGCATAATTGCATTTTAATTATTATTTAAATTAGTTAGTTACATGCACGTTCTCCGGGAGGATCGCTGACTCGAATTCGCTCCCGTGTGAAAGGAACGTATTTTGTGTCATCGCGACGGAATGCATAATTGCATTTTAATAAATTAGTTAGTTACATGCACGTTCTCCGGGAGGATCGCTGACTCGAATTCGCTCCCGTGTGAAAGGAATGTATTTTGAGTCATCGCGACGGAATGCATAATTGCATTTTAATTATTATATAAATTAGTTAGTTACATGCACGTTCTCCGGTAGGATCGCTGACTCGAATTCGCTCCCGTGTGAAAGGAACGTATTTTGAGTCATCGCGACGGAATGCATAATTGCATTTTAATTATTATTTAAATTAGTTAGTTACATGCACGTTCTCCGGGAGGATCGCTGACTCGAATTCGCTCCCGTGTGAAAGGAACGTATTTTGTGTCATCGCGACGGAATGCATAATTGCATTTTAATTATTATATAAATTAGTTAGTTACATGCACGTTCTCCGGGAGGATCGCTGACTCGAATTCGCTCCCGTGTGAAAGGAATGTATTTTGAGTCATCGCGACGGAATGCATAATTGCATTTTAATTATTATATAAATTAGTTAGTTACATGCACGTTCTCCGGTAGGATCGCTGACTCGAATTCGCTCCCGTGTGAAAGGAACGTATTTTGAGTCATCGCGACGGAATGCATAATTGCATTTTAATTATTATTTAAATTAGTTAGTTACATGCACGTTCTCCGGGAGGATCGCTGACTCGAATTCGCTCCCGTGTGAAAGGAACGTATTTTGTGTCATCGCGACGGAATGCATAATTGCATTTTAATAAATTAGTTAGTTACATGCACGTTCTCCGGGAGGATCGCTGACTCGAATTCGCTCCCGTGTGAAAGGAATGTATTTTGAGTCATCGCGACGGAATGCATAATTGCATTTTAATTATTATATAAATTAGTTAGTTACATGCACGTTCTCCGGTAGGATCGCTGACTCGAATTCGCTCCCGTGTGAAAGGAACGTATTTTGAGTCATCGCGACGGAATGCATAATTGCATTTTAATTATTATTTAAATTAGTTAGTTACATGCACGTTCTCCGGGAGGATCGCTGACTCGAATTCGCTCCCGTGTGAAAGGAACGTATTTTGTGTCATCGCGACGGAATGCATAATTGCATTTTAATAAATTAGTTAGTTACATGCACGTTCTCCGGGAGGATCGCTGACTCGAATTCGCTCCCGTGTGAAAGGAATGTATTTTGTGTCATCGCGACGGAATGCATAATTGCATTTTAATTATTATTTAAATTAGTTAGTTACATGCACGTTCTCCGGGAGGATCGCTGACTCGAATTCGCTCCCGTGTGAAAGGAACGTATTTTGTGTCATCGCGACGGAATGCATAATTGCATTTTAATAAATTAGTTAGTTACATGCACGTTCTCCGGGAGGATCGCTGACTCGAATTCGCTCCCGTGTGAAAGGAATGTATTTTGTGTCATCGCGACGGAATGCATAATTGCATTTTAATTATTATTTAAATTAGTTAGTTACATGCACGTTCTCCGGTAGGATCGCTGACTCGAATTCGCTCCCGTGTGAAAGGAATGTATTTTGTGTCATCGCGACGGAATGCATAATTGCATTTTAATTATTATTTAAATTAGTTAGTTACATGCACGTTCTCCGGGAGGATCGCTGACTCGAATTCGCTCCCGTGTGAAAGGAATGTATTTTGAGTCATCGCGACGGAATGCATAATTGCATTTTAATTATTATATAAATTAGTTAGTTACATGCACGTTCTCCGGTAGGATCGCTGACTCGAATTCGCTCCCGTATGAAAGGAACGTATTTTGAGTCATCGCGACGGAATGCATAATTGCATTTTAATTATTATTTAAATTAGTTAGTTACATGCACGTTCTCCGGGAGGATCGCTGACTCGAATTCGCTCCCGTGTGAAAGGAATGTATTTTGAGTCATCGCGACGGAATGCATAATTGCATTTTAATTATTATATAAATTAGTTAGTTACATGCACGTTCTCCGGGAGGATCGCTGACTCGAATTCGCTCCCGTGTGAAAGGAATGTATTTTGAGTCATCGCGACGGAATGCATAATTGCATTTTAATTATTATATAAATTAGTTAGTTACATGCACGTTCTCCGGTAGGATCGCTGACTCGAATTCGCTCCCGTGTGAAAGGAATGTATTTTGAGTCATCGCGACGGAATGCATAATTGCATTTTAATTATTATATAAATTAGTTAGTTACATGCACGTTCTCCGGTAGGATCGCTGACTCGAATTCGCTCCCGTGTGAAAGGAACGTATTTTGAGTCATCGCGACGGAATGCATAATTGCATTTTAATTATTATTTAAATTAGTTAGTTACATGCACGTTCTCCGGGAGGATCGCTGACTCGAATTCGCTCCCGTGTGAAAGGAATGTATTTTGAGTCATCGCGACGGAATGCATAATTGCATTTTAATTATTATATAAATTAGTTAGTTACATGCACGTTCTCCGGTAGGATCGCTGACTCGAATTCGCTCCCGTGTGAAAGGAACGTATTTTGAGTCATCGCGACGGAATGCATAATTGCATTTTAATTATTATTTAAATTAGTTAGTTACATGCACGTTCTCCGGGAGGATCGCTGACTCGAATTCGCTCCCGTGTGAAAGGAACGTATTTTGTGTCATCGCGACGGAATGCATAATTGCATTTAATAAATTAGTTAGTTACATGCACGTTCTCCGGGAGGATCGCTGACTCGAATTCGCTCCCGTGTGAAAGGAATGTATTTTGAGTCATCGCGACGGAATGCATAATTGCATTTTAATTATTATATAAATTAGTTAGTTACATGCACGTTCTCCGGTAGGATCGCTGACTCGAATTCGCTCCCGTATGAAAGGAACGTATTTTGAGTCATCGCGACGGAATGCATAATTGCATTTTAATTATTATTTAAATTAGTTAGTTACATGCACGTTCTCCGGGAGGATCGCTGACTCGAATTCGCTCCCGTGTGAAAGGAATGTATTTTGAGTCATCGCGACGGAATGCATAATTGCATTTTAATTATTATATAAATTAGTTAGTTACATGCACGTTCTCCGGGAGGATCGCTGACTCGAATTCGCTCCCGTGTGAAAGGAATGTATTTTGAGTCATCGCGACGGAATGCATAATTGCATTTTAATTATTATATAAATTAGTTAGTTACATGCACGTTCTCCGGTAGGATCGCTGACTCGAATTCGCTCCCGTGTGAAAGGAATGTATTTTGAGTCATCGCGACGGAATGCATAATTGCATTTTAATTATTATATAAATTAGTTAGTTACATGCACGTTCTCCGGTAGGATCGCTGACTCGAATTCGCTCCCGTGTGAAAGGAACGTATTTTGAGTCATCGCGACGGAATGCATAATTGCATTTTAATTATTATTTAAATTAGTTAGTTACATGCACGTTCTCCGGGAGGATCGCTGACTCGAATTCGCTCCCGTGTGAAAGGAATGTATTTTGAGTCATCGCGACGGAATGCATAATTGCATTTTAATTATTATATAAATTAGTTAGTTACATGCACGTTCTCCGGGAGGATCGCTGACTCGAATTCGCTCCCGTGTGAAAGGAATGTATTTTGAGTCATCGCGACGGAATGCATAATTGCATTTTAATTATTATATAAATTAGTTAGTTACATGCACGTTCTCCGGTAGGATCGCTGACTCGAATTCGCTCCCGTGTGAAAGGAATGTATTTTGAGTCATCGCGACGGAATGCATAATTGCATTTTAATTATTATTTAAATTAGTTAGTTACATGCACGTTCTCCGGGAGGATCGCTGACTCGAATTCGCTCCCGTGTGAAAGGAATGTATTTTGAGTCATCGCGACGGAATGCATAATTGCATTTTAATTATTATATAAATTAGTTAGTTACATGCACGTTCTCCGGTAGGATCGCTGACTCGAATTCGCTCCCGTGTGAAAGGAATGTATTTTGAGTCATCGCGACGGAATGCATAATTGCATTTTAATTATTATATAAATTAGTTAGTTACATGCACGTTCTCCGGGAGGATCGCTGACTCGAATTCGCTCCCGTGTGAAAGGAACGTATTTTGTGTCATCGCGACGGAATGCATAATTGCATTTTAATAAATTAGTTAGTTACATGCACGTTCTCCGGGAGGATCGCTGACTCGAATTCGCTCCCGTGTGAAAGGAATGTATTTTGTGTCATCGCGACGGAATGCATAATTGCATTTTAATTATTATATAGATTAGTTAGTTACATGCACGTTCTCCGGGAGGATCGCTGACTCGAATTCGCTCCCGTGTGAAAGGAATGTATTTTGTGTCATCGCGACGGAATGCATAATTGCATTTTAATTATTATATAAATTAGTTAGTTACATGCACGTTCTCCGGGAGGATCGCTGACTCGAATTCGCTCCCGTGTGAAAGGAATGTATTTTGTGTCATCGCGACGGAATGCATAATTGCATTTTAATAAATTAGTTAGTTACATGCACGTTCTCCGGGAGGATCGCTGACTCGAATTCGCTCCCGTGTGAAAGGAATGTATTTTGTGTCATCGCGACGGAATGCATAATTGCATTTTAATTATTATATAGATTAGTTAGTTACATGCACGTTCTCCGGGAGGATCGCTGACTCGAATTCGCTCCCGTGTGAAAGGAACGTATTTTGTGTCATCGCGACGGAATGCATAATTGCATTTTAATAAATTAGTTAGTTACATGCACGTTCTCCGGGAGGATCGCTGACTCGAATTCGCTCCCGTGTGAAAGGAATGTATTTTGTGTCATCGCGACGGAATGCATAATTGCATTTTAATAAATTAGTTAGTTACATGCACGTTCTCCGGGAGGATCGCTGACTCGAATTCGCTCCCGTGTGAAAGGAACGTATTTTGTGTCATCGCGACGGAATGCATAATTGCATTTTAATTATTATATAAATTAGTTAGTTACATGCACGTTCTCCGGGAGGATCGCTGACTCGAATTCGCTCCCGTGTGAAAGGAATGTATTTTGAGTCATCGCGACGGAATGCATAATTGCATTTTAATAAATTAATTAGTTACATGCACGTTCTCCGGTAGGATCGCTGACTCGAATTCGCTCCCGTGTGAAAGGAATGTATTTTGTGTCATCGCGACGGAATGCATAATTGCATTTTAATTATTATATAAATTAGTTAGTTACATGCACGTTCTCCGGGAGGATCGCTGACTCGAATTCGCTCCCGTGTGAAAGGAACGTATTTTGTGTCATCGCGACGGAATGCATAATTGCATTTTAATTATTATATAGATTAGTTAGTTACATGCACGTTCTCCGGGAGGATCGCTGACTCGAATTCGCTCCCGTGTGAAAGGAACGTATTTTGTGTCATCGCGACGGAATGCATAATTGCATTTTAATAAATTAGTTAGTTACATGCACGTTCTCCGGGAGGATCGCTGACTCGAATTCGCTCCCGTGTGAAAGGAATGTATTTTGTGTCATCGCGACGGAATGCATAATTGCATTTTAATTATTATATAAATTAGTTAGTTACATGCACGTTCTCCGGGAGGATCGCTGACTCGAATTCGCTCCCGTGTGAAAGGAATGTATTTTGTGTCATCGCGACGGAATGCATAATTGCATTTTAATTATTATATAAATTAGTTAGTTACATGCACGTTCTCCGGGAGGATCGCTGACTCGAATTCGCTCCCGTGTGAAAGGAACGTATTTTGTGTCATCGCGACGGAATGCATAATTGCATTTTAATTATTATATAAATTAGTTAGTTACATGCACGTTCTCCGGGAGGATCGCTGTTTCGAATTCGCTCCCGTGTGAAAGGAATGTATTTTGTGTCATCGCGACGGAATGCATAATTGCATTTTAATTATTATTTAAATTAGTTAGTTACATGCACGTTCTCCGGGAGGATCGCTGACTCGAATTCGCTCCCGTGTGAAAGGAATGTATTTTGTGTCATCGCGACGGAATGCATAATTGCATTTTAATTATTATTTAAATTAGTTAGTTACATGCACGTTCTCCGGTAGGATCGCTGACTCGAATTCGCTCCCGTGTGAAAGGAATGTATTTTGTGTCATCGCGACGGAATGCATAATTGCATTTTAATTATTATTTAAATTAGTTAGTTACATGCACGTTCTCCGGGAGGATCGCTGACTCGAATTCGCTCCCGTGTGAAAGGAATGTATTTTGTGTCATCGCGACGGAATGCATAATTGCATTTTAATTATTATTTAAATTAGTTAGTTACATGCACGTTCTCCGGGAGGATCGCTGACTCGAATTCGCTCCCGTGTGAAAGGAACGTATTTTGTGTCATCGCGACGGAATGCATAATTGCATTTTAATAAATTAGTTAGTTACATGCACGTTCTCCGGGAGGATCGCTGACTCGAATTCGCTCCCGTGTGAAAGGAATGTATTTTGAGTCATCGCGACGGAATGCATAATTGCATTTTAATTATTATATAAATTAGTTAGTTACATGCACGTTCTCCGGTAGGATCGCTGACTCGAATTCGCTCCCGTATGAAAGGAACGTATTTTGAGTCATCGCGACGGAATGCATAATTGCATTTTAATTATTATTTAAATTAGTTAGTTACATGCACGTTCTCCGGGAGGATCGCTGACTCGAATTCGCTCCCGTGTGAAAGGAATGTATTTTGAGTCATCGCGACGGAATGCATAATTGCATTTTAATTATTATATAAATTAGTTAGTTACATGCACGTTCTCCGGGAGGATCGCTGACTCGAATTCGCTCCCGTGTGAAAGGAATGTATTTTGAGTCATCGCGACGGAATGCATAATTGCATTTTAATTATTATATAAATTAGTTAGTTACATGCACGTTCTCCGGTAGGATCGCTGACTCGAATTCGCTCCCGTGTGAAAGGAATGTATTTTGAGTCATCGCGACGGAATGCATAATTGCATTTTAATTATTATATAAATTAGTTAGTTACATGCACGTTCTCCGGTAGGATCGCTGACTCGAATTCGCTCCCGTGTGAAAGGAACGTATTTTGAGTCATCGCGACGGAATGCATAATTGCATTTTAATTATTATTTAAATTAGTTAGTTACATGCACGTTCTCCGGGAGGATCGCTGACTCGAATTCGCTCCCGTGTGAAAGGAATGTATTTTGAGTCATCGCGACGGAATGCATAATTGCATTTTAATTATTATATAAATTAGTTAGTTACATGCACGTTCTCCGGTAGGATCGCTGACTCGAATTCGCTCCCGTGTGAAAGGAACGTATTTTGAGTCATCGCGACGGAATGCATAATTGCATTTTAATTATTATTTAAATTAGTTAGTTACATGCACGTTCTCCGGGAGGATCGCTGACTCGAATTCGCTCCCGTGTGAAAGGAACGTATTTTGTGTCATCGCGACGGAATGCATAATTGCATTTTAATTATTATTTAAATTAGTTAGTTACATGCACGTTCTCCGGGAGGATCGCTGACTCGAATTCGCTCCCGTGTGAAAGGAATGTATTTTGTGTCATCGCGACGGAATGCATAATTGCATTTTAATTATTATTTAAATTAGTTAGTTACATGCACGTTCTCCGGTAGGATCGCTGACTCGAATTCGCTCCCGTGTGAAAGGAATGTATTTTGTGTCATCGCGACGGAATGCATAATTGCATTTTAATTATTATTTAAATTAGTTAGTTACATGCACGTTCTCCGGGAGGATCGCTGACTCGAATTCGCTCCCGTGTGAAAGGAATGTATTTTGTGTCATCGCGACGGAATGCATAATTGCATTTTAATTATTATTTAAATTAGTTAGTTACATGCACGTTCTCCGGGAGGATCGCTGACTCGAATTCGCTCCCGTGTGAAAGGAACGTATTTTGTGTCATCGCGACGGAATGCATAATTGCATTTTAATAAATTAGTTAGTTACATGCACGTTCTCCGGGAGGATCGCTGACTCGAATTCGCTCCCGTGTGAAAGGAATGTATTTTGAGTCATCGCGACGGAATGCATAATTGCATTTTAATTATTATATAAATTAGTTAGTTACATGCACGTTCTCCGGTAGGATCGCTGACTCGAATTCGCTCCCGTATGAAAGGAACGTATTTTGAGTCATCGCGACGGAATGCATAATTGCATTTTAATTATTATTTAAATTAGTTAGTTACATGCACGTTCTCCGGGAGGATCGCTGACTCGAATTCGCTCCCGTGTGAAAGGAATGTATTTTGAGTCATCGCGACGGAATGCATAATTGCATTTTAATTATTATATAAATTAGTTAGTTACATGCACGTTCTCCGGGAGGATCGCTGACTCGAATTCGCTCCCGTGTGAAAGGAATGTATTTTGAGTCATCGCGACGGAATGCATAATTGCATTTTAATTATTATATAAATTAGTTAGTTACATGCACGTTCTCCGGTAGGATCGCTGACTCGAATTCGCTCCCGTGTGAAAGGAATGTATTTTGAGTCATCGCGACGGAATGCATAATTGCATTTTAATTATTATATAAATTAGTTAGTTACATGCACGTTCTCCGGTAGGATCGCTGACTCGAATTCGCTCCCGTGTGAAAGGAACGTATTTTGAGTCATCGCGACGGAATGCATAATTGCATTTTAATTATTATTTAAATTAGTTAGTTACATGCACGTTCTCCGGGAGGATCGCTGACTCGAATTCGCTCCCGTGTGAAAGGAATGTATTTTGAGTCATCGCGACGGAATGCATAATTGCATTTTAATTATTATATAAATTAGTTAGTTACATGCACGTTCTCCGGGAGGATCGCTGACTCGAATTCGCTCCCGTGTGAAAGGAATGTATTTTGAGTCATCGCGACGGAATGCATAATTGCATTTTAATTATTATATAAATTAGTTAGTTACATGCACGTTCTCCGGTAGGATCGCTGACTCGAATTCGCTCCCGTGTGAAAGGAATGTATTTTGAGTCATCGCGACGGAATGCATAATTGCATTTTAATTATTATATAAATTAGTTAGTTACATGCACGTTCTCCGGTAGGATCGCTGACTCGAATTCGCTCCCGTGTGAAAGGAACGTATTTTGAGTCATCGCGACGGAATGCATAATTGCATTTTAATTATTATTTAAATTAGTTAGTTACATGCACGTTCTCCGGGAGGATCGCTGACTCGAATTCGCTCCCGTGTGAAAGGAATGTATTTTGAGTCATCGCGACGGAATGCATAATTGCATTTTAATTATTATATAAATTAGTTAGTTACATGCACGTTCTCCGGGAGGATCGCTGACTCGAATTCGCTCCCGTGTGAAAGGAATGTATTTTGAGTCATCGCGACGGAATGCATAATTGCATTTTAATTATTATATAAATTAGTTAGTTACATGCACGTTCTCCGGTAGGATCGCTGACTCGAATTCGCTCCCGTGTGAAAGGAATGTATTTTGAGTCATCGCGACGGAATGCATAATTGCATTTTAATTATTATTTAAATTAGTTAGTTACATGCACGTTCTCCGGGAGGATCGCTGACTCGAATTCGCTCCCGTGTTAAAGGAATGTATTTTGAGTCATCGCGACGGAATGCATAATTGCATTTTAATTATTATATAAATTAGTTAGTTACATGCACGTTCTCCGGTAGGATCGCTGACTCGAATTCGCTCCCGTGTGAAAGGAATGTATTTTGAGTCATCGCGACGGAATGCATAATTGCATTTTAATTATTATATAAATTAGTTAGTTACATGCACGTTCTCCGGGAGGATCGCTGACTCGAATTCGCTCCCGTGTGAAAGGAACGTATTTTGTGTCATCGCGACGGAATGCATAATTGCATTTTAATAAATTAGTTAGTTACATGCACGTTCTCCGGGAGGATCGCTGACTCGAATTCGCTCCCGTGTGAAAGGAATGTATTTTGTGTCATCGCGACGGAATGCATAATTGCATTTTAATTATTATTTAAATTAGTTAGTTACATGCACGTTCTCCGGGAGGATCGCTGACTCGAATTCGCTCCCGTGTGAAAGGAACGTATTTTGTGTCATCGCGACGGAATGCATAATTGCATTTTAATAAATTAGTTAGTTACATGCACGTTCTCCGGGAGGATCGCTGACTCGAATTCGCTCCCGTGTGAAAGGAATGTATTTTGAGTCATCGCGACGGAATGCATAATTGCATTTTAATTATTATATAAATTAGTTAGTTACATGCACGTTCTCCGGTAGGATCGCTGACTCGAATTCGCTCCCGTGTGAAAGGAACGTATTTTGAGTCATCGCGACGGAATGCATAATTGCATTTTAATTATTATTTAAATTAGTTAGTTACATGCACGTTCTCCGGGAGGATCGCTGACTCGAATTCGCTCCCGTGTGAAAGGAACGTATTTTGTGTCATCGCGACGGAATGCATAATTGCATTTTAATTATTATATAAATTAGTTAGTTACATGCACGTTCTCCGGGAGGATCGCTGACTCGAATTCGCTCCCGTGTGAAAGGAATGTATTTTGAGTCATCGCGACGGAATGCATAATTGCATTTTAATTATTATATAAATTAGTTAGTTACATGCACGTTCTCCGGTAGGATCGCTGACTCGAATTCGCTCCCGTGTGAAAGGAACGTATTTTGAGTCATCGCGACGGAATGCATAATTGCATTTTAATTATTATTTAAATTAGTTAGTTACATGCACGTTCTCCGGGAGGATCGCTGACTCGAATTCGCTCCCGTGTGAAAGGAACGTATTTTGTGTCATCGCGACGGAATGCATAATTGCATTTTAATAAATTAGTTAGTTACATGCACGTTCTCCGGGAGGATCGCTGACTCGAATTCGCTCCCGTGTGAAAGGAATGTATTTTGTGTCATCGCGACGGAATGCATAATTGCATTTTAATTATTATTTAAATTAGTTAGTTACATGCACGTTCTCCGGGAGGATCGCTGACTCGAATTCGCTCCCGTGTGAAAGGAACGTATTTTGTGTCATCGCGACGGAATGCATAATTGCATTTTAATAAATTAGTTAGTTACATGCACGTTCTCCGGGAGGATCGCTGACTCGAATTCGCTCCCGTGTGAAAGGAATGTATTTTGAGTCATCGCGACGGAATGCATAATTGCATTTTAATTATTATATAAATTAGTTAGTTACATGCACGTTCTCCGGTAGGATCGCTGACTCGAATTCGCTCCCGTATGAAAGGAACGTATTTTGAGTCATCGCGACGGAATGCATAATTGCATTTTAATTATTATTTAAATTAGTTAGTTACATGCACGTTCTCCGGGAGGATCGCTGACTCGAATTCGCTCCCGTGTGAAAGGAATGTATTTTGAGTCATCGCGACGGAATGCATAATTGCATTTTAATTATTATATAAATTAGTTAGTTACATGCACGTTCTCCGGGAGGATCGCTGACTCGAATTCGCTCCCGTGTGAAAGGAATGTATTTTGAGTCATCGCGACGGAATGCATAATTGCATTTTAATTATTATATAAATTAGTTAGTTACATGCACGTTCTCCGGTAGGATCGCTGACTCGAATTCGCTCCCGTGTGAAAGGAATGTATTTTGAGTCATCGCGACGGAATGCATAATTGCATTTTAATTATTATATAAATTAGTTAGTTACATGCACGTTCTCCGGTAGGATCGCTGACTCGAATTCGCTCCCGTGTGAAAGGAACGTATTTTGAGTCATCGCGACGGAATGCATAATTGCATTTTAATTATTATTTAAATTAGTTAGTTACATGCACGTTCTCCGGGAGGATCGCTGACTCGAATTCGCTCCCGTGTGAAAGGAATGTATTTTGAGTCATCGCGACGGAATGCATAATTGCATTTTAATTATTATATAAATTAGTTAGTTACATGCACGTTCTCCGGTAGGATCGCTGACTCGAATTCGCTCCCGTGTGAAAGGAACGTATTTTGAGTCATCGCGACGGAATGCATAATTGCATTTTAATTATTATTTAAATTAGTTAGTTACATGCACGTTCTCCGGGAGGATCGCTGACTCGAATTCGCTCCCGTGTGAAAGGAACGTATTTTGTGTCATCGCGACGGAATGCATAATTGCATTTTAATAAATTAGTTAGTTACATGCACGTTCTCCGGGAGGATCGCTGACTCGAATTCGCTCCCGTGTGAAAGGAATGTATTTTGAGTCATCGCGACGGAATGCATAATTGCATTTTAATTATTATATAAATTAGTTAGTTACATGCACGTTCTCCGGTAGGATCGCTGACTCGAATTCGCTCCCGTATGAAAGGAACGTATTTTGAGTCATCGCGACGGAATGCATAATTGCATTTTAATTATTATTTAAATTAGTTAGTTACATGCACGTTCTCCGGGAGGATCGCTGACTCGAATTCGCTCCCGTGTGAAAGGAACGTATTTTGTGTCATCGCGACGGAATGCATAATTGCATTTTAATAAATTAGTTAGTTACATGCACGTTCTCCGGGAGGATCGCTGACTCGAATTCGCTCCCGTGTGAAAGGAATGTATTTTGTGTCATCGCGACGGAATGCATAATTGCATTTTAATTATTATTTAAATTAGTTAGTTACATGCACGTTCTCCGGTAGGATCGCTGACTCGAATTCGCTCCCGTGTGAAAGGAATGTATTTTGTGTCATCGCGACGGAATGCATAATTGCATTTTAATTATTATTTAAATTAGTTAGTTACATGCACGTTCTCCGGGAGGATCGCTGACTCGAATTCGCTCCCGTGTGAAAGGAATGTATTTTGTGTCATCGCGACGGAATGCATAATTGCATTTTAATTATTATTTAAATTAGTTAGTTACATGCACGTTCTCCGGGAGGATCGCTGACTCGAATTCGCTCCCGTGTGAAAGGAACGTATTTTGTGTCATCGCGACGGAATGCATAATTGCATTTTAATAAATTAGTTAGTTACATGCACGTTCTCCGGGAGGATCGCTGACTCGAATTCGCTCCCGTGTGAAAGGAATGTATTTTGAGTCATCGCGACGGAATGCATAATTGCATTTTAATTATTATATAAATTAGTTAGTTACATGCACGTTCTCCGGTAGGATCGCTGACTCGAATTCGCTCCCGTATGAAAGGAACGTATTTTGAGTCATCGCGACGGAATGCATAATTGCATTTTAATTATTATTTAAATTAGTTAGTTACATGCACGTTCTCCGGGAGGATCGCTGACTCGAATTCGCTCCCGTGTGAAAGGAATGTATTTTGTGTCATCGCGACGGAATGCATAATTGCATTTTAATTATTATTTAAATTAGTTAGTTACATGCACGTTCTCCGGGAGGATCGCTGACTCGAATTCGCTCCCGTGTGAAAGGAACGTATTTTGTGTCATCGCGACGGAATGCATAATTGCATTTTAATAAATTAGTTAGTTACATGCACGTTCTCCGGGAGGATCGCTGACTCGAATTCGCTCCCGTGTGAAAGGAATGTATTTTGAGTCATCGCGACGGAATGCATAATTGCATTTTAATTATTATATAAATTAGTTAGTTACATGCACGTTCTCCGGTAGGATAGCTGACTCGAATTCGCTCCCGTATGAAAGGAACGTATTTTGAGTCATCGCGACGGAATGCATAATTGCATTTTAATTATTATTTAAATTAGTTAGTTACATGCACGTTCTCCGGGAGGATCGCTGACTCGAATTCGCTCCCGTGTGAAAGGAATGTATTTTGAGTCATCGCGACGGAATGCATAATTGCATTTTAATTATTATATAAATTAGTTAGTTACATGCACGTTCTCCGGGAGGATCGCTGACTCGAATTCGCTCCCGTGTGAAAGGAATGTATTTTGAGTCATCGCGACGGAATGCATAATTGCATTTTAATTATTATATAAATTAGTTAGTTACATGCACGTTCTCCGGTAGGATCGCTGACTCGAATTCGCTCCCGTGTGAAAGGAATGTATTTTGAGTCATCGCGACGGAATGCATAATTGCATTTTAATTATTATATAAATTAGTTAGTTACATGCACGTTCTCCGGTAGGATCGCTGACTCGAATTCGCTCCCGTGTGAAAGGAACGTATTTTGAGTCATCGCGACGGAATGCATAATTGCATTTTAATTATTATTTAAATTAGTTAGTTACATGCACGTTCTCCGGGAGGATCGCTGACTCGAATTCGCTCCCGTGTGAAAGGAATGTATTTTGAGTCATCGCGACGGAATGCATAATTGCATTTTAATTATTATATAAATTAGTTAGTTACATGCACGTTCTCCGGTAGGATCGCTGACTCGAATTCGCTCCCGTGTGAAAGGAACGTATTTTGAGTCATCGCGACGGAATGCATAATTGCATTTTAATTATTATTTAAATTAGTTAGTTACATGCACGTTCTCCGGGAGGATCGCTGACTCGAATTCGCTCCCGTGTGAAAGGAACGTATTTTGTGTCATCGCGACGGAATGCATAATTGCATTTTAATAAATTAGTTAGTTACATGCACGTTCTCCGGGAGGATCGCTGACTCGAATTCGCTCCCGTGTGAAAGGAATGTATTTTGAGTCATCGCGACGGAATGCATAATTGCATTTTAATTATTATATAAATTAGTTAGTTACATGCACGTTCTCCGGTAGGATCGCTGACTCGAATTCGCTCCCGTATGAAAGGAACGTATTTTGAGTCATCGCGACGGAATGCATAATTGCATTTTAATTATTATTTAAATTAGTTAGTTACATGCACGTTCTCCGGGAGGATCGCTGACTCGAATTCGCTCCCGTGTGAAAGGAATGTATTTTGAGTCATCGCGACGGAATGCATAATTGCATTTTAATTATTATATAAATTAGTTAGTTACATGCACGTTCTCCGGGAGGATCGCTGACTCGAATTCGCTCCCGTGTGAAAGGAATGTATTTTGAGTCATCGCGACGGAATGCATAATTGCATTTTAATTATTATATAAATTAGTTAGTTACATGCACGTTCTCCGGTAGGATCGCTGACTCGAATTCGCTCCCGTGTGAAAGGAATGTATTTTGAGTCATCGCGACGGAATGCATAATTGCATTTTAATTATTATATAAATTAGTTAGTTACATGCACGTTCTCCGGTAGGATCGCTGACTCGAATTCGCTCCCGTGTGAAAGGAACGTATTTTGAGTCATCGCGACGGAATGCATAATTGCATTTTAATTATTATTTAAATTAGTTAGTTACATGCACGTTCTCCGGGAGGATCGCTGACTCGAATTCGCTCCCGTGTGAAAGGAATGTATTTTGAGTCATCGCGACGGAATGCATAATTGCATTTTAATTATTATATAAATTAGTTAGTTACATGCACGTTCTCCGGGAGGATCGCTGACTCGAATTCGCTCCCGTGTGAAAGGAATGTATTTTGAGTCATCGCGACGGAATGCATAATTGCATTTTAATTATTATATAAATTAGTTAGTTACATGCACGTTCTCCGGTAGGATCGCTGACTCGAATTCGCTCCCGTGTGAAAGGAACGTATTTTGAGTCATCGCGACGGAATGCATAATTGCATTTTAATTATTATTTAAATTAGTTAGTTACATGCACGTTCTCCGGGAGGATCGCTGACTCGAATTCGCTCCCGTGTGAAAGGAATGTATTTTGAGTCATCGCGACGGAATGCATAATTGCATTTTAATTATTATATAAATTAGTTAGTTACATGCACGTTCTCCGGGAGGATCGCTGACTCGAATTCGCTCCCGTGTGAAAGGAATGTATTTTGAGTCATCGCGACGGAATGCATAATTGCATTTTAATTATTATATAAATTAGTTAGTTACATGCACGTTCTCCGGTAGGATCGCTGACTCGAATTCGCTCCCGTGTGAAAGGAATGTATTTTGAGTCATCGCGACGGAATGCATAATTGCATTTTAATTATTATTTAAATTAGTTAGTTACATGCACGTTCTCCGGGAGGATCGCTGACTCGAATTCGCTCCCGTGTGAAAGGAACGTATTTTGTGTCATCGCGACGGAATGCATAATTGCATTTTAATAAATTAGTTAGTTACATGCACGTTCTCCGGGAGGATCGCTGACTCGAATTCGCTCCCGTGTGAAAGGAATGTATTTTGTGTCATCGCGACGGAATGCATAATTGCATTTTAATTATTATTTAAATTAGTTAGTTACATGCACGTTCTCCGGTAGGATCGCTGACTCGAATTCGCTCCCGTGTGAAAGGAATGTATTTTGTGTCATCGCGACGGAATGCATAATTGCATTTTAATTATTATTTAAATTAGTTAGTTACATGCACGTTCTCCGGGAGGATCGCTGACTCGAATTCGCTCCCGTGTGAAAGGAATGTATTTTGTGTCATCGCGACGGAATGCATAATTGCATTTTAATTATTATTTAAATTAGTTAGTTACATGCACGTTCTCCGGGAGGATCGCTGACTCGAATTCGCTCCCGTGTGAAAGGAACGTATTTTGTGTCATCGCGACGGAATGCATAATTGCATTTTAATAAATTAGTTAGTTACATGCACGTTCTCCGGGAGGATCGCTGACTCGAATTCGCTCCCGTGTGAAAGGAATGTATTTTGAGTCATCGCGACGGAATGCATAATTGCATTTTAATTATTATATAAATTAGTTAGTTACATGCACGTTCTCCGGTAGGATCGCTGACTCGAATTCGCTCCCGTATGAAAGGAACGTATTTTGAGTCATCGCGACGGAATGCATAATTGCATTTTAATTATTATTTAAATTAGTTAGTTACATGCACGTTCTCCGGGAGGATCGCTGACTCGAATTCGCTCCCGTGTGAAAGGAATGTATTTTGAGTCATCGCGACGGAATGCATAATTGCATTTTAATTATTATATAAATTAGTTAGTTACATGCACGTTCTCCGGTAGGATCGCTGACTCGAATTCGCTCCCGTGTGAAAGGAACGTATTTTGAGTCATCGCGACGGAATGCATAATTGCATTTTAATTATTATTTAAATTAGTTAGTTACATGCACGTTCTCCGGGAGGATCGCTGACTCGAATTCGCTCCCGTGTGAAAGGAACGTATTTTGTGTCATCGCGACGGAATGCATAATTGCATTTTAATAAATTAGTTAGTTACATGCACGTTCTCCGGGAGGATCGCTGACTCGAATTCGCTCCCGTGTGAAAGGAATGTATTTTGTGTCATCGCGACGGAATGCATAATTGCATTTTAATTATTATATAAATTAGTTAGTTACATGCACGTTCTCCGGTAGGATCGCTGACTCGAATTCGCTCCCGTGTGAAAGGAATGTATTTTGAGTCATCGCGACGGAATGCATAATTGCATTTTAATTATTATATAAATTAGTTAGTTACATGCACGTTCTCCGGTAGGATCGCTGACTCGAATTCGCTCCCGTGTGAAAGGAATGTATTTTGAGTCATCGCGACGGAATGCATAATTGCATTTTAATTATTATATAAATTAGTTAGTTACATGCACGTTCTCCGGTAGGATCGCTGACTCGAATTCGCTCCCGTGTGAAAGGAACGTATTTTGAGTCATCGCGACGGAATGCATAATTGCATTTTAATTATTATTTAAATTAGTTAGTTACATGCACGTTCTCCGGGAGGATCGCTGACTCGAATTCGCTCCCGTGTGAAAGGAATGTATTTTGAGTCATCGCGACGGAATGCATAATTGCATTTTAATTATTATATAAATTAGTTAGTTACATGCACGTTCTCCGGTAGGATCGCTGACTCGAATTCGCTCCCGTGTGAAAGGAACGTATTTTGAGTCATCGCGACGGAATGCATAATTGCATTTTAATTATTATTTAAATTAGTTAGTTACATGCACGTTCTCCGGGAGGATCGCTGACTCGAATTCGCTCCCGTGTGAAAGGAACGTATTTTGTGTCATCGCGACGGAATGCATAATTGCATTTTAATAAATTAGTTAGTTACATGCACGTTCTCCGGGAGGATCGCTGACTCGAATTCGCTCCCGTGTGAAAGGAATGTATTTTGAGTCATCGCGACGGAATGCATAATTGCATTTTAATTATTATATAAATTAGTTAGTTACATGCACGTTCTCCGGTAGGATCGCTGACTCGAATTCGCTCCCGTATGAAAGGAACGTATTTTGAGTCATCGCGACGGAATGCATAATTGCATTTTAATTATTATTTAAATTAGTTAGTTACATGCACGTTCTCCGGGAGGATCGCTGACTCGAATTCGCTCCCGTGTGAAAGGAATGTATTTTGTGTCATCGCGACGGAATGCATAATTGCATTTTAATTATTATTTAAATTAGTTAGTTACATGCACGTTCTCCGGGAGGATCGCTGACTCGAATTCGCTCCCGTGTGAAAGGAACGTATTTTGTGTCATCGCGACGGAATGCATAATTGCATTTTAATAAATTAGTTAGTTACATGCACGTTCTCCGGGAGGATCGCTGACTCGAATTCGCTCCCGTGTGAAAGGAATGTATTTTGAGTCATCGCGACGGAATGCATAATTGCATTTTAATTATTATATAAATTAGTTAGTTACATGCACGTTCTCCGGTAGGATCGCTGACTCGAATTCGCTCCCGTGTGAAAGGAACGTATTTTGAGTCATCGCGACGGAATGCATAATTGCATTTTAATTATTATTTAAATTAGTTAGTTACATGCACGTTCTCCGGGAGGATCGCTGACTCGAATTCGCTCCCGTGTGAAAGGAACGTATTTTGTGTCATCGCGACGGAATGCATAATTGCATTTTAATAAATTAGTTAGTTACATGCACGTTCTCCGGGAGGATCGCTGACTCGAATTCGCTCCCGTGTGAAAGGAATGTATTTTGTGTCATCGCGACGGAATGCATAATTGCATTTTAATTATTATTTAAATTAGTTAGTTACATGCACGTTCTCCGGGAGGATCGCTGACTCGAATTCGCTCCCGTGTGAAAGGAATGTATTTTGAGTCATCGCGACGGAATGCATAATTGCATTTTAATTATTATATAAATTAGTTAGTTACATGCACGTTCTCCGGGAGGATCGCTGACTCGAATTCGCTCCCGTGTGAAAGGAATGTATTTTGAGTCATCGCGACGGAATGCATAATTGCATTTTAATTATTATATAAATTAGTTAGTTACATGCACGTTCTCCGGTAGGATCGCTGACTCGAATTCGCTCCCGTGTGAAAGGAATGTATTTTGAGTCATCGCGACGGAATGCATAATTGCATTTTAATTATTATATAAATTAGTTAGTTACATGCACGTTCTCCGGTAGGATCGCTGACTCGAATTCGCTCCCGTGTGAAAGGAACGTATTTTGAGTCATCGCGACGGAATGCATAATTGCATTTTAATTATTATTTAAATTAGTTAGTTACATGCACGTTCTCCGGGAGGATCGCTGACTCGAATTCGCTCCCGTGTGAAAGGAATGTATTTTGAGTCATCGCGACGGAATGCATAATTGCATTTTAATTATTATATAAATTAGTTAGTTACATGCACGTTCTCCGGTAGGATCGCTGACTCGAATTCGCTCCCGTGTGAAAGGAACGTATTTTGAGTCATCGCGACGGAATGCATAATTGCATTTTAATTATTATTTAAATTAGTTAGTTACATGCACGTTCTCCGGGAGGATCGCTGACTCGAATTCGCTCCCGTGTGAAAGGAACGTATTTTGTGTCATCGCGACGGAATGCATAATTGCATTTTAATAAATTAGTTAGTTACATGCACGTTCTCCGGGAGGATCGCTGACTCGAATTCGCTCCCGTGTGAAAGGAATGTATTTTGAGTCATCGCGACGGAATGCATAATTGCATTTTAATTATTATATAAATTAGTTAGTTACATGCACGTTCTCCGGTAGGATCGCTGACTCGAATTCGCTCCCGTATGAAAGGAACGTATTTTGAGTCATCGCGACGGAATGCATAATTGCATTTTAATTATTATTTAAATTAGTTAGTTACATGCACGTTCTCCGGGAGGATCGCTGACTCGAATTCGCTCCCGTGTGAAAGGAATGTATTTTGAGTCATCGCGACGGAATGCATAATTGCATTTTAATTATTATATAAATTAGTTAGTTACATGCACGTTCTCCGGTAGGATCGCTGACTCGAATTCGCTCCCGTGTGAAAGGAACGTATTTTGAGTCATCGCGACGGAATGCATAATTGCATTTTAATTATTATTTAAATTAGTTAGTTACATGCACGTTCTCCGGGAGGATCGCTGACTCGAATTCGCTCCCGTGTGAAAGGAACGTATTTTGTGTCATCGCGACGGAATGCATAATTGCATTTTAATAAATTAGTTAGTTACATGCACGTTCTCCGGGAGGATCGCTGACTCGAATTCGCTCCCGTGTGAAAGGAATGTATTTTGAGTCATCGCGACGGAATGCATAATTGCATTTTAATTATTATTTAAATTAGTTAGTTACATGCACGTTCTCCGGGAGGATCGCTGACTCGAATTCGCTCCCGTGTGAAAGGAATGTATTTTGAGTCATCGCGACGGAATGCATAATTGCATTTTAATTATTATATAAATTAGTTAGTTACATGCACGTTCTCCGGTAGGATCGCTGACTCGAATTCGCTCCCGTGTGAAAGGAACGTATTTTGAGTCATCGCGACGGAATGCATAATTGCATTTTAATTATTATTTAAATTAGTTAGTTACATGCACGTTCTCCGGGAGGATCGCTGACTCGAATTCGCTCCCGTGTGAAAGGAACGTATTTTGTGTCATCGCGACGGAATGCATAATTGCATTTTAATAAATTAGTTAGTTACATGCACGTTCTCCGGGAGGATCGCTGACTCGAATTCGCTCCCGTGTGAAAGGAATGTATTTTGAGTCATCGCGACGGAATGCATAATTGCATTTTAATAAATTAGTTAGTTACATGCACGTTCTCCGGGAGGATCGCTGACTCGAATTCGCTCCCGTGTGAAAGGAACGTATTTTGTGTCATCGCGACGGAATGCATAATTGCATTTTAATAAATTAGTTAGTTACATGCACGTTCTCCGGTAGGATCGCTGACTCGAATTCGCTCCCGTGTGAAAGGAACGTATTTTGAGTCATCGCGACGGAATGCATAATTGCATTTTAATTATTATTTAAATTAGTTAGTTACATGCACGTTCTCCGGGAGGATCGCTGACTCGAATTCGCTCCCGTGTGAAAGGAATGTATTTTGAGTCATCGCGACGGAATGCATAATTGCATTTTAATTATTATTTAAATTAGTTAGTTACATGCACGTTCTCCGGGAGGATCGCTGACTCGAATTCGCTCCCGTGTGAAAGGAACGTATTTTGTGTCATCGCGACGGAATGCATAATTGCATTTTAATAAATTAGTTAGTTACATGCACGTTCTCCGGGAGGATCGCTGACTCGAATTCGCTCCCGTGTGAAAGGAATGTATTTTGAGTCATCGCGACGGAATGCATAATTGCATTTTAATAAATTAGTTAGTTACATGCACGTTCTCCGGGAGGATCGCTGACTCGAATTCGCTCCCGTGTGAAAGGAACGTATTTTGTGTCATCGCGACGGAATGCATAATTGCATTTTAATAAATTAGTTAGTTACATGCACGTTCTCCGGGAGGATCGCTGACTCGAATTCGCTCCCGTGTGAAAGGAATGTATTTTGAGTCATCGCGACGGAATGCATAATTGCATTTTAATTATTATATAAATTAGTTAGTTACATGCACGTTCTCCGGTAGGATCGCTGACTCGAATTCGCTCCCGTATGAAAGGAACGTATTTTGAGTCATCGCGACGGAATGCATAATTGCATTTTAATTATTATTTAAATTAGTTAGTTACATGCACGTTCTCCGGGAGGATCGCTGACTCGAATTCGCTCCCGTGTGAAAGGAATGTATTTTGTGTCATCGCGACGGAATGCATAATTGCATTTTAATTATTATTTAAATTAGTTAGTTACATGCACGTTCTCCGGGAGGATCGCTGACTCGAATTCGCTCCCGTGTGAAAGGAACGTATTTTGTGTCATCGCGACGGAATGCATAATTGCATTTTAATAAATTAGTTAGTTACATGCACGTTCTCCGGGAGGATCGCTGACTCGAATTCGCTCCCGTGTGAAAGGAATGTATTTTGAGTCATCGCGACGGAATGCATAATTGCATTTTAATTATTATATAAATTAGTTAGTTACATGCACGTTCTCCGGTAGGATCGCTGACTCGAATTCGCTCCCGTATGAAAGGAACGTATTTTGAGTCATCGCGACGGAATGCATAATTGCATTTTAATTATTATTTAAATTAGTTAGTTACATGCACGTTCTCCGGGAGGATCGCTGACTCGAATTCGCTCCCGTGTGAAAGGAATGTATTTTGAGTCATCGCGACGGAATGCATAATTGCATTTTAATTATTATATAAATTAGTTAGTTACATGCACGTTCTCCGGGAGGATCGCTGACTCGAATTCGCTCCCGTGTGAAAGGAATGTATTTTGAGTCATCGCGACGGAATGCATAATTGCATTTTAATTATTATATAAATTAGTTAGTTACATGCACGTTCTCCGGTAGGATCGCTGACTCGAATTCGCTCCCGTGTGAAAGGAATGTATTTTGAGTCATCGCGACGGAATGCATAATTGCATTTTAATTATTATATAAATTAGTTAGTTACATGCACGTTCTCCGGTAGGATCGCTGACTCGAATTCGCTCCCGTGTGAAAGGAACGTATTTTGAGTCATCGCGACGGAATGCATAATTGCATTTTAATTATTATTTAAATTAGTTAGTTACATGCACGTTCTCCGGGAGGATCGCTGACTCGAATTCGCTCCCGTGTGAAAGGAATGTATTTTGAGTCATCGCGACGGAATGCATAATTGCATTTTAATTATTATATAAATTAGTTAGTTACATGCACGTTCTCCGGTAGGATCGCTGACTCGAATTCGCTCCCGTGTGAAAGGAACGTATTTTGAGTCATCGCGACGGAATGCATAATTGCATTTTAATTATTATTTAAATTAGTTAGTTACATGCACGTTCTCCGGGAGGATCGCTGACTCGAATTCGCTCCCGTGTGAAAGGAACGTATTTTGTGTCATCGCGACGGAATGCATAATTGCATTTTAATAAATTAGTTAGTTACATGCACGTTCTCCGGGAGGATCGCTGACTCGAATTCGCTCCCGTGTGAAAGGAATGTATTTTGAGTCATCGCGACGGAATGCATAATTGCATTTTAATTATTATATAAATTAGTTAGTTACATGCACGTTCTCCGGTAGGATCGCTGACTCGAATTCGCTCCCGTATGAAAGGAACGTATTTTGAGTCATCGCGACGGAATGCATAATTGCATTTTAATTATTATTTAAATTAGTTAGTTACATGCACGTTCTCCGGGAGGATCGCTGACTCGAATTCGCTCCCGTGTGAAAGGAATGTATTTTGAGTCATCGCGACGGAATGCATAATTGCATTTTAATTATTATATAAATTAGTTAGTTACATGCACGTTCTCCGGTAGGATCGCTGACTCGAATTCGCTCCCGTGTGAAAGGAACGTATTTTGAGTCATCGCGACGGAATGCATAATTGCATTTTAATTATTATTTAAATTAGTTAGTTACATGCACGTTCTCCGGGAGGATCGCTGACTCGAATTCGCTCCCGTGTGAAAGGAACGTATTTTGTGTCATCGCGACGGAATGCATAATTGCATTTTAATAAATTAGTTAGTTACATGCACGTTCTCCGGGAGGATCGCTGACTCGAATTCGCTCCCGTGTGAAAGGAATGTATTTTGAGTCATCGCGACGGAATGCATAATTGCATTTTAATTATTATTTAAATTAGTTAGTTACATGCACGTTCTCCGGGAGGATCGCTGACTCGAATTCGCTCCCGTGTGAAAGGAATGTATTTTGAGTCATCGCGACGGAATGCATAATTGCATTTTAATTATTATATAAATTAGTTAGTTACATGCACGTTCTCCGGTAGGATCGCTGACTCGAATTCGCTCCCGTGTGAAAGGAACGTATTTTGAGTCATCGCGACGGAATGCATAATTGCATTTTAATAAATTAGTTAGTTACATGCACGTTCTCCGGTAGGATCGCTGACTCGAATTCGCTCCCGTGTGAAAGGAACGTATTTTGAGTCATCGCGACGGAATGCATAATTGCATTTTAATTATTATTTAAATTAGTTAGTTACATGCACGTTCTCCGGGAGGATCGCTGACTCGAATTCGCTCCCGTGTGAAAGGAATGTATTTTGAGTCATCGCGACGGAATGCATAATTGCATTTTAATTATTATTTAAATTAGTTAGTTACATGCACGTTCTCCGGGAGGATCGCTGACTCGAATTCGCTCCCGTGTGAAAGGAACGTATTTTGTGTCATCGCGACGGAATGCATAATTGCATTTTAATAAATTAGTTAGTTACATGCACGTTCTCCGGGAGGATCGCTGACTCGAATTCGCTTCCGTGTGAAAGGAATGTATTTTGAGTCATCGCGACGGAATGCATAATTGCATTTTAATAAATTAGTTAGTTACATGCACGTTCTCCGGGAGGATCGCTGACTCGAATTCGCTCCCGTGTGAAAGGAATGTATTTTGAGTCATCGCGACGGAATGCATAATTGCATTTTAATAAATTAGTTAGTTACATGCACGTTCTCCGGGAGGATCGCTGACTCGAATTCGCTCCCGTGTGAAAGGAATGTATTTTGAGTCATCGCGACGGAATGCATAATTGCATTTTAATAAATTAGTTAGTTACATGCACGTTCTCCGGGAGGATCGCTGACTCGAATTCGCTCCCGTGTGAAAGGAACGTATTTTGAGTCATCGCGACGGAATGCATAATTGCATTTTAATTATTATTTAAATTAGTTAGTTACATGCACGTTCTCCGGGAGGATCGCTGACTCGAATTCGCTCCCGTGTGAAAGGAATGTATTTTGAGTCATCGCGACGGAATGCATAATTGCATTTTAATTATTATTTAAATTAGTTAGTTACATGCACGTTCTCCGGGAGGATCGCTGACTCGAATTCGCTCCCGTGTGAAAGGAACGTATTTTGTGTCATCGCGACGGAATGCATAATTGCATTTTAATAAATTAGTTAGTTACATGCACGTTCTCCGGGAGGATCGCTGACTCGAATTCGCTTCCGTGTGAAAGGAATGTATTTTGAGTCATCGCGACGGAATGCATAATTGCATTTTAATAAATTAGTTAGTTACATGCACGTTCTCCGGGAGGATCGCTGACTCGAATTCGCTCCCGTGTGAAAGGAACGTATTTTGAGTCATCGCGACGGAATGCATAATTGCATTTTAATTATTATTTAAATTAGTTAGTTACATGCACGTTCTCCGGGAGGATCGCTGACTCGAATTCGCTCCCGTGTGAAAGGAACGTATTTTGTGTCATCGCGACGGAATGCATAATTGCATTTTAATAAATTAGTTAGTTACATGCACGTTCTCCGGGAGGATCGCTGACTCGAATTCGCTCCCGTGTGAAAGGAATGTATTTTGAGTCATCGCGACGGAATGCATAATTGCATTTTAATAAATTAGTTAGTTACATGCACGTTCTCCGGTAGGATCGCTGACTCGAATTCGCTCCCGTGTGAAAGGAACGTATTTTGAGTCATCGCGACGGAATGCATAATTGCATTTTAATTATTATTTAAATTAGTTAGTTACATGCACGTTCTCCGGGAGGATCGCTGACTCGAATTCGCTCCCGTGTGAAAGGAACGTATTTTGTGTCATCGCGACGGAATGCATAATTGCATTTTAATAAATTAGTTAGTTACATGCACGTTCTCCGGGAGGATCGCTGACTCGAATTCGCTCCCGTGTGAAAGGAATGTATTTTGAGTCATCGCGACGGAATGCATAATTGCATTTTAATAAATTAGTTAGTTACATGCACGTTCTCCGGTAGGATCGCTGACTCGAATTCGCTCCCGTGTGAAAGGAACGTATTTTGAGTCATCGCGACGGAATGCATAATTGCATTTTAATTATTATTTAAATTAGTTAGTTACATGCACGTTCTCCGGGAGGATCGCTGACTCGAATTCGCTCCCGTGTGAAAGGAATGTATTTTGAGTCATCGCGACGGAATGCATAATTGCATTTTAATTATTATTTAAATTAGTTAGTTACATGCACGTTCTCCGGGAGGATCGCTGACTCGAATTCGCTCCCGTGTGAAAGGAACGTATTTTGTGTCATCGCGACGGAATGCATAATTGCATTTTAATAAATTAGTTAGTTACATGCACGTTCTCCGGGAGGATCGCTGACTCGAATTCGCTTCCGTGTGAAAGGAATGTATTTTGAGTCATCGCGACGGAATGCATAATTGCATTTTAATAAATTAGTTAGTTACATGCACGTTCTCCGGGAGGATCGCTGACTCGAATTCGCTCCCGTGTGAAAGGAATGTATTTTGAGTCATCGCGACGGAATGCATAATTGCATTTTAATAAATTAGTTAGTTACATGCACGTTCTCCGGGAGGATCGCTGACTCGAATTCGCTCCCGTGTGAAAGGAATGTATTTTGAGTCATCGCGACGGAATGCATAATTGCATTTTAATAAATTAGTTAGTTACATGCACGTTCTCCGGGAGGATCGCTGACTCGAATTCGCTCCCGTGTGAAAGGAACGTATTTTGAGTCATCGCGACGGAATGCATAATTGCATTTTAATTATTATTTAAATTAGTTAGTTACATGCACGTTCTCCGGGAGGATCGCTGACTCGAATTCGCTCCCGTGTGAAAGGAATGTATTTTGAGTCATCGCGACGGAATGCATAATTGCATTTTAATTATTATTTAAATTAGTTAGTTACATGCACGTTCTCCGGGAGGATCGCTGACTCGAATTCGCTCCCGTGTGAAAGGAACGTATTTTGTGTCATCGCGACGGAATGCATAATTGCATTTTAATAAATTAGTTAGTTACATGCACGTTCTCCGGGAGGATCGCTGACTCGAATTCGCTTCCGTGTGAAAGGAATGTATTTTGAGTCATCGCGACGGAATGCATAATTGCATTTTAATAAATTAGTTAGTTACATGCACGTTCTCCGGGAGGATCGCTGACTCGAATTCGCTCCCGTGTGAAAGGAACGTATTTTGAGTCATCGCGACGGAATGCATAATTGCATTTTAATTATTATTTAAATTAGTTAGTTACATGCACGTTCTCCGGGAGGATCGCTGACTCGAATTCGCTCCCGTGTGAAAGGAACGTATTTTGTGTCATCGCGACGGAATGCATAATTGCATTTTAATTATTATTTAAATTAGTTAGTTACATGCACGTTCTCCGGGAGGATCGCTGACTCGAATTCGCTCCCGTGTGAAAGGAATGTATTTTGAGTCATCGCGACGGAATGCATAATTGCATTTTAATTATTATTTAAATTAGTTAGTTACATGCACGTTCTCCGGGAGGATCGCTGACTCGAATTCGCTCCCGTGTGAAAGGAACGTATTTTGTGTCATCGCGACGGAATGCATAATTGCATTTTAATAAATTAGTTAGTTACATGCACGTTCTCCGGGAGGATCGCTGACTCGAATTCGCTCCCGTGTGAAAGGAATGTATTTTGTGTCATCGCGACGGAATGCATAATTGCATTTTAATTATTATATAGATTAGTTAGTTACATGCACGTTCTCCGGGAGGATCGCTGACTCGAATTCGCTCCCGTGTGAAAGGAACGTATTTTGTGTCATCGCGACGGAATGCATAATTGCATTTTAATAAATTAGTTAGTTACATGCACGTTCTCCGGGAGGATCGCTGACTCGAATTCGCTCCCGTGTGAAAGGAATGTATTTTGTGTCATCGCGACGGAATGCATAATTGCATTTTAATAAATTAGTTAGTTACATGCACGTTCTCCGGGAGGATCGCTGACTCGAATTCGCTCCCGTGTGAAAGGAACGTATTTTGTGTCATCGCGACGGAATGCATAATTGCATTTTAATTATTATATAAATTAGTTAGTTACATGCACGTTCTCCGGGAGGATCGCTGACTCGAATTCGCTCCCGTGTGAAAGGAATGTATTTTGAGTCATCGCGACGGAATGCATAATTGCATTTTAATAAATTAATTAGTTACATGCACGTTCTCCGGTAGGATCGCTGACTCGAATTCGCTCCCGTGTGAAAGGAATGTATTTTGTGTCATCGCGACGGAATGCATAATTGCATTTTAATTATTATATAGATTAGTTAGTTACATGCACGTTCTCCGGGAGGATCGCTGACTCGAATTCGCTCCCGTGTGAAAGGAACGTATTTTGTGTCATCGCGACGGAATGCATAATTGCATTTTAATAAATTAGTTAGTTACATGCACGTTCTCCGGGAGGATCGCTGACTCGAATTCGCTTCCGTGTGAAAGGAATGTATTTTGAGTCATCGCGACGGAATGCATAATTGCATTTTAATAAATTAGTTAGTTACATGCACGTTCTCCGGGAGGATCGCTGACTCGAATTCGCTCCCGTGTGAAAGGAACGTATTTTGAGTCATCGCGACGGAATGCATAATTGCATTTTAATTATTATTTAAATTAGTTAGTTACATGCACGTTCTCCGGGAGGATCGCTGACTCGAATTCGCTCCCGTGTGAAAGGAACGTATTTTGTGTCATCGCGACGGAATGCATAATTGCATTTTAATTATTATTTAAATTAGTTAGTTACATGCACGTTCTCCGGGAGGATCGCTGACTCGAATTCGCTCCCGTGTGAAAGGAATGTATTTTGAGTCATCGCGACGGAATGCATAATTGCATTTTAATTATTATTTAAATTAGTTAGTTACATGCACGTTCTCCGGGAGGATCGCTGACTCGAATTCGCTCCCGTGTGAAAGGAACGTATTTTGTGTCATCGCGACGGAATGCATAATTGCATTTTAATAAATTAGTTAGTTACATGCACGTTCTCCGGGAGGATCGCTGACTCGAATTCGCTCCCGTGTGAAAGGAATGTATTTTGTGTCATCGCGACGGAATGCATAATTGCATTTTAATTATTATATAGATTAGTTAGTTACATGCACGTTCTCCGGGAGGATCGCTGACTCGAATTCGCTCCCGTGTGAAAGGAACGTATTTTGTGTCATCGCGACGGAATGCATAATTGCATTTTAATAAATTAGTTAGTTACATGCACGTTCTCCGGGAGGATCGCTGACTCGAATTCGCTCCCGTGTGAAAGGAATGTATTTTGTGTCATCGCGACGGAATGCATAATTGCATTTTAATAAATTAGTTAGTTACATGCACGTTCTCCGGGAGGATCGCTGACTCGAATTCGCTCCCGTGTGAAAGGAACGTATTTTGTGTCATCGCGACGGAATGCATAATTGCATTTTAATTATTATATAAATTAGTTAGTTACATGCACGTTCTCCGGGAGGATCGCTGACTCGAATTCGCTCCCGTGTGAAAGGAATGTATTTTGAGTCATCGCGACGGAATGCATAATTGCATTTTAATAAATTAATTAGTTACATGCACGTTCTCCGGTAGGATCGCTGACTCGAATTCGCTCCCGTGTGAAAGGAATGTATTTTGTGTCATCGCGACGGAATGCATAATTGCATTTTAATTATTATATAGATTAGTTAGTTACATGCACGTTCTCCGGGAGGATCGCTGACTCGAATTCGCTCCCGTGTGAAAGGAACGTATTTTGTGTCATCGCGACGGAATGCATAATTGCATTTTAATAAATTAGTTAGTTACATGCACGTTCTCCGGGAGGATCGCTGACTCGAATTCGCTCCCGTGTGAAAGGAATGTATTTTGTGTCATCGCGACGGAATGCATAATTGCATTTTAATAAATTAGTTAGTTACATGCACGTTCTCCGGGAGGATCGCTGACTCGAATTCGCTCCCGTGTGAAAGGAACGTATTTTGTGTCATCGCGACGGAATGCATAATTGCATTTTAATTATTATATAAATTAGTTAGTTACATGCACGTTCTCCGGGAGGATCGCTGACTCGAATTCGCTCCCGTGTGAAAGGAATGTATTTTGAGTCATCGCGACGGAATGCATAATTGCATTTTAATTATTATTTAAATTAGTTAGTTACATGCACGTTCTCCGGGAGGATCGCTGACTCGAATTCGCTCCCGTGTGAAAGGAACGTATTTTGTGTCATCGCGACGGAATGCATAATTGCATTTTAATAAATTAGTTAGTTACATGCACGTTCTCCGGGAGGATCGCTGACTCGAATTCGCTCCCGTGTGAAAGGAACGTATTTTGAGTCATCGCGACGGAATGCATAATTGCATTTTAATTATTATTTAAATTAGTTAGTTACATGCACGTTCTCCGGGAGGATCGCTGACTCGAATTCGCTCCCGTGTGAAAGGAACGTATTTTGTGTCATCGCGACGGAATGCATAATTGCATTTTAATTATTATTTAAATTAGTTAGTTACATGCACGTTCTCCGGGAGGATCGCTGACTCGAATTCGCTCCCGTGTGAAAGGAATGTATTTTGAGTCATCGCGACGGAATGCATAATTGCATTTTAATTATTATTTAAATTAGTTAGTTACATGCACGTTCTCCGGGAGGATCGCTGACTCGAATTCGCTCCCGTGTGAAAGGAACGTATTTTGTGTCATCGCGACGGAATGCATAATTGCATTTTAATAAATTAGTTAGTTACATGCACGTTCTCCGGGAGGATCGCTGACTCGAATTCGCTCCCGTGTGAAAGGAACGTATTTTGAGTCATCGCGACGGAATGCATAATTGCATTTTAATTATTATTTAAATTAGTTAGTTACATGCACGTTCTCCGGGAGGATCGCTGACTCGAATTCGCTCCCGTGTGAAAGGAACGTATTTTGTGTCATCGCGACGGAATGCATAATTGCATTTTAATTATTATTTAAATTAGTTAGTTACATGCACGTTCTCCGGGAGGATCGCTGACTCGAATTCGCTCCCGTGTGAAAGGAATGTATTTTGAGTCATCGCGACGGAATGCATAATTGCATTTTAATTATTATTTAAATTAGTTAGTTACATGCACGTTCTCCGGGAGGATCGCTGACTCGAATTCGCTCCCGTGTGAAAGGAACGTATTTTGTGTCATCGCGACGGAATGCATAATTGCATTTTAATAAATTAGTTAGTTACATGCACGTTCTCCGGGAGGATCGCTGACTCGAATTCGCTCCCGTGTGAAAGGAACGTATTTTGAGTCATCGCGACGGAATGCATAATTGCATTTTAATTATTATTTAAATTAGTTAGTTACATGCACGTTCTCCGGGAGGATCGCTGACTCGAATTCGCTCCCGTGTGAAAGGAATGTATTTTGAGTCATCGCGACGGAATGCATAATTGCATTTTAATTATTATTTAAATTAGTTAGTTACATGCACGTTCTCCGGGAGGATCGCTGACTCGAATTCGCTCCCGTGTGAAAGGAACGTATTTTGTGTCATCGCGACGGAATGCATAATTGCATTTTAATAAATTAGTTAGTTACATGCACGTTCTCCGGGAGGATCGCTGACTCGAATTCGCTTCCGTGTGAAAGGAATGTATTTTGAGTCATCGCGACGGAATGCATAATTGCATTTTAATAAATTAGTTAGTTACATGCACGTTCTCCGGGAGGATCGCTGACTCGAATTCGCTCCCGTGTGAAAGGAACGTATTTTGAGTCATCGCGACGGAATGCATAATTGCATTTTAATTATTATTTAAATTAGTTAGTTACATGCACGTTCTCCGGGAGGATCGCTGACTCGAATTCGCTCCCGTGTGAAAGGAACGTATTTTGTGTCATCGCGACGGAATGCATAATTGCATTTTAATTATTATTTAAATTAGTTAGTTACATGCACGTTCTCCGGGAGGATCGCTGACTCGAATTCGCTCCCGTGTGAAAGGAATGTATTTTGAGTCATCGCGACGGAATGCATAATTGCATTTTAATTATTATTTAAATTAGTTAGTTACATGCACGTTCTCCGGGAGGATCGCTGACTCGAATTCGCTCCCGTGTGAAAGGAACGTATTTTGTGTCATCGCGACGGAATGCATAATTGCATTTTAATAAATTAGTTAGTTACATGCACGTTCTCCGGGAGGATCGCTGACTCGAATTCGCTCCCGTGTGAAAGGAATGTATTTTGTGTCATCGCGACGGAATGCATAATTGCATTTTAATTATTATATAGATTAGTTAGTTACATGCACGTTCTCCGGGAGGATCGCTGACTCGAATTCGCTCCCGTGTGAAAGGAACGTATTTTGTGTCATCGCGACGGAATGCATAATTGCATTTTAATAAATTAGTTAGTTACATGCACGTTCTCCGGGAGGATCGCTGACTCGAATTCGCTCCCGTGTGAAAGGAATGTATTTTGTGTCATCGCGACGGAATGCATAATTGCATTTTAATAAATTAGTTAGTTACATGCACGTTCTCCGGGAGGATCGCTGACTCGAATTCGCTCCCGTGTGAAAGGAACGTATTTTGTGTCATCGCGACGGAATGCATAATTGCATTTTAATTATTATATAAATTAGTTAGTTACATGCACGTTCTCCGGGAGGATCGCTGACTCGAATTCGCTCCCGTGTGAAAGGAATGTATTTTGAGTCATCGCGACGGAATGCATAATTGCATTTTAATAAATTAATTAGTTACATGCACGTTCTCCGGTAGGATCGCTGACTCGAATTCGCTCCCGTGTGAAAGGAATGTATTTTGTGTCATCGCGACGGAATGCATAATTGCATTTTAATTATTATATAGATTAGTTAGTTACATGCACGTTCTCCGGGAGGATCGCTGACTCGAATTCGCTCCCGTGTGAAAGGAACGTATTTTGTGTCATCGCGACGGAATGCATAATTGCATTTTAATAAATTAGTTAGTTACATGCACGTTCTCCGGGAGGATCGCTGACTCGAATTCGCTCCCGTGTGAAAGGAATGTATTTTGTGTCATCGCGACGGAATGCATAATTGCATTTTAATAAATTAGTTAGTTACATGCACGTTCTCCGGGAGGATCGCTGACTCGAATTCGCTCCCGTGTGAAAGGAACGTATTTTGTGTCATCGCGACGGAATGCATAATTGCATTTTAATTATTATATAAATTAGTTAGTTACATGCACGTTCTCCGGGAGGATCGCTGACTCGAATTCGCTCCCGTGTGAAAGGAATGTATTTTGAGTCATCGCGACGGAATGCATAATTGCATTTTAATTATTATTTAAATTAGTTAGTTACATGCACGTTCTCCGGGAGGATCGCTGACTCGAATTCGCTCCCGTGTGAAAGGAACGTATTTTGTGTCATCGCGACGGAATGCATAATTGCATTTTAATAAATTAGTTAGTTACATGCACGTTCTCCGGGAGGATCGCTGACTCGAATTCGCTCCCGTGTGAAAGGAACGTATTTTGAGTCATCGCGACGGAATGCATAATTGCATTTTAATTATTATTTAAATTAGTTAGTTACATGCACGTTCTCCGGGAGGATCGCTGACTCGAATTCGCTCCCGTGTGAAAGGAACGTATTTTGTGTCATCGCGACGGAATGCATAATTGCATTTTAATTATTATTTAAATTAGTTAGTTACATGCACGTTCTCCGGGAGGATCGCTGACTCGAATTCGCTCCCGTGTGAAAGGAATGTATTTTGAGTCATCGCGACGGAATGCATAATTGCATTTTAATTATTATTTAAATTAGTTAGTTACATGCACGTTCTCCGGGAGGATCGCTGACTCGAATTCGCTCCCGTGTGAAAGGAACGTATTTTGTGTCATCGCGACGGAATGCATAATTGCATTTTAATAAATTAGTTAGTTACATGCACGTTCTCCGGGAGGATCGCTGACTCGAATTCGCTCCCGTGTGAAAGGAACGTATTTTGAGTCATCGCGACGGAATGCATAATTGCATTTTAATAAATTAGTTAGTTACATGCACGTTCTCCGGGAGGATCGCTGACTCGAATTCGCTCCCGTGTGAAAGGAACGTATTTTGAGTCATCGCGACGGAATGCATAATTGCATTTTAATTATTATTTAAATTAGTTAGTTACATGCACGTTCTCCGGGAGGATCGCTGACTCGAATTCGCTCCCGTGTGAAAGGAACGTATTTTGTGTCATCGCGACGGAATGCATAATTGCATTTTAATAAATTAGTTAGTTACATGCACGTTCTCCGGGAGGATCGCTGACTCGAATTCGCTCCCGTGTGAAAGGAACGTATTTTGAGTCATCGCGACGGAATGCATAATTGCATTTTAATTATTATTTAAATTAGTTAGTTACATGCACGTTCTCCGGGAGGATCGCTGACTCGAATTCGCTCCCGTGTGAAAGGAACGTATTTTGTGTCATCGCGACGGAATGCATAATTGCATCTTAATTAGTACATAAGTTTGAATTAATATAATAATTAGAGCATTATTGTTTGTACTTACAGCGAGTAGGTCATACATTGTATTAATTAATAAGTTCTTAATTATTATTACAGTTAGTTAAAATCAGTTTTGGTTTTTTTCGACTCTACGTCTGTAGCTAACGTAGTGTCATAATTTTAAATAAAATGTTCAAATATTTAACAAAATGTATATTTCTCCCACAGGTATTAGAAGCTTTTTTTATATTTTTCGAACTTTATATTGTGCAAATGCTATATATAAATTTGATTTTTAAATGTAATGTTTAAAAAAATATAGGAATTTTGAAGTAAAATTGAAAATTGGTGAGGATATTTTATTCCACAATATAGCATAAAGACAAACTGGAATGTCACATATCGTATTAAATATAAAAATAATCATATCCTTGAATTGTATTTAATAATTTCTTCTAAATTATTATAAAAATGCTAAGTTATAATTAATTGTGTAAGAATAAAGTACCACTGAGACATCAGAGTATGGATCCCGTACACAGAAACACTCCTCAGTATGACACAATGTACATCTAATACATATTGTTACACCATAAATAAATCTCAGATCGTCATAAGTCAACTATAAATGCAGGTCTTTAACAACGAGCTCTTCTAATAACAGGAGCTGTGGGTCCAAACTGTTGTTGATGTTAAATACTTAACTGCTTACTCTACCTAGTTAGCTTCTATAAATAAATAAACTATTATCATACAAGAAGTCACTCAATTATTAATGGAATATGCACACGGTATTAGTAATCATACAAGTAAATAGAAAAGGCGATATTGCCACAGAGCGATGTAAATCTTCACTTGTGCTGAAGATTGCAATAAATGATCCCATTGCTTCAACATTAGATGGTTCAAAGCTCGCATGGTCCCATACTGGTGGTCAAACAACTGATCAACTATGTCGGTGATAAAATACTGATCCCACGTCTACAACCCTGGGATGATCCTACACAATCACTAATAAACTAATGAAAAAGTAATAGAAGCGAATAAACTTTAAATACTTTATTACGACAACTTATTCCACATTATAGTATATATGTTAGGCCCGAAGACCGAAATCGATCAGTGGACGGAAAAAATCACATCGCGGACCACATCGCGTTCTGAGCGCTTGACAAATGACAAAACGCGTTCTGGTCGTTTCAAAGTAGCCAGAACGCGTTCTGTGCATTTGAAGGCAGCCAGAACGCGATGTGGTCCGCGATGTGATTTTTTCCGTCCACTGATCGATTTCGGTCTTCGGGCCTAACATATATATATATAAAACATGTTATGCTGTGATTCACTTTATCACGAGTCAGCTAGACATATGTACCTATCCACATCACAATGCGCCAACAAATGTACAGTACACAGTTTCGATACTTTTGTTTACAGATAAATATAATCGAAATTGTAATGTTAAATAACTTTACACTATTTATTCAAAATCATCAGAGATCGAACAAAATTAAACGCAATCCAACGACTATACCACACTAAGTACAATGACATGTGTACAATCGAAGACCACGGGGGGAAGGAGTAATCCAGTAAGCGAGTTGCAAATCAGAGTAATACATAATGAAATTCCGCACATATTACATTAGCAAATAAATTTAACATATTAAACCATAGTCTTTGTTGTAGATGTATCGCACAAGTTAGCGGTTAGCGTTCTTTAGCTGGTTGGAGAGCCAGTCCAGCCCCTCGTAGAGCCCGTCCCCGGAGGTGGCGCACGTGGCCTGGATGTACCAATTGCGGTTACGGAGCGAATGCAGACTCAGCTTGTCTGTTATCTCCGCCGCATTCATTGCGTTTGGCAGATCCTATGGTATGTAAACAAAATGCTAATTTTAACTTTATATTTCATAAGCATTGATGCAATTTAAAAAGTGAAGAAACATTAGTGTCGTTAGCAATAATCTACTATCGTAATATACTTAATGTATTAAAATATATTAATATATTATATTATTATACATATATTAAAACATAAGGAATCTTAAAATATACCTGTTTGTTGGCAAAGATAAGTAGCACAGCATCCCGCAACTCATCTTCACTTAACATCCTCATGAGCTCCTCGCGCGCCTCGCCGATACGCTCTCGGTCGTTGCTGTCTACTACGAAGATTAGACCCTGGAATAGGCTTGCTTCATTATTGCTTTTTCTCATATCCGAATCAGCAACACATTTTTTATAAAATTAAGCAATATTTTTTACTAAAAGACACCTGCACAAACATAAAGTAGGTCATTGTTAAGTAATTAATAATGGTATCTACATTATTTACAAAATAGAAAAAAACTATATGTAAATACTTAACAATTGGCTTTAGCATATATATATATCTACACATTCCATAACATAACATGATAATTTTAATAATCAACTCATAGATTAATATATAGAAGTCAATCATAAAATGATAAGTTTTTGGAACTTGATTATCACATTTAATTGTGACACATCATCACCAGCTAAATCAGCTAGTTAAAGTTATTGTACTAAATATATATATATAGTTCAAGCAAGAACAATATAACATTAAATTAGTGATTAACAGTTAACATACAAAACAAACACATTCTCATGTAATTAAATTTTTAATAAAGAATTACTAATGTTATATTCACAATCATGTGGCTACGAAAAAAAATTCTGCATTATAGTTTAATTAATATATAAAACTTACAATTTACTACAATGATGAAGAATTATTGATATTGAGAATATATAATGTTATTTTTTATTATATTATATGAGAAAAAAATATATTGTGCATACTCCTGGGTGTTCTAAAAATAAATAAATGAATATTGACCTGTGTATTCTGGAAGTAATGCCTCCATAGAGGCCTGATTTTGTCTTGACCACCAACATCCCACACAGTGAAACTGATGTTTTTGTATTCTACAGTTTCCACATTAAATCCTATAAAGTCCAATTAACTAAATTTAATATATAACCAATTTTCATAATTAATAAACAATATTAAAAAATATAAGTATTCAAAATCATAATAAATATTATTAAATAAAAAAGTTTTCAACCATTATATATTTATCACCTTTTTTCATTACTCATTGATATATTTACTTATTCTACAAATATGTCATATACAATTAATATTACTGAAAATGTAATATGTACTCATAACCAAAATTTATTGCCTAAGAGGTGATTTTCACTTTAGATGAAATTTATTATATATAACTAAAATAAAACTACTCAATTAAATTACACTAAGGATATATATTTAAAAATTAAATGCTCACCAATAGTGGGAATTGTTGTAACAATTTCACCTAATTTTAGCTTGTATAAGATTGTGGTTTTACCAGCTGCATCCAGACCCACCATCAGAATTCTCATTTCTTTTTTGCCGAATAGGCCTTTGAATAAATTTGCAAACATATTCCCCATTTTGAAAATTTATAAACTTCTGTAAATAATATATGGAATTTAAAAAAAAGGCATTCACTCTGACTTTCTGGCAATATACGTTGCTATAATCAATTATAATCACATGGGAAGTCACAGAAGAAATTAGGCGTATTTTGTCCAATTTGTTATATTAACGTTAGAAAATAAAATAAAGCTCCATATAAAAGACACATATAATAAATCATATATTTTTTCTGTAGTTCTGGCTATTTGATCATAATTATACAGATTTACTGACACCAGTGTCAGTAGTTGCTGTATAGCAAGGGTCACCACCTAGAGTTTGCAAAACATAAATAAACGACATATACTTATCATTGGTACATAAGCATTGTTACATAGAAAATATGACAAAGTACTTACATTTTTTTTCCAAGGAATATACGAAATTTAAAGTGAAAACGTCTTAATCCACTGAAGTCTTTACTATTTGCTAGATGTCAAAATGGCGGCGAACGTGGAAGTTGTTCGTGTCTTTGCCACGTATCGGCAAAAAGTGGCCAGTTATAAATAATATTTCAGCAAAATATTCCAAATGTTTTCTTAAAACCTCTATATATATTTTTTTTAATGTAAATCAAATCAAATTTAAATATAAATTTAATCACAAAAGCACTTAAAACGTGTATGTAAAATGATAATGGTTACTTATTTTTATTGTTTTCTTCGAGTTACATATCAGATACACTGAAAGTTATGTTTTTATTTAAATCTTATATTAATAGTTATTAAATTATGACCACGAAAGTATGTTGCAATTAATGCACTATGAAAAATTAAGTTATGGATAATTTGCCCTAGACATGAGAGTCCTAAGGTGTGTAAATTATATTATTTCATGATAATTTGGTTATTAGTAATAATAGAAATATAATGAAACTAGAATTCCCTTAATTAAATGTTTTTAAATTATCGCGACTTGTACAAATTTTAAACTATCGGGTCTACTTTGCGGTAAAAATTAATTAAGGGAATTACCTTTTTATTTCCCGATGTTTCGGCCGAATCTCACCAGCCGTGGTCACGGGATGACTAATGTGAGCTCAGCGTAGTCTTCGTGAGGCGTGAGTCTCAGTAACTGTTATTTTTATTAAAGTGTGCTACTAGTTGACTAAGCATAATTTTTTCAAAGATCTTACTAAATGTGGGTAGTACTGAAATTGGTCTATACTTAGTTGGATCTAATGTACTGCCAGATTTAAATAATGGTGTTATTTTACTATGTTTCATTAGATCAGGAAATATACCGCAATCTATACAGTTATTAAATATTACTGCTAAGTATGGCGCAACAATTAGGGGCATTAGGGGCTGAAGTACGTTAACGGATACACCCCAAAGATCATTTGTCTTCTTGACACTAATCAATTTAAAAGCTTTTACTATTTACCGGGGACTAACCTACTCGGAATTGAAATTAATACAACAATTATCAACATAGCCCGTAAGTAATTTCAGAGCGGCAGCAGTTGAAGAGTTTAAAGATTTAGTTGTGGTAACTGGAGTATTAGTAAAGAAAGTTTCAAAAGCAGTTGCAACCTCAAGGTCAGAAGTAATATATTTGTAGTCTATATTTAATTTAAAATCAACCCTTTGAGATTTAGCTTTTCCAGTTTCCTCGTTAATTATTTTCCAAGTTGTTTTTATTTTTTTACTGCTATTTTGTATTTTGCTATTTATATATAATGATTTGGCTAACTTACATTCATTTTTAAAAGAATTGGAAAATAATTTAACATCGTTTTTAAACTCCACTAGTATTAAATTGTTTTTCCGCATACATATTATATAATTTTTCTCTATTTTTATGTAATTCTGATGCCCACTCACTAAATAATAATGCATCAGTAACAAAGACCGTTTTAGTGGTAAATACCTAGTTAAATAATTGAATGAAATTGTTAAAAAAATCATTATACATACATGATATTGGGATTGGATATTTTAAAAAAAGGTAAATAGCATACTAAGTCATTTTTTAATTTACTAATACGGTTTGCAGTTACTGGTACAAAAGTCATTTTCTTTTTAAGATTTGTTTTCTTGTAAGTGTTGAATTTAATAAATTGACCACAGTGGTCAGAATCTAGTGTATTGATTAAGCATTTGAAATTTGGAATAAAATTTGTAAAAATATTATCAATACAGGTCGAGCTAGTGGCGGTGATTCTAGTAGGCTCCATAAAAAAATGTGTGATAAATTATGTGAAGTAAACAAATTCAAAAACTTTACACTTAATAAATTTTGGTCTAAGATATTAATATTAAAATCTCCACAAATAATGAATTGTTTACTCAAGTTGGTCACTCAAGTTAAAACCTCATCCATAATTCTGTCAAAAAGCTCAAAGTGAGACGATGGTGGCCTACAATAATAAATCGCTCTAATTCTACTGAAGCTAGTTCAATTGTCCGTTCAACAGAAAGACTCACTACGTCTTTACATTCTTTAAATTTAAAATGTTTATTTAAAAGAATTAAGGAGCCCCCATGTATGGAATTACTTCTGTTGAATGAACTACCAACCTGGTGATTATTAAAATTAAACAATAATTCTTCATTTTTTAACCAGTGTTGAGTAACACAAAAAATATTTATATTAAAAGTATTCATAAATAATTCTATTTCCAATTCTTTGTTTCTCATGCACTGAATATTCTGATGCACCAGGTTGATATAGTTTACATTATCATTCTTATTGGTCAATTTAACAGTACTAGCTTTCCTCAAATAATTATTAATTTACATATTTCAAATTATTAATTTCGCTAGAGGATATCTCTACTGTCTTATAATCTAGTTTAAACTAATATTGTTTGGAATTACTGCCAAACTTTTCCTACTTATACCTATGCACAATAGAAGCAATTTGAAAGAAGCAGTTTGTGTAGCCAAATTATTGGCTGTCATAGTAAAGAAATATTTTTTATTTATTCTTTATTGTACACCACAAAATTAAAAAATTACAAACATAAATGCATATTAAAAGTACAACAGGCGGTCTTATCGCCTAAAGGCGATTTCTTCCAGACAACCTTAGGGTTAGTACGAGAGACAAATAAATATCTTCATTGAAGGTAGGTGGCATAAAGTAACAATAATAATAAACATACTTACTAATAACTACACACTAATACATAGATTTCTAAACATACCTATAATAAACTAAACCATATTATGTATATATAAAAATAAAAATAGTTATAAATAAACGCACAATAAAATAGTAAGTTATTTATATTATTTATTAATAAAAAAAAAAAAAAAAAAAAAAAAAAGGAAAACGGGAAATGTGGGAACTGAAATAATTATATACATATAATAATACACATTCTAACATAAGTCATCTGAGTCTTTAGTTAAATAGTATTCTTTCACAGACCTTTTAAATAATTTTAAATTTCTTGATTTTCTTATAACTAGAGGCAGTGCATTCCAAAGTTTAATAGCAACTACTGTAAAAGAATGCTTATAAAATTTGGAGTTGTGGACAGGTATTTTGATGACCAGTAATTGTGGCGATCTCAAATCATCCGGGGATCCAAGAAATTCAAACTTTTCCTTTAGATAGGAAGGTGTTTTTAGGTCGAATAATACACAGTACAGCAGAGAAAGAACATGTAAATCCCGGCGACGACGAATGGTAAGCCATTTGAGCCGTTGACGAAATTGAGATATGTGGTCATATTTGCGCAAGCCAAAAATGAACCGTATTGCCATGTTTTGAAGTCGCTCTAGCTTATTTAAATAGTCCTCAGTTAAATTAACGAAGCTTGCATCGGCATAATCCAGAATAGAAAGAAGAAGAGAATGTGCTAACATAATTTTGGTAGGAATTGGAAGAAAATATCTCAGTCGATGGAGAGAATTCATTGCGACGAATGTTTTCCTGCTAAGATCTTTAATGTGCACAGACCAGCATAGCGTCTGATCCAAGTACACACCAAGATTCTTAACAGAGTCACAATAAGGTATAATTGTACCATTATATAAAATTGGAGGGACATTTTGCTTGTCAAGTCTCGCAATCATGCCGGGGCTGCCAATAATAATGGCCTGTGATTTAGCAGGATTTATTTTTAAACCATAGAGGCTACTCCATTTTAAAATTTCAGTCAGGTCATCATTAATGTCAGATATAGTCGAGTTAAGGTTGCCAATCTTTGAGTGTCGGTAAATTTGAATATCATCTGCATACAAGTGATAGAGAGAAGATATATAGCTAGTGATAGAATTAATAAAAATTGCGAAAAGTAAAGGAGATAAAACGCCACCTTGAGGTACCCCAGCCAAGACATTGCACCAGGACGAGAGGGACTTATTATCCATCCGAATGCGCTGTCGCCGGCCATTGAGGTAACTCTGAAACCAATCTATCACTGATGGAGATATGTTAAGAGTACGTAACAGACTCAGCAAAATGTCATAGTCAACAGTGTTGAATGCATTGCTGAAATCTAGGAGTGTCAACACTGTGAGCTGCTTATTGTCCATTGCTGCCCGAATATCGTCGGTGATCTTAACTAATGCTGTAACCGTACTATGACCGGGACGGAATCTGGACTGTAAAGGACTTAAAAGTTGATGCTTGTTGACGAACATACTCAACTGCTCATAAACTATTTTTTCTAGGATTTTTGAAAGGAAAGGCAAAATGGAGATAGGGCGGAAATCACTAATACTTAAAGGTTTAGACTTTTTTGGTATAGGAATAATTTGAGCATTTTTCCAAGCATCAGGAAATTTACCAGTGGTTATGGATTGGTTAAGGATGTGACATAGTACAGGAATAATAGCATCTAGGATAGGTATAATCATATTACGGCTTACACCGTCAGCACCAACAGCATTCGAAGAAATGGATAGAACCGCCTTCTTAACATCACATTCAGCGATAGGAGAAAAATAAAAATGCATAGAATCTGGAGTTGGGAGGGATGAGAGATAATTAAGAATGCGTTCCTTATCAGAATCGTTTATATTTTCTGAAGAAGTAAAGTGTTTATTGAGGGATTCGATGTCAACATTGACAGAAGTATTTGGAGGTTTACCAACTCCTAACGATTCGAGAAATTTCCATGTTTTTAATGTATTGCCATTTTTAACGGATTTATGAATGTGGCGTCGGCGGGAATCTCTACACAATGTATTGCAGCGATTTCGAGCTTCACGGTATTTATTGCGGTTAGAGTCAGAGTTATTTATTTTAAATCTATATTTTGCTTTATTTTTCTTCTCCATTAAAGTCTTCAATTCATTAGTTAACCAAGGTGCAGGAAGGTGTTTCATTTTTATTGGTCGTACAGGGGCATGTCTGTCGTAAAGTTGAGTCAACAAATTATTAAATATTTCAACCTTAGCATCAATGGAGTCAGAGTCTATGACAGGAGACCAATCCAACTGGCTAGCATCTTCACAGAGTCGGTTCTTATCAATTCCTCCAAAACTACGTTGCAAAACTACACTAGTTTTAAGTTTAGGAGGACGGATATTATAGGAGAGATAAATCAAATCATGATAGGAAAACGCATCAGCCGAGTACTGACCGTGCTTAAAAACAGAACTTGGTGAGGATACCATAATAAGGTCAAGAGAAGAGGGGACACTGCCAGGAAAAAAGTGTGTTGCACTAAGGGGTAGAATTTGCAAGTTAGAGGCTTCAGCAACATTTAGTAATCGTTTGCTGCGGTAATTTTCTTTAGTAGTACAAGTATTAAAATCTCCCATTAAAATAGAATGGTTGTAATTCGGAATATTTTTTTCTAGGAGGCTCTCAAAAGAATTAAAATAATCTAAAGTAGAAGGGGGACAGTAGAAAACACCGAGCAGGATTTTAAATTGACCTAATGTAACTTCAATTAATAAATGTTCGGCAGCATGACAGTCAGGCGGCTGAGTCGACGAGCTTACAATATTGAAGGGCAAGTGAGTGCGTAAATAGATAGCCACTCCTCCACCACCTTTACCGACGCGATCATTACGGATAAGATAAAAACCTGGCAGTGTATAAGGAATAGACGGCAGACATGGCTTAAGCCACGATTCTGAAATTAAGATTGCGTGAATGTTCGGGGACTCAAATGATGCAAGCATATCGGAGTAATGAGCCGGGATACTTTGTGCATTAATATGGATAACATTAAAAGTTTTCAGACAGTCTGAGAAACAAGAATTTAGAGTGACGTTAAGTGGATGGGTGGCTGTACTGCGAACACTTTCATCACTAAAACTATCATCACTTGAGGATCGAGAAACAAACTGATTACTACTTACTCTATTTGCAGACGACATTATTTGTAAATATATAATTTATAAATAAAAAAAAAATAAAAAAATTTATATATGTATATATATATATATATATATATATAGTCGTTTGTATATGATATAATATATTTATATAAGATTTAAATAATATTATATATATGTTAATATGTATAAATAAATATTAAAATAAATAAATAATAATAATAATAAATAAGTAAATAAAGATATAAACAAAAACAAAATACAAAATAAAAAATATATATATCTTGCAGAATGCTAATTGCTAACCCGCCAGCTTTATAATAATTGAAAAAAAAAAAAAAAACCAAAAAGAAAAGTACAATAAACAACAACACGTATGAAAATTACAAAATAAAGAAAGACGTCAATTTAAGTATAAACAAAAAAAAATAAAAAACATATTACAACAAACAATATGTGGGAAAGGAAAAAAAAAAAAAAAAAAAAGATGAATGTTTTTTTTAAACATTGGTCACTGACAGCATTAGGTTGATGACAGCTAATGTCAGTTGTCTTTTGCTACAGAAGCATTCATTGACATATTTCTTAACTTGTAAACACGAAGCAAAAACTATTCTTGATTCTTCTACTATGTATAAGAAGCTAAATTAAGACAATAAAAGTGACAATCCTAACAACGATATGTATATTAAAAGGACTCACAGCACAAATAATGATAGAAAGAAGATTAACTAATTACTAGAAAATCATTTCTTGATGTTTCTTTTTGTCCTAATTACCTGGGATTGCTTTCCTTTCAACTCAATTGACATGAGAGGCGGGGCAGGAGCCACTGTGGTATCCAGAGAACCAGATATACAAGGAAGACTGTTGAGCTCCGAAATTGATACTATTGTATGGCGCTTACCCTCTGGTCCAACTACAATAACTGATCCGCCCCTTGTCCAGCATTTGGATATTCCAAAGCGTTGTCTTGCACTTACAAAAGCATCATGCCTTGACTTCGTTAAAAATTCAGACAGAGTGTAACCTGTGTTTTTAAGATTGGTTTTAGTAAACCAGACCTTATTTTTTAGAGCGAGACTTCTGAATTTGAAAAGTATAGGCCTTGGTTTATCTGACTCTCTAAAACCCAACCGGTGACAGCGGCTTATATTTTCCAGAGAAAGATCAGGCATTTTAAGGTGCTTAGATAATATCCTTACTCCAGTGGATGTTAATTCTTCATTTTTGTCTTCGGGAACACCATGCAACAATAACATTTTTCTTCGACTCAACATTTCTAAGTTATCTTGCTGCTTAGAAAGTAACTGCACTTGAAGTTGAAGGGCCTCCAACACAGTTAAAACAAAGGATCTGAAGGCACTAAATTGAGCTGCAACATGAGAAGTTGGACTTGCTGCAGGTATGGAAGAGTTCAGATTCTGTTGAAACTCAGCCATTTTAGTGTTAAAGTGTTGTGTCAGTTCCTGTATTGAGTCCTTAATTGATTCCATGGTGTAAAGCAAAAGGGACAAAAAGTGCAGTGGATTCGAAGTAGGTTGAAGGTTGTAATTCAATGTTTTAGTGAGAACTTATCTTGAGAGATTTGCTGGCAGGTATTAACACTCTCAGTACATAGCTTATTTATATGCAAAATAGGTCTTAAATATTAATAATTAAATATTATACTGGGAGCACAAAATAAAACGTGTACACTCTTTAATGCCTACCCACTTATAGCAATACAGCTACCTGTCTCTTATATATATGAAGATAGGTAAAACCTATCATGAGTTGTTTTACAAAAATTACTAACATTTGTGTTAGTGTCAATAATATGAAATTTTGAGTTGTAAACACATAAATTATATATTAATAAATTAATCTTATATCTAGTTTCATTTTCAGTCTGTGACAAACTTTTATAATAAGGTAAAGTGAACCACACAATTTTATTTATATGAAAATTTATTTAAACTTTAAAAGCATTGTTTAAACTCCAAATGGTTCACATTACCTCTATTTCCTAAAAATATGATTAAATTTGTTAATTTATCAAATTGTGTACTAGATTTCTCAATTTCTCTAGTAATATTTATTAAATTGCAGTCAGGTAAAGGTTTCAGGTTTGTTGATGGGCATCTTTCAGCTCTAGCTCCAGGGTAGTGGTACGCCAAAGGACTTGTTCGTACTCAACACTACACTCATCAAACCTATCCACTACTTGCTGTAGCCTATTACGCTCCTCCTCGATATCACTATATTTTACATATAGCTCTGATAACTGAGACTTTAACTTGTCGTTATTCTTTAAATCCTCTAATAGTTCCTTCTCATTTGCATCCCTTTCGTTGTTCAGTTGGGCACACAAATCCTTACTCACCTTTAATTCTTTTAATGCCAGTTGGAGTTTGTTTTCCTCATGGCGTGAAAGTCCTCTACGAGTCATCATTTTAAATTAATACTAAGGAAACTTGCGATCAACTAAACAAGATTGTTATGCCAATTTGGATATTATGCAATACTCGTATAAGCCTTTAAACAACTTTACGAGGAATAGCGGTAACAAATATCAATTGACAGTTGTTATGAATAACAAAAAGACTAAATACACACGTAATTATAAAAAATATCTACTTGAAAATTTAAATTTTGTACAAACGTTGTTTCTGTTTTGGTCAACTGTCACTTTGTTTCTCTTTACTATTTTTTAAGTAATAATTAAAATGCAATTATGCAAATAATTAAAATGCAATTATGCATTCCGTCGCGATGACACAAAATACATTCCTTTCACACGGGAGCGAATTCGAGTCAGCGATCCTCCCGGAGAACGTGCATGTAACTAACTAATTTATTAAAATGCAATTATGCATTCCGTCGCGATGACACAAAATACATTCCTTTCACACGGGAGCGAATTCGAGTCAGCGATCCTCCCGGAGAACGTGCATGTAACTAACTAATTTATATAATAATTAAAATGCAATTATGCATTCCGTCGCGATGACACAAAATACATTCCTTTCACACGGGAGCGAATTCGAGTCAGCGATCCTCCCGGAGAACGTGCATGTAACTAACTAATTTATATAATAATTAAAATGCAATTATGCATTCCGTCGCGATGACACAAAATACATTCCTTTCACACGGGAGCGAATTCGAGTCAGCGATCCTCCCGGAGAACGTGCATGTAACTAACTAATTTATATAATAATTAAAATGCAATTATGCATTCCGTCGCGATGACACAAAATACATTCCTTTCACACGGGAGCGAATTCGAAACAGCGATCCTCCCGGAGAACGTGCATGTAACTAACTAATTTATATAATAATTAAAATGCAATTATGCATTCCGTCGCGATGACACAAAATACGTTCCTTTCACACGGGAGCGAATTCGAGTCAGCGATCCTCCCGGAGAACGTGCATGTAACTAACTAATTTATATAATAATTAAAATGCAATTATGCATTCCGTCGCGATGACACAAAATACATTCCTTTCACACGGGAGCGAATTCGAGTCAGCGATCCTACCGGAGAACGTGCATGTAACTAATTAATTTATTAAAATGCAATTATGCATTCCGTCGCGATGACTCAAAATACATTCCTTTCACACGGGAGCGAATTCGAGTCAGCGATCCTCCCGGAGAACGTGCATGTAACTAACTAATTTATATAATAATTAAAATGCAATTATGCATTCCGTCGCGATGACACAAAATACGTTCCTTTCACACGGGAGCGAATTCGAGTCAGCGATCCTCCCGGAGAACGTGCATGTAACTAACTAATTTATTAAAATGCAATTATGCATTCCGTCGCGATGACACAAAATACATTCCTTTCACACGGGAGCGAATTCGAGTCAGCGATCCTCCCGGAGAACGTGCATGTAACTAACTAATTTATTAAAATGCAATTATGCATTCCGTCGCGATGACACAAAATACGTTCCTTTCACACGGGAGCGAATTCGAGTCAGCGATCCTCCCGGAGAACGTGCATGTAACTAACTAATCTATATAATAATTAAAATGCAATTATGCATTCCGTCGCGATGACACAAAATACATTCCTTTCACACGGGAGCGAATTCGAGTCAGCGATCCTACCGGAGAACGTGCATGTAACTAATTAATTTATTAAAATGCAATTATGCATTCCGTCGCGATGACTCAAAATACATTCCTTTCACACGGGAGCGAATTCGAGTCAGCGATCCTCCCGGAGAACGTGCATGTAACTAACTAATTTATATAATAATTAAAATGCAATTATGCATTCCGTCGCGATGACACAAAATACGTTCCTTTCACACGGGAGCGAATTCGAGTCAGCGATCCTCCCGGAGAACGTGCATGTAACTAACTAATTTATTAAAATGCAATTATGCATTCCGTCGCGATGACACAAAATACATTCCTTTCACACGGGAGCGAATTCGAGTCAGCGATCCTCCCGGAGAACGTGCATGTAACTAACTAATTTATTAAAATGCAATTATGCATTCCGTCGCGATGACACAAAATACGTTCCTTTCACACGGGAGCGAATTCGAGTCAGCGATCCTCCCGGAGAACGTGCATGTAACTAACTAATCTATATAATAATTAAAATGCAATTATGCATTCCGTCGCGATGACACAAAATACATTCCTTTCACACGGGAGCGAATTCGAGTCAGCGATCCTCCCGGAGAACGTGCATGTAACTAACTAATTTATTAAAATGCAATTATGCATTCCGTCGCGATGACACAAAATACATTCCTTTCACACGGGAGCGAATTCGAGTCAGCGATCCTCCCGGAGAACGTGCATGTAACTAACTAATTTATATAATAATTAAAATGCAATTATGCATTCCGTCGCGATGACACAAAATACATTCCTTTCACACGGGAGCGAATTCGAGTCAGCGATCCTCCCGGAGAACGTGCATGTAACTAACTAATCTATATAATAATTAAAATGCAATTATGCATTCCGTCGCGATGACACAAAATACATTCCTTTCACACGGGAGCGAATTCGAGTCAGCGATCCTCCCGGAGAACGTGCATGTAACTAACTAATCTATATAATAATTAAAATGCAATTATGCATTCCGTCGCGATGACACAAAATACATTCCTTTCACACGGGAGCGAATTCGAGTCAGCGATCCTCCCGGAGAACGTGCATGTAACTAACTAATTTATTAAAATGCAATTATGCATTCCGTCGCGATGACACAAAATACGTTCCTTTCACACGGGAGCGAATTCGAGTCAGCGATCCTCCCGGAGAACGTGCATGTAACTAACTAATTTATATAATAATTAAAATGCAATTATGCATTCCGTCGCGATGACACAAAATACATTCCTTTCACACGGGAGCGAATTCGAGTCAGCGATCCTCCCGGAGAACGTGCATGTAACTAACTAATTTATTAAAATGCAATTATGCATTCCGTCGCGATGACACAAAATACATTCCTTTCACACGGGAGCGAATTCGAGTCAGCGATCCTCCCGGAGAACGTGCATGTAACTAACTAATTTATATAATAATTAAAATGCAATTATGCATTCCGTCGCGATGACACAAAATACATTCCTTTCACACGGGAGCGAATTCGAGTCAGCGATCCTCCCGGAGAACGTGCATGTAACTAACTAATTTATATAATAATTAAAATGCAATTATGCATTCCGTCGCGATGACACAAAATACATTCCTTTCACACGGGAGCGAATTCGAGTCAGCGATCCTCCCGGAGAACGTGCATGTAACTAACTAATCTATATAATAATTAAAATGCAATTATGCATTCCGTCGCGATGACACAAAATACATTCCTTTCACACGGGAGCGAATTCGAGTCAGCGATCCTCCCGGAGAACGTGCATGTAACTAACTAATTTATTAAAATGCAATTATGCATTCCGTCGCGATGACACAAAATACATTCCTTTCACACGGGAGCGAATTCGAGTCAGCGATCCTCCCGGAGAACGTGCATGTAACTAACTAATTTATATAATAATTAAAATGCAATTATGCATTCCGTCGCGATGACACAAAATACATTCCTTTCACACGGGAGCGAATTCGAGTCAGCGATCCTCCCGGAGAACGTGCATGTAACTAACTAATTTATATAATAATTAAAATGCAATTATGCATTCCGTCGCGATGACACAAAATACATTCCTTTCACACGGGAGCGAATTCGAGTCAGCGATCCTCCCGGAGAACGTGCATGTAACTAACTAATTTATATAATAATTAAAATGCAATTATGCATTCCGTCGCGATGACACAAAATACATTCCTTTCACACGGGAGCGAATTCGAGTCAGCGATCCTCCCGGAGAACGTGCATGTAACTAACTAATTTATTAAAATGCAATTATGCATTCCGTCGCGATGACACAAAATACATTCCTTTCACACGGGAGCGAATTCGAGTCAGCGATCCTCCCGGAGAACGTGCATGTAACTAACTAATTTATATAATAATTAAAATGCAATTATGCATTCCGTCGCGATGACACAAAATACATTCCTTTCACACGGGAGCGAATTCGAGTCAGCGATCCTCCCGGAGAACGTGCATGTAACTAACTAATTTATATAATAATTAAAATGCAATTATGCATTCCGTCGCGATGACACAAAATACATTCCTTTCACACGGGAGCGAATTCGAGTCAGCGATCCTCCCGGAGAACGTGCATGTAACTAACTAATCTATATAATAATTAAAATGCAATTATGCATTCCGTCGCGATGACACAAAATACATTCCTTTCACACGGGAGCGAATTCGAGTCAGCGATCCTCCCGGAGAACGTGCATGTAACTAACTAATTTATTAAAATGCAATTATGCATTCCGTCGCGATGACACAAAATACATTCCTTTCACACGGGAGCGAATTCGAGTCAGCGATCCTCCCGGAGAACGTGCATGTAACTAACTAATTTATATAATAATTAAAATGCAATTATGCATTCCGTCGCGATGACACAAAATACATTCCTTTCACACGGGAGCGAATTCGAGTCAGCGATCCTCCCGGAGAACGTGCATGTAACTAACTAATTTATATAATAATTAAAATGCAATTATGCATTCCGTCGCGATGACACAAAATACATTCCTTTCACACGGGAGCGAATTCGAGTCAGCGATCCTACCGGAGAACGTGCATGTAACTAACTAATTTATATAATAATTAAAATGCAATTATGCATTCCGTCGCGATGACACAAAATACATTCCTTTCACACGGGAGCGAATTCGAGTCAGCGATCCTCCCGGAGAACGTGCATGTAACTTACTAATTTATATAATAATTAAAATGCAATTATGCATTCCGTCGCGATGACACAAAATACGTTCCTTTCACACGGGAGCGATTTCGAGTCAGCGATCCTCCCGGAGAACGTGCATGTAACTAACTAATTTATATAATAATTAAAATGCAATTATGCATTCCGTCGCGATGACACAAAATACGTTCCTTTCACACGGGAGCGAATTCGAGTCAGCGATCCTACCGGAGAACGTGCATGTAACTAACTAATTTATATAATAATTAAAATGCAATTATGCATTCCGTCGCGATGACACAAAATACGTTCCTTTCACACGGGAGCGAATTCGAGTCAGCGATCCTCCCGGAGAACGTGCATGTAACTAACTAATTTATATAATAATTAAAATGCAATTATGCATTCCGTCGCGATGACACAAAATACGTTCCTTTCACACGGGAGCGAATTCGAGTCAGCGATCCTACCGGAGAACGTGCATGTAACTAACTAATTTATATAATAATTAAAATGCAATTATGCATTCCGTCGCGATGACTCAAAATACATTCCTTTCACACGGGAGCGAATTCGAGTCAGCGATCCTCCCGGAGAACGTGCATGTAACTAACTAATTTATTAAAATGCAATTATGCATTCCGTCGCGATGACACAAAATACGTTCCTTTCACACGGGAGCGAATTCGAGTCAGCGATCCTCCCGGAGAACATGCATGTAACTAACTAATTTATTAAAATGCAATTATGCATTCCGTCGCGATGACACAAAATACATTCCTTTCACACGGGAGCGAATTCGAGTCAGCGATCCTCCCGGAGAACGTGCATGTAACTAACTAATTTATATAATAATTAAAATGCAATTATGCATTCCGTCGCGATGACACAAAATACATTCCTTTCACACGGGAGCGAATTCGAGTCAGCGATCCTCCCGGAGAACGTGCATGTAACTAACTAATCTATATAATAATTAAAATGCAATTATGCATTCCGTCGCGATGACACAAAATACATTCCTTTCACACGGGAGCGAATTCGAGTCAGCGATCCTCCCGGAGAACGTGCATGTAACTAACTAATTTATTAAAATGCAATTATGCATTCCGTCGCGATGACACAAAATACATTCCTTTCACACGGGAGCGAATTCGAGTCAGCGATCCTCCCGGAGAACGTGCATGTAACTAACTAATTTATATAATAATTAAAATGCAATTATGCATTCCGTCGCGATGACACAAAATACATTCCTTTCACACGGGAGCGAATTCGAGTCAGCGATCCTCCCGGAGAACGTGCATGTAACTAACTAATTTATATAATAATTAAAATGCAATTATGCATTCCGTCGCGATGACACAAAATACATTCCTTTCACACGGGAGCGAATTCGAGTCAGCGATCCTACCGGAGAACGTGCATGTAACTAACTAATTTATATAATAATTAAAATGCAATTATGCATTCCGTCGCGATGACACAAAATACGTTCCTTTCACACGGGAGCGAATTCGAGTCAGCGATCCTCCCGGAGAACGTGCATGTAACTAACTAATCTATATAATAATTAAAATGCAATTATGCATTCCGTCGCGATGACACAAAATACATTCCTTTCACACGGGAGCGAATTCGAGTCAGCGATCCTCCCGGAGAACGTGCATGTAACTAACTAATTTATATTAAAATGCAATTATGCATTCCGTCGCGATGACACAAAATACATTCCTTTCACACGGGAGCGAATTCGAGTCAGCGATCCTCCCGGAGAACGTGCATGTAACTAACTAATTTATATAATAATTAAAATGCAATTATGCATTCCGTCGCGATGACACAAAATACATTCCTTTCACACGGGAGCGAATTCGAGTCAGCGATCCTCCCGGAGAACGTGCATGTAACTAACTAATCTATATAATAATTAAAATGCAATTATGCATTCCGTCGCGATGACACAAAATACATTCCTTTCACACGGGAGCGAATTCGAGTCAGCGATCCTCCCGGAGAACGTGCATGTAACTAACTAATCTATATAATAATTAAAATGCAATTATGCATTCCGTCGCGATGACACAAAATACATTCCTTTCACACGGGAGCGAATTCGAGTCAGCGATCCTCCCGGAGAACGTGCATGTAACTAACTAATCTATATAATAATTAAAATGCAATTATGCATTCCGTCGCGATGACACAAAATACGTTCCTTTCACACGGGAGCGAATTCGAGTCAGCGATCCTCCCGGAGAACGTGCATGTAACTAACTAATTTATATAATAATTAAAATGCAATTATGCATTCCGTCGCGATGACACAAAATACATTCCTTTCACACGGGAGCGAATTCGAGTCAGCGAACCTCCCGGAGAACGTGCATGTAACTAACTAATTTATTAAAATGCAATTATGCATTCCGTCGCGATGACACAAAATACATTCCTTTCACACGGGAGCGAATTCGAGTCAGCGATCCTCCCGGAGAACGTGCATGTAACTAACTAATTTATATAATAATTAAAATGCAATTATGCATTCCGTCGCGATGACACAAAATACATTCCTTTCACACGGGAGCGAATTCGAGTCAGCGATCCTCCCGGAGAACGTGCATGTAACTAACTAATTTATATAATAATTAAAATGCAATTATGCATTCCGTCGCGATGACACAAAATACATTCCTTTCACACGGGAGCGAATTCGAGTCAGCGATCCTCCCGGAGAACGTGCATGTAACTAACTAATCTATATAATAATTAAAATGCAATTATGCATTCCGTCGCGATGACACAAAATACATTCCTTTCACACGGGAGCGAATTCGAGTCAGCGATCCTCCCGGAGAACGTGCATGTAACTAACTAATTTATATAATAATTAAAATGCAATTATGCATTCCGTCGCGATGACACAAAATACGTTCCTTTCACACGGGAGCGAATTCGAGTCAGCGATCCTCCCGGAGAACGTGCATGTAACTAACTAATTTATATAATAATTAAAATGCAATTATGCATTCCGTCGCGATGACACAAAATACATTCCTTTCACACGGGAGCGAATTCGAGTCAGCGATCCTCCCGGAGAACGTGCATGTAACTAACTAATCTATATAATAATTAAAATGCAATTATGCATTCCGTCGCGATGACACAAAATACATTCCTTTCACACGGGAGCGAATTCGAGTCAGCGATCCTCCCGGAGAACGTGCATGTAACTAACTAATTTATATAATAATTAAAATGCAATTATGCATTCCGTCGCGATGACACAAAATACATTCCTTTCACACGGGAGCGAATTCGAGTCAGCGATCCTCCCGGAGAACGTGCATGTAACTAACTAATTTATATAATAATTAAAATGCAATTATGCATTCCGTCGCGATGACACAAAATACATTCCTTTCACACGGGAGCGAATTCGAGTCAGCGATCCTCCCGGAGAACGTGCATGTAACTAACTAATTTATATAATAATTAAAATGCAATTATGCATTCCGTCGCGATGACACAAAATACATTCCTTTCACACGGGAGCGAATTCGAAACAGCGATCCTCCCGGAGAACGTGCATGTAACTAACTAATTTATATAATAATTAAAATGCAATTATGCATTCCGTCGCGATGACACAAAATACGTTCCTTTCACACGGGAGCGAATTCGAGTCAGCGATCCTCCCGGAGAACGTGCATGTAACTAACTAATTTATATAATAATTAAAATGCAATTATGCATTCCGTCGCGATGACACAAAATACATTCCTTTCACACGGGAGCGAATTCGAGTCAGCGATCCTCCCGGAGAACGTGCATGTAACTAACTAATCTATATAATAATTAAAATGCAATTATGCATTCCGTCGCGATGACACAAAATACATTCCTTTCACACGGGAGCGAATTCGAGTCAGCGATCCTCCCGGAGAACGTGCATGTAACTAACTAATCTATATAATAATTAAAATGCAATTATGCATTCCGTCGCGATGACACAAAATACGTTCCTTTCACACGGGAGCGAATTCGAGTCAGCGATCCTCCCGGAGAACGTGCATGTAACTAACTAATTTATATAATAATTAAAATGCAATTATGCATTCCGTCGCGATGACACAAAATACATTCCTTTCACACGGGAGCGAATTCGAGTCAGCGATCCTCCCGGAGAACGTGCATGTAACTAACTAATTTATATAATAATTAAAATGCAATTATGCATTCCGTCGCGATGACACAAAATACATTCCTTTCACACGGGAGCGAATTCGAAACAGCGATCCTCCCGGAGAACGTGCATGTAACTAACTAATTTATATAATAATTAAAATGCAATTATGCATTCCGTCGCGATGACACAAAATACGTTCCTTTCACACGGGAGCGAATTCGAGTCAGCGATCCTCCCGGAGAACGTGCATGTAACTAACTAATTTATATAATAATTAAAATGCAATTATGCATTCCGTCGCGATGACACAAAATACATTCCTTTCACACGGGAGCGAATTCGAGTCAGCGATCCTCCCGGAGAACGTGCATGTAACTAACTAATTTATATAATAATTAAAATGCAATTATGCATTCCGTCGCGATGACACAAAATACATTCCTTTCACACGGGAGCGAATTCGAGTCAGCGATCCTCCCGGAGAACGTGCATGTAACTAACTAATTTATTAAAATGCAATTATGCATTCCGTCGCGATGACACAAAATACGTTCCTTTCACACGGGAGCGAATTCGAGTCAGCGATCCTCCCGGAGAACGTGCATGTAACTAACTAATCTATATAATAATTAAAATGCAATTATGCATTCCGTCGCGATGACACAAAATACGTTCCTTTCACACGGGAGCGAATTCGAGTCAGCGATCCTCCCGGAGAACGTGCATGTAACTAACTAATTTATATAATAATTAAAATGCAATTATGCATTCCGTCGCGATGACACAAAATACATTCCTTTCACACGGGAGCGAATTCGAGTCAGCGATCCTACCGGAGAACGTGCATGTAACTAATTAATTTATTAAAATGCAATTATGCATTCCGTCGCGATGACTCAAAATACATTCCTTTCACACGGGAGCGAATTCGAGTCAGCGATCCTCCCGGAGAACGTGCATGTAACTAACTAATTTATATAATAATTAAAATGCAATTATGCATTCCGTCGCGATGACACAAAATACGTTCCTTTCACACGGGAGCGAATTCGAGTCAGCGATCCTCCCGGAGAACGTGCATGTAACTAACTAATTTATTAAAATGCAATTATGCATTCCGTCGCGATGACACAAAATACATTCCTTTCACACGGGAGCGAATTCGAGTCAGCGATCCTCCCGGAGAACGTGCATGTAACTAACTAATTTATTAAAATGCAATTATGCATTCCGTCGCGATGACACAAAATACGTTCCTTTCACACGGGAGCGAATTCGAGTCAGCGATCCTCCCGGAGAACGTGCATGTAACTAACTAATCTATATAATAATTAAAATGCAATTATGCATTCCGTCGCGATGACACAAAATACATTCCTTTCACACGGGAGCGAATTCGAGTCAGCGATCCTCCCGGAGAACGTGCATGTAACTAACTAATTTATTAAAATGCAATTATGCATTCCGTCGCGATGACACAAAATACATTCCTTTCACACGGGAGCGAATTCGAGTCAGCGATCCTCCCGGAGAACGTGCATGTAACTAACTAATTTATATAATAATTAAAATGCAATTATGCATTCCGTCGCGATGACACAAAATACATTCCTTTCACACGGGAGCGAATTCGAGTCAGCGATCCTCCCGGAGAACGTGCATGTAACTAACTAATCTATATAATAATTAAAATGCAATTATGCATTCCGTCGCGATGACACAAAATACATTCCTTTCACACGGGAGCGAATTCGAGTCAGCGATCCTCCCGGAGAACGTGCATGTAACTAACTAATCTATATAATAATTAAAATGCAATTATGCATTCCGTCGCGATGACACAAAATACATTCCTTTCACACGGGAGCGAATTCGAGTCAGCGATCCTCCCGGAGAACGTGCATGTAACTAACTAATCTATATAATAATTAAAATGCAATTATGCATTCCGTCGCGATGACACAAAATACGTTCCTTTCACACGGGAGCGAATTCGAGTCAGCGATCCTCCCGGAGAACGTGCATGTAACTAACTAATTTATATAATAATTAAAATGCAATTATGCATTCCGTCGCGATGACACAAAATACATTCCTTTCACACGGGAGCGAATTCGAGTCAGCGATCCTCCCGGAGAACGTGCATGTAACTAACTAATTTATTAAAATGCAATTATGCATTCCGTCGCGATGACACAAAATACATTCCTTTCACACGGGAGCGAATTCGAGTCAGCGATCCTCCCGGAGAACGTGCATGTAACTAACTAATTTATATAATAATTAAAATGCAATTATGCATTCCGTCGCGATGACACAAAATACATTCCTTTCACACGGGAGCGAATTCGAGTCAGCGATCCTCCCGGAGAACGTGCATGTAACTAACTAATTTATATAATAATTAAAATGCAATTATGCATTCCGTCGCGATGACACAAAATACATTCCTTTCACACGGGAGCGAATTCGAGTCAGCGATCCTCCCGGAGAACGTGCATGTAACTAACTAATCTATATAATAATTAAAATGCAATTATGCATTCCGTCGCGATGACACAAAATACATTCCTTTCACACGGGAGCGAATTCGAGTCAGCGATCCTCCCGGAGAACGTGCATGTAACTAACTAATTTATATAATAATTAAAATGCAATTATGCATTCCGTCGCGATGACACAAAATACGTTCCTTTCACACGGGAGCGAATTCGAGTCAGCGATCCTCCCGGAGAACGTGCATGTAACTAACTAATTTATATAATAATTAAAATGCAATTATGCATTCCGTCGCGATGACACAAAATACATTCCTTTCACACGGGAGCGAATTCGAGTCAGCGATCCTCCCGGAGAACGTGCATGTAACTAACTAATCTATATAATAATTAAAATGCAATTATGCATTCCGTCGCGATGACACAAAATACATTCCTTTCACACGGGAGCGAATTCGAGTCAGCGATCCTCCCGGAGAACGTGCATGTAACTAACTAATTTATATAATAATTAAAATGCAATTATGCATTCCGTCGCGATGACACAAAATACATTCCTTTCATATGCATTCCGTCGCGATGACACAAAATACATTCCTTTCACACGGGAGCGAATTCGAGACAGCGATCCTCCCGGAGAACGTGCATGTAACTAACTAATTTATATAATAATTAAAATGCAATTATGCATTCCGTCGCGATGACACAAAATACATTCCTTTCACACGGGAGCGAATTCGAAACAGCGATCCTCCCGGAGAACGTGCATGTAACTAACTAATTTATATAATAATTAAAATGCAATTATGCATTCCGTCGCGATGACACAAAATACATTCCTTTCACACGGGAGCGAATTCGAGTCAGCGATCCTCCCGGAGAACGTGCATGTAACTAACTAATTTATATAATAATTAAAATGCAATTATGCATTCCGTCGCGATGACACAAAATACATTCCTTTCACACGGGAGCGAATTCGAGTCAGCGATCCTACCGGAGAACGTGCATGTAACTAATTAATTTATTAAAATGCAATTATGCATTCCGTCGCGATGACACAAAATACATTCCTTTCACACGGGAGCGAATTCGAGTCAGCGATCCTCCCGGAGAACGTGCATGTAACTAACTAATTTATTAAAATGCAATTATGCATTCCGTCGCGATGACACAAAATACATTCCTTTCACACGGGAGCGAATTCGAGTCAGCGATCCTCCCGGAGAACGTGCATGTAACTAACTAATCTATATAATAATTAAAATGCAATTATGCATTCCGTCGCGATGACACAAAATACATTCCTTTCACACGGGAGCGAATTCGAGTCAGCGATCCTCCCGGAGAACGTGCATGTAACTAACTAATTTATATAATAATTAAAATGCAATTATGCATTCCGTCGCGATGACACAAAATACATTCCTTTCACACGGGAGCGAATTCGAGTCAGCGATCCTCCCGGAGAACGTGCATGTAACTAACTAATCTATATAATAATTAAAATGCAATTATGCATTCCGTCGCGATGACACAAAATACATTCCTTTCACACGGGAGCGAATTCGAGTCAGCGATCCTCCCGGAGAACGTGCATGTAACTAACTAATCTATATAATAATTAAAATGCAATTATGCATTCCGTCGCGATGACACAAAATACATTCCTTTCACACGGGAGCGAATTCGAGTCAGCGATCCTCCCGGAGAACGTGCATGTAACTAACTAATTTATTAAAATGCAATTATGCATTCCGTCGCGATGACACAAAATACATTCCTTTCACACGGGAGCGAATTCGAGTCAGCGATCCTCCCGGAGAACGTGCATGTAACTAACTAATTTATATAATAATTAAAATGCAATTATGCATTCCGTCGCGATGACACAAAATACATTCCTTTCACACGGGAGCGAATTCGAGTCAGCGATCCTCCCGGAGAACGTGCATGTAACTAACTAATTTATATAATAATTAAAATGCAATTATGCATTCCGTCGCGATGACACAAAATACATTCCTTTCACACGGGAGCGAATTCGAGTCAGCGATCCTACCGGAGAACGTGCATGTAACTAACTAATTTATATAATAATTAAAATGCAATTATGCATTCCGTCGCGATGACACAAAATACATTCCTTTCACACGGGAGCGAATTCGAGTCAGCGATCCTCCCGGAGAACGTGCATGTAACTAACTAATTTATATAATAATTAAAATGCAATTATGCATTCCGTCGCGATGACACAAAATACGTTCCTTTCACACGGGAGCGAATTCGAGTCAGCGATCCTCCCGGAGAACGTGCATGTAACTAACTAATTTATTAAAATGCAATTATGCATTCCGTCGCGATGACACAAAATACATTCCTTTCACACGGGAGCGAATTCGAGTCAGCGATCCTCCCGGAGAACGTGCATGTAACTAACTAATTTATATAATAATTAAAATGCAATTATGCATTCCGTCGCGATGACACAAAATACATTCCTTTCACACGGGAGCGAATTCGAGTCAGCGATCCTCCCGGAGAACGTGCATGTAACTAACTAATTTATATAATAATTAAAATGCAATTATGCATTCCGTCGCGATGACACAAAATACGTTCCTTTCACACGGGAGCGAATTCGAGTCAGCGATCCTCCCGGAGAACGTGCATGTAACTAACTAATTTATTAAAATGCAATTATGCATTCCGTCGCGATGACACAAAATACGTTCCTTTCACACGGGAGCGACTTCGAGTCAGCGATCCTCCCGGAGAACGTGCATGTAACTAACTAATTTATATAATAATTAAAATGCAATTATGCATTCCGTCGCGATGACACAAAATACGTTCCTTTCACACGGGAGCGAATTCGAGTCAGCGATCCTCCCGGAGAACGTGCATGTAACTAACTAATTTATATAATAATTAAAATGCAATTATGCATTCCGTCGCGATGACACAAAATACGTTCCTTTCACACGGGAGCGAATTCGAGTCAGCGATCCTCCCGGAGAACGTGCATGTAACTAACTAATTTATATAATAATTAAAATGCAATTATGCATTCCGTCGCGATGACACAAAATACGTTCCTTTCACACGGGAGCGAATTCGAGTCAGCGATCCTCCCGGAGAACGTGCACGTAACTAACTAATTTATTAAAATGCAATTATGCATTCCGTCGCGATGACACAAAATACGTTCCTTTCACACGGGAGCGAATTCGAGTCAGCGATCCTCCCGGAGAACGTGCATGTAACTAACTAATTTATATAATAATTAAAATGCAATTATGCATTCCGTCGCGATGACACAAAATACGTTCCTTTCACACGGGAGCGAATTCGAGTCAGCGATCCTCCCGGAGAACGTGCATGTAACTAACTAATTTATATAATAATTAAAATGCAATTATGCATTCCGTCGCGATGACACAAAATACGTTCCTTTCACACGGGAGCGAATTCGAGTCAGCGATCCTACCGGAGAACGTGCATGTAACTAACTAATTTATATAATAATTAAAATGCAATTATGCATTCCGTCGCGATGACTCAAAATACATTCCTTTCACACGGGAGCGAATTCGAGTCAGCGATCCTCCCGGAGAACGTGCATGTAACTAACTAATTTATTAAAATGCAATTATGCATTCCGTCGCGATGACACAAAATACGTTCCTTTCACACGGGAGCGAATTCGAGTCAGCGATCCTCCCGGAGAACGTGCATGTAACTAACTAATTTATATAATAATTAAAATGCAATTATGCATTCCGTCGCGATGACACAAAATACGTTCCTTTCACACGGGAGCGAATTCGAGTCAGCGATCCTCCCGGAGAACGTGCATGTAACTAACTAATTTATATAATAATTAAAATGCAATTATGCATTCCGTCGCGATGACACAAAATACATTCCTTTCACACGGGAGCGAATTCGAGTCAGCGATCCTACCGGAGAACGTGCATGTAACTAATTAATTTATTAAAATGCAATTATGCATTCCGTCGCGATGACACAAAATACGTTCCTTTCACACGGGAGCGAATTCGAGTCAGCGATCCTCCCGGAGAACGTGCATGTAACTAACTAATTTATATAATAATTAAAATGCAATTATGCATTCCGTCGCGATGACACAAAATACGTTCCTTTCACACGGGAGCGAATTCGAGTCAGCGATCCTACCGGAGAACGTGCATGTAACTAACTAATTTATATAATAATTAAAATGCAATTATGCATTCCGTCGCGATGACACAAAATACGTTCCTTTCACACGGGAGCGAATTCGAGTCAGCGATCCTCCCGGAGAACGTGCATGTAACTAACTAATTTATATAATAATTAAAATGCAATTATGCATTCCGTCGCGATGACACAAAATACATTCCTTTCACACGGGAGCGAATTCGAAACAGCGATCCTCCCGGAGAACGTGCATGTAACTAACTAATTTATATAATAATTAAAATGCAATTATGCATTCCGTCGCGATGACACAAAATACATTCCTTTCACACGGGAGCGAATTCGAGTCAGCGATCCTACCGGAGAACGTGCATGTAACTAACTAATTTATATAATAATTAAAATGCAATTATGCATTCCGTCGCGATGACACAAAATACATTCCTTTCACACGGGAGCGAATTCGAGTCAGCGATCCTCCCGGAGAACGTGCATGTAATTAACTAATTTATATAATAATTAAAATGCAATTATGCATTCCGTCGCGATGACACAAAATACATTCCTTTCACACGGGAGCGAATTCGAGTCAGCGATCCTCCCGGAGAACGTGCATGTAACTAACTAATTTATATAATAATTAAAATGCAATTATGCATTCCGTCGCGATGACACAAAATACATTCCTTTCACACGGGAGCGAATTCGAAACAGCGATCCTCCCGGAGATCGTGCATGTAACTAACTAATTTATATAATAATTAAAATGCAATTATGCATTCCGTCGCGATGACACAAAATACATTCCTTTCACACGGGAGCGAATTCGAGTCAGCGATCCTCCCGGAGAACGTGCATGTAACTAACTAATCTATATAATAATTAAAATGCAATTATGCATTCCGTCGCGATGACACAAAATACGTTCCTTTCACACGGGAGCGAATTCGAGTCAGCGATCCTCCCGGAGAACGTGCATGTAACTAACTAATCTATATAATAATTAAAATGCAATTATGCATTCCGTCGCGATGACACAAAATACATTCCTTTCACACGGGAGCGAATTCGAGTCAGCGATCCTCCCGGAGAACGTGCATGTAACTAACTAATTTATATAATAATTAAAATGCAATTATGCATTCCGTCGCGATGACACAAAATACGTTCCTTTCACACGGGAGCGAATTCGAGTCAGCGATCCTCCCGGAGAACGTGCATGTAACTAACTAATTTATTAAAATGCAATTATGCATTCCGTCGCGATGACACAAAATACGTTCCTTTCACACGGGAGCGAATTCGAGTCAGCGATCCTCCCGGAGAACGTGCATGTAACTAACTAATTTATATAATAATTAAAATGCAATTATGCATTCCGTCGCGATGACACAAAATACGTTCCTTTCACACGGGAGCGAATTCGAGTCAGCGATCCTCCCGGAGAACGTGCATGTAACTAACTAATTTATATAATAATTAAAATGCAATTATGCATTCCGTCGCGATGACACAAAATACGTTCCTTTCACACGGGAGCGAATTCGAGTCAGCGATCCTCCCGGAGAACGTGCATGTAACTAACTAATTTATTAAAATGCAATTATGCATTCCGTCGCGATGACACAAAATACATTCCTTTCACACGGGAGCGAATTCGAGACAGCGATCCTCCCGGAGAACGTGCATGTAACTAACTAATTTATATAATAATTAAAATGCAATTATGCATTCCGTCGCGATGACACAAAATACATTCCTTTCACACGGGAGCGAATTCGAAACAGCGATCCTCCCGGAGAACGTGCATGTAACTAACTAATTTATATAATAATTAAAATGCAATTATGCATTCCGTCGCGATGACACAAAATACATTCCTTTCACACGGGAGCGAATTCGAGTCAGCGATCCTCCCGGAGAACGTGCATGTAACTAACTAATTTATATAATAATTAAAATGCAATTATGCATTCCGTCGCGATGACACAAAATACGTTCCTTTCACACGGGAGCGAATTCGAGTCAGCGATCCTCCCGGAGAACGTGCATGTAACTAACTAATTTATATAATAATTAAAATGCAATTATGCATTCCGTCGCGATGACACAAAATACGTTCCTTTCACACGGGAGCGAATTCGAGTCAGCGATCCTATCGGAGAACGTGCATGTAACTAACTAATTTATATAATAATTAAAATGCAATTATGCATTCCGTCGCGATGACACAAAATACGTTCCTTTCACACGGGAGCGAATTCGAGTCAGCGATCCTCCCGGAGAACGTGCATGTAACTAACTAATTTATATAATAATTAAAATGCAATTATGCATTCCGTCGCGATGACACAAAATACGTTCCTTTCACACGGGAGCGAATTCGAGTCAGCGATCCTCCCGGAGAACGTGCATGTAACTAACTAATTTATATAATAATTAAAATGCAATTATGCATTCCGTCGCGATGACACAAAATACGTTCCTTTCACACGGGAGCGAATTCGAGTCAGCGATCCTACCGGAGAACGTAAATGTAACTAACTAATTTATATAATTATTAAAATGCAATTATGCATTCCGTCGCGATGACACAAAATACGTTCCTTTCACACGGGAGCGAATTCGAGTCAGCGATCCTCCCGGAGAACGTGCATGTAACTAACTAATTTATATAATAATTAAAATGCAATTATGCATTCCGTCGCGATGACACAAAATACGTTCCTTTCACACGGGAGCGAATTCGAGTCAGCGATCCTACCGGAGAACGTGCATGTAACTAACTAATTTATATAATAATTAAAATGCAATTATGCATTCCGTCGCGATGACTCAAAATACATTCCTTTCACACGGGAGCGAATTCGAGTCAGCGATCCTCCCGGAGAACGTGCATGTAACTAACTAATTTATTAAAATGCAATTATGCATTCCGTCGCGATGACACAAAATACGTTCCTTTCACACGGGAGCGAATTCGAGTCAGCGATCCTCCCGGAGAACGTGCATGTAACTAACTAATTTATATAATAATTAAAATGCAATTATGCATTCCGTCGCGATGACACAAAATACGTTCCTTTCACACGGGAGCGAATTCGAGTCAGCGATCCTCCCGGAGAACGTGCATGTAACTAACTAATTTATATAATAATTAAAATGCAATTATGCATTCCGTCGCGATGACACAAAATACGTTCCTTTCACACGGGAGCGAATTCGAGTCAGCGATCCTCCCGGAGAACGTGCATGTAACTAACTAATTTATTAAAATGCAATTATGCATTCCGTCGCGATGACACAAAATACGTTCCTTTCACACGGGAGCGAATTCGAGTCAGCGATCCTCCCGGAGAACGTGCATGTAACTAACTAATTTATATAATAATTAAAATGCAATTATGCATTCCGTCGCAATGACACAAAATACGTTCCTTTCACACGGGAGCGAATTCGAGTCAGCGATCCTACCGGAGAACGTGCATGTAACTAACTAATTTATATAATTATTAAAATGCAATTATGCATTCCGTCGCGATGACACAAAATACGTTCCTTTCACACGGGAGCGAATTCGAGTCAGCGATCCTCCCGGAGAACGTGCATGTAACTAACTAATTTATATAATAATTAAAATGCAATTATGCATTCCGTCGCGATGACACAAAATACGTTCCTTTCACACGGGAGCGAATTCGAGTCAGCGATCCTACCGGAGAACGTGCATGTAACTAACTAATTTATATAATAATTAAAATGCAATTATGCATTCCGTCGCGATGACTCAAAATACATTCCTTTCACACGGGAGCGAATTCGAGTCAGCGATCCTCCCGGAGAACGTGCATGTAACTAACTAATTTATATAATAATTAAAATGCAATTATGCATTCCGTCGCGATGACACAAAATACGTTCCTTTCACACGGGAGCGAATTCGAGTCAGCGATCCTCCCGGAGAACGTGCATGTAACTAACTAATTTATTAAAATGCAATTATGCATTCCGTCGCGATGACACAAAATACGTTCCTTTCACACGGGAGCGAATTCGAGTCAGCGATCCTCCCGGAGAACGTGCATGTAACTAACTAATTTATTAAAATGCAATTATGCATTCCGTCGCGATGACACAAAATACGTTCCTTTCACACGGGAGCGAATTCGAGTCAGCGATCCTCCCGGAGAACGTGCATGTAACTAACTAATTTATTAAAATGCAATTATGCATTCCGTCGCGATGACACAAAATACGTTCCTTTCACACGGGAGCGAATTCGAGTCAGCGATCCTCCCGGAGAACGTGCATGTAACTAACTAATTTATATAATAATTAAAATGCAATTATGCATTCCGTCGCGATGACACAAAATACGTTCCTTTCACACGGGAGCGAATTCGAGTCAGCGATCCTACCGGAGAACGTGCATGTAACTAACTAATTTATATAATAATTAAAATGCAATTATGCATTCCGTCGCGATGACTCAAAATACATTCCTTTCACACGGGAGCGAATTCGAGTCAGCGATCCTCCCGGAGAACGTGCATGTAACTAACTAATTTATTAAAATGCAATTATGCATTCCGTCGCGATGACACAAAATACATTCCTTTCACACGGGAGCGAATTCGAGACAGCGATCCTCCCGGAGAACGTGCATGTAACTAACTAATTTATATAATAATTAAAATGCAATTATGCATTCCGTCGCGATGACACAAAATACATTCCTTTCACACGGGAGCGAATTCGAAACAGCGATCCTCCCGGAGAACGTGCATGTAACTAACTAATTTATATAATAATTAAAATGCAATTATGCATTCCGTCGCGATGACACAAAATACATTCCTTTCACACGGGAGCGAATTCGAGTCAGCGATCCTCCCGGAGAACGTGCATGTAACTAACTAATTTATATAATAATTAAAATGCAATTATGCATTCCGTCGCGATGACACAAAATACATTCCTTTCACACGGGAGCGAATTCGAGTCAGCGATCCTACCGGAGAACGTGCATGTAACTAACTAATTTATATAATAATTAAAATGCAATTATGCATTCCGTCGCGATGACACAAAATACATTCCTTTCACACGGGAGCGAATTCGAGTCAGCGATCCTCCCGGAGAACGTGCATGTAACTAACTAATTTATTAAAATGCAATTATGCATTCCGTCGCGATGACACAAAATACATTCCTTTCACACGGGAGCGAATTCGAGTCAGCGATCCTCCCGGAGAACGTGCATGTAACTAACTAATCTATATAATAATTAAAATGCAATTATGCATTCCGTCGCGATGACACAAAATACATTCCTTTCACACGGGAGCGAATTCGAGTCAGCGATCCTCCCGGAGAACGTGCATGTAACTAACTAATTTATTAAAATGCAATTATGCATTCCGTCGCGATGACACAAAATACGTTCCTTTCACACGGGAGCGAATTCGAGTCAGCGATCCTCCCGGAGAACGTGCATGTAACTAACTAATTTATATAATTATTAAAATGCAATTATGCATTCCGTCGCGATGACACAAAATACGTTCCTTTCACACGGGAGCGAATTCGAGTCAGCGATCCTCCCGGAGAACGTGCATGTAACTAACTAATTTATATAATAATTAAAATGCAATTATGCATTCCGTCGCGATGACACAAAATACGTTCCTTTCACACGGGAGCGAATTCGAGTCAGCGATCCTACCGGAGAACGTGCATGTAACTAACTAATTTATATAATAATTAAAATGCAATTATGCATTCCGTCGCGATGACTCAAAATACATTCCTTTCACACGGGAGCGAATTCGAGTCAGCGATCCTCCCGGAGAACGTGCATGTAACTAACTAATTTATTAAAATGCAATTATGCATTCCGTCGCGATGACACAAAATACGTTCCTTTCACACGGGAGCGAATTCGAGTCAGCGATCCTCCCGGAGAACGTGCATGTAACTAACTAATTTATATAATAATTAAAATGCAATTATGCATTCCGTCGCGATGACACAAAATACGTTCCTTTCACACGGGAGCGAATTCGAGTCAGCGATCCTCCCGGAGAACGTGCATGTAACTAACTAATTTATATAATAATTAAAATGCAATTATGCATTCCGTCGCGATGACACAAAATACGTTCCTTTCACACGGGAGCGAATTCGAGTCAGCGATCCTCCCGGAGAACGTGCATGTAACTAACTAATTTATTAAAATGCAATTATGCATTCCGTCGCGATGACACAAAATACGTTCCTTTCACACGGGAGCGAATTCGAGTCAGCGATCCTCCCGGAGAACGTGCATGTAACTAACTAATTTATATAATAATTAAAATGCAATTATGCATTCCGTCGCAATGACACAAAATACGTTCCTTTCACACGGGAGCGAATTCGAGTCAGCGATCCTACCGGAGAACGTGCATGTAACTAACTAATTTATATAATTATTAAAATGCAATTATGCATTCCGTCGCGATGACACAAAATACGTTCCTTTCACACGGGAGCGAATTCGAGTCAGCGATCCTCCCGGAGAACGTGCATGTAACTAACTAATTTATATAATAATTAAAATGCAATTATGCATTCCGTCGCGATGACACAAAATACGTTCCTTTCACACGGGAGCGAATTCGAGTCAGCGATCCTACCGGAGAACGTGCATGTAACTAACTAATTTATATAATAATTAAAATGCAATTATGCATTCCGTCGCGATGACTCAAAATACATTCCTTTCACACGGGAGCGAATTCGAGTCAGCGATCCTCCCGGAGAACGTGCATGTAACTAACTAATTTATATAATAATTAAAATGCAATTATGCATTCCGTCGCGATGACACAAAATACGTTCCTTTCACACGGGAGCGAATTCGAGTCAGCGATCCTCCCGGAGAACGTGCATGTAACTAACTAATTTATTAAAATGCAATTATGCATTCCGTCGCGATGACACAAAATACGTTCCTTTCACACGGGAGCGAATTCGAGTCAGCGATCCTCCCGGAGAACGTGCATGTAACTAACTAATTTATTAAAATGCAATTATGCATTCCGTCGCGATGACACAAAATACGTTCCTTTCACACGGGAGCGAATTCGAGTCAGCGATCCTCCCGGAGAACGTGCATGTAACTAACTAATTTATTAAAATGCAATTATGCATTCCGTCGCGATGACACAAAATACGTTCCTTTCACACGGGAGCGAATTCGAGTCAGCGATCCTCCCGGAGAACGTGCATGTAACTAACTAATTTATATAATAATTAAAATGCAATTATGCATTCCGTCGCGATGACACAAAATACGTTCCTTTCACACGGGAGCGAATTCGAGTCAGCGATCCTACCGGAGAACGTGCATGTAACTAACTAATTTATATAATAATTAAAATGCAATTATGCATTCCGTCGCGATGACTCAAAATACATTCCTTTCACACGGGAGCGAATTCGAGTCAGCGATCCTCCCGGAGAACGTGCATGTAACTAACTAATTTATTAAAATGCAATTATGCATTCCGTCGCGATGACACAAAATACATTCCTTTCACACGGGAGCGAATTCGAGACAGCGATCCTCCCGGAGAACGTGCATGTAACTAACTAATTTATATAATAATTAAAATGCAATTATGCATTCCGTCGCGATGACACAAAATACATTCCTTTCACACGGGAGCGAATTCGAAACAGCGATCCTCCCGGAGAACGTGCATGTAACTAACTAATTTATATAATAATTAAAATGCAATTATGCATTCCGTCGCGATGACACAAAATACATTCCTTTCACACGGGAGCGAATTCGAGTCAGCGATCCTCCCGGAGAACGTGCATGTAACTAACTAATTTATATAATAATTAAAATGCAATTATGCATTCCGTCGCGATGACACAAAATACATTCCTTTCACACGGGAGCGAATTCGAGTCAGCGATCCTACCGGAGAACGTGCATGTAACTAACTAATTTATATAATAATTAAAATGCAATTATGCATTCCGTCGCGATGACACAAAATACATTCCTTTCACACGGGAGCGAATTCGAGTCAGCGATCCTCCCGGAGAACGTGCATGTAACTAACTAATTTATTAAAATGCAATTATGCATTCCGTCGCGATGACACAAAATACATTCCTTTCACACGGGAGCGAATTCGAGTCAGCGATCCTCCCGGAGAACGTGCATGTAACTAACTAATCTATATAATAATTAAAATGCAATTATGCATTCCGTCGCGATGACACAAAATACATTCCTTTCACACGGGAGCGAATTCGAGTCAGCGATCCTCCCGGAGAACGTGCATGTAACTAACTAATTTATTAAAATGCAATTATGCATTCCGTCGCGATGACACAAAATACGTTCCTTTCACACGGGAGCGAATTCGAGTCAGCGATCCTCCCGGAGAACGTGCATGTAACTAACTAATTTATATAATAATTAAAATGCAATTATGCATTCCGTCGCGATGACACAAAATACATTCCTTTCACACGGGAGCGAATTCGAGTCAGCGATCCTCCCGGAGAACGTGCATGTAACTAACTAATTTATATAATAATTAAAATGCAATTATGCATTCCGTCGCGATGACACAAAATACATTCCTTTCACACGGGAGCGAATTCGAGTCAGCGATCCTACCGGAGAACGTGCATGTAACTAACTAATTTATATAATAATTAAAATGCAATTATGCATTCCGTCGCGATGACACAAAATACATTCCTTTCACACGGGAGCGAATTCGAGTCAGCGATCCTCCCGGAGAACGTGCATGTAACTAACTAATTTATTAAAATGCAATTATGCATTCCGTCGCGATGACACAAAATACATTCCTTTCACACGGGAGCGAATTCGAGTCAGCGATCCTCCCGGAGAACGTGCATGTAACTAACTAATTTATATAATAATTAAAATGCAATTATGCATTCCGTCGCGATGACACAAAATACATTCCTTTCACACGGGAGCGAATTCGAGTCAGCGATCCTCCCGGAGAACGTGCATGTAACTAACTAATTTATATAATAATTAAAATGCAATTATGCATTCCGTCGCGATGACACAAAATACATTCCTTTCACACGGGAGCGAATTCGAGTCAGCGATCCTACCGGAGAACGTGCATGTAACTAACTAATTTATATAATAATTAAAATGCAATTATGCATTCCGTCGCGATGACACAAAATACATTCCTTTCACACGGGAGCGAATTCGAGTCAGCGATCCTCCCGGAGAACGTGCATGTAACTAACTAATTTATATAATAATTAAAATGCAATTATGCATTCCGTCGCGATGACACAAAATACATTCCTTTCACACGGGAGCGAATTCGAGTCAGCGATCCTACCGGAGAACGTGCATGTAACTAATTAATTTATTAAAATGCAATTATGCATTCCGTCGCGATGACACAAAATACGTTCCTTTCACACGGGAGCGAATTCGAGTCAGCGATCCTCCCGGAGAACGTGCATGTAACTAACTAATTTATATAATAATTAAAATGCAATTATGCATTCCGTCGCGATGACACAAAATACGTTCCTTTCACACGGGAGCGAATTCGAGTCAGCGATCCTACCGGAGAACGTGCATGTAACTAACTAATTTATATAATAATTAAAATGCAATTATGCATTCCGTCGCGATGACACAAAATACGTTCCTTTCACACGGGAGCGAATTCGAGTCAGCGATCCTCCCGGAGAACGTGCATGTAACTAACTAATTTATATAATAATTAAAATGCAATTATGCATTCCGTCGCGATGACACAAAATACATTCCTTTCACACGGGAGCGAATTCGAAACAGCGATCCTCCCGGAGAACGTGCATGTAACTAACTAATTTATATAATAATTAAAATGCAATTATGCATTCCGTCGCGATGACACAAAATACATTCCTTTCACACGGGAGCGAATTCGAGTCAGCGATCCTACCGGAGAACGTGCATGTAACTAACTAATTTATATAATAATTAAAATGCAATTATGCATTCCGTCGCGATGACACAAAATACATTCCTTTCACACGGGAGCGAATTCGAGTCAGCGATCCTCCCAGAGAACGTGCATGTAACTAACTAATCTATATAATAATAATTAAAATGCAATTATGCATTCCTTCGCGATGACACAAAATACGTTCCTTTCACACGGGAGCGAATTCGAGTCAGCGATCCTCCCGGAGAACGTGCATGTAACTAACTAATCTATATAATAATTAAAATGCAATTATGCATTCCGTCGCGATGACACAAAATACATTCCTTTCACACGGGAGCGAATTCGAGTCAGCGATCCTCCCGGAGAACGTGCATGTAACTAACTAATTTATTAAAATGCAATTATGCATTCCGTCGCGATGACACAAAATACATTCCTTTCACACGGGAGCGAATTCGAGTCAGCGATCCTCCCGGAGAACGTGCATGTAACTAACTAATTTATATAATAATTAAAATGCAATTATGCATTCCGTCGCGATGACACAAAATACATTCCTTTCACACGGGAGCGAATTCGAGTCAGCGATCCTCCCGGAGAACGTGCATGTAACTAACTAATTTATATAATAATTAAAATGCAATTATGCATTCCGTCGCGATGACACAAAATACATTCCTTTCACACGGGAGCGAATTCGAGTCAGCGATCCTACCGGAGAACGTGCATGTAACTAACTAATTTATATAATAATTAAAATGCAATTATGCATTCCGTCGCGATGACACAAAATACATTCCTTTCACACGGGAGCGAATTCGAGTCAGCGATCCTCCCGGAGAACGTGCATGTAACTAACTAATTTATATAATAATTAAAATGCAATTATGCATTCCGTCGCGATGACACAAAATACATTCCTTTCACACGGGAGCGAATTCGAGTCAGCGATCCTACCGGAGAACGTGCATGTAACTAATTAATTTATTAAAATGCAATTATGCATTCCGTCGCGATGACACAAAATACGTTCCTTTCACACGGGAGCGAATTCGAGTCAGCGATCCTCCCGGAGAACGTGCATGTAACTAACTAATTTATATAATAATTAAAATGCAATTATGCATTCCGTCGCGATGACACAAAATACGTTCCTTTCACACGGGAGCGAATTCGAGTCAGCGATCCTACCGGAGAACGTGCATGTAACTAACTAATTTATATAATAATTAAAATGCAATTATGCATTCCGTCGCGATGACACAAAATACGTTCCTTTCACACGGGAGCGAATTCGAGTCAGCGATCCTCCCGGAGAACGTGCATGTAACTAACTAATTTATATAATAATTAAAATGCAATTATGCATTCCGTCGCGATGACACAAAATACATTCCTTTCACACGGGAGCGAATTCGAGTCAGCGATCCTCCCGGAGAACGTGCATGTAATTAACTAATTTATATAATAATTAAAATGCAATTATGCATTCCGTCGCGATGACACAAAATACATTCCTTTCACACGGGAGCGAATTCGAGTCAGCGATCCTCCCGGAGAACGTGCATGTAACTAACTAATTTATATAATAATTAAAATGCAATTATGCATTCCGTCGCGATGACACAAAATACATTCCTTTCACACGGGAGCGAATTCGAAACAGCGATCCTCCCGGAGATCGTGCATGTAACTAACTAATTTATATAATAATTAAAATGCAATTATGCATTCCGTCGCGATGACACAAAATACATTCCTTTCACACGGGAGCGAATTCGAGTCAGCGATCCTCCCGGAGAACGTGCATGTAACTAACTAATCTATATAATAATTAAAATGCAATTATGCATTCCGTCGCGATGACACAAAATACGTTCCTTTCACACGGGAGCGAATTCGAGTCAGCGATCCTCCCGGAGAACGTGCATGTAACTAACTAATCTATATAATAATTAAAATGCAATTATGCATTCCGTCGCGATGACACAAAATACATTCCTTTCACACGGGAGCGAATTCGAGTCAGCGATCCTCCCGGAGAACGTGCATGTAACTAACTAATCTATATAATAATTAAAATGCAATTATGCATTCCGTCGCGATGACACAAAATACATTCCTTTCACACGGGAGCGAATTCGAGTCAGCGATCCTCCCGGAGAACGTGCATGTAACTAACTAATCTATATAATAATTAAAATGCAATTATGCATTCCGTCGCGATGACACAAAATACATTCCTTTCACACGGGAGCGAATTCGAGTCAGCGATCCTCCCGGAGAACGTGCATGTAACTAACTAATCTATATAATAATTAAAATGCAATTATGCATTCCGTCGCGATGACACAAAATACATTCCTTTCACACGGGAGCGAATTCGAGTCAGCGATCCTCCCGGAGAACGTGCATGTAACTAACTAATTTATATAATAATTAAAATGCAATTATGCATTCCGTCGCGATGACACAAAATACATTCCTTTCACACGGGAGCGAATTCGAGTCAGCGATCCTCCCGGAGAACGTGCATGTAACTAACTAATTTATATAATAATTAAAATGCAATTATGCATTCCGTCGCGATGACACAAAATACGTTCCTTTCACACGGGAGCGAATTCGAGTCAGCGATCCTCCCGGAGAACGTGCATGTAACTAACTAATTTATATAATAATTAAAATGCAATTATGCATTCCGTCGCGATGACACAAAATACATTCCTTTCACACGGGAGCGAATTCGAGTCAGCGATCCTCCCGGAGAACGTGCATGTAACTAACTAATTTATATAATAATTAAAATGCAATTATGCATTCCGTCGCGATGACACAAAATACATTCCTTTCACACGGGAGCGAATTCGAGTCAGCGATCCTACCGGAGAACGTGCATGTAACTAACTAATTTATATAATAATTAAAATGCAATTATGCATTCCGTCGCGATGACACAAAATACATTCCTTTCACACGGGAGCGAATTCGAGTCAGCGATCCTCCCGGAGAACGTGCATGTAACTAACTAATTTATATAATAATTAAAATGCAATTATGCATTCCGTCGCGATGACACAAAATACATTCCTTTCACACGGGAGCGAATTCGAGTCAGCGATCCTACCGGAGAACGTGCATGTAACTAATTAATTTATTAAAATGCAATTATGCATTCCGTCGCGATGACACAAAATACGTTCCTTTCACACGGGAGCGAATTCGAGTCAGCGATCCTCCCGGAGAACGTGCATGTAACTAACTAATTTATATAATAATTAAAATGCAATTATGCATTCCGTCGCGATGACACAAAATACGTTCCTTTCACACGGGAGCGAATTCGAGTCAGCGATCCTCCCGGAGAACGTGCATGTAACTAACTAATTTATATAATAATTAAAATGCAATTATGCATTCCGTCGCGATGACACAAAATACATTCCTTTCACACGGGAGCGAATTCGAGTCAGCGATCCTCCCGGAGAACGTGCATGTAATTAACTAATTTATATAATAATTAAAATGCAATTATGCATTCCGTCGCGATGACACAAAATACATTCCTTTCACACGGGAGCGAATTCGAAACAGCGATCCTCCCGGAGAACGTGCATGTAACTAACTAATTTATATAATAATTAAAATGCAATTATGCATTCCGTCGCGATGACACAAAATACATTCCTTTCACACGGGAGCGAATTCGAGTCAGCGATCCTCCCGGAGAACGTGCATGTAACTTACTAATTTATATAATAATTAAAATGCAATTATGCATTCCGTCGCGATGACACAAAATACATTCCTTTCACACGGGAGTGAATTCGAGTCAGCGATCCTACCGGAGAACGTGCATGTAACTAATTAATTTATTAAAATGCAATTATGCATTCCGTCGCGATGACACAAAAAACATTCCTTTCACACGGGAGCGAATTCGAGTCAGCGATCCTCCCGGAGAACGTGCATGTAACTAACTAATTTATTAAAATGCAATTATGCATTCCGTCGCGATGACACAAAATACATTCCTTTCACACGGGAGCGAATTCGAGTCAGCGATCCTCCCGGAGAACGTGCATGTAACTAACTAATTTATATAATAATTAAAATGCAATTATGCATTCCGTCGCGATGACACAAAATACGTTCCTTTCACACGGGAGCGAATTCGAGTCAGCGATCCTCCCGGAGAACGTGCATGTAACTAACTAATCTATATAATAATTAAAATGCAATTATGCATTCCGTCGCGATGACACAAAATACATTCCTTTCACACGGGAGCGAATTCGAAACAGCGATCCTCCCGGAGAACGTGCATGTAACTAACTAATTTATATAATAATTAAAATGCAATTATGCATTCCGTCGCGATGACACAAAATACATTCCTTTCACACGGGAGCGAATTCGAGTCAGCGATCCTCCCGGAGAACGTGCATGTAACTTACTAATTTATATAATAATTAAAATGCAATTATGCATTCCGTCGCGATGACACAAAATACATTCCTTTCACACGGGAGTGAATTCGAGTCAGCGATCCTACCGGAGAACGTGCATGTAACTAATTAATTTATTAAAATGCAATTATGCATTCCGTCGCGATGACACAAAATACGTTCCTTTCACACGGGAGCGAATTCGAGTCAGCGATCCTCCCGGAGAACGTGCATGTAACTAACTAATTTATTAAAATGCAATTATGCATTCCGTCGCGATGACACAAAATACATTCCTTTCACACGGGAGCGAATTCGAGTTAGCGATGCTCCCGGAGAACGTGCATGTAACTAACTAATTTATATAATAATTAAAATGCAATTATGCATTCCGTCGCGATGACACAAAATACATTCCTTTCACACGGGAGCGAATTCGAGACAGCGATCCTCCCGGAGAACGTGCATGTAACTAACTAATTTATATAATAATTAAAATGCAATTATGCATTCCGTCGCGATGACACAAAATACATTCCTTTCACACGGGAGCGAATTCGAAACAGCGATCCTCCCGGAGAACGTGCATGTAACTAACTAATCTATATAATAATTAAAATGCAATTATGCATTCCGTCGCGATGACACAAAATACATTCCTTTCACACGGGAGCGAATTCGAGTCAGCGATCCTCCCGGAGAACGTGCATGTAACTAACTAATTTATATAATAATTAAAATGCAATTATGCATTCCGTCGCGATGACACAAAATACGTTCCTTTCACACGGGAGCGAATTCGAGTCAGCGATCCTCCCGGAGAACGTGCATGTAACTAACTAATTTATTAAAATGCAATTATGCATTCCGTCGCGATGACACAAAATACGTTCCTTTCACACGGGAGCGAATTCGAGTCAGCGATCCTCCCGGAGAACGTGCATGTAACTAACTAATTTATATAATAATTAAAATGCAATTATGCATTCCGTCGCGATGACACAAAATACGTTCCTTTCACACGGGAGCGAATTCGAGTCAGCGATCCTACCGGAGAACGTGCATGTAACTAACTAATTTATATAATTATTAAAATGCAATTATGCATTCCGTCGCGATGACACAAAATACGTTCCTTTCACACGGGAGCGAATTCGAGTCAGCGATCCTCCCGGAGAACGTGCATGTAACTAACTAATTTATATAATAATTAAAATGCAATTATGCATTCCGTCGCGATGACACAAAATACGTTCCTTTCACACGGGAGCGAATTCGAGTCAGCGATCCTACCGGAGAACGTGCATGTAACTAACTAATTTATATAATAATTAAAATGCAATTATGCATTCCGTCGCGATGACTCAAAATACATTCCTTTCACACGGGAGCGAATTCGAGTCAGCGATCCTCCCGGAGAACGTGCATGTAACTAACTAATTTATTAAAATGCAATTATGCATTCCGTCGCGATGACACAAAATACGTTCCTTTCACACGGGAGCGAATTCGAGTCAGCGATCCTCCCGGAGAACGTGCATGTAACTAACTAATTTATTAAAATGCAATTATGCATTCCGTCGCGATGACACAAAATACGTTCCTTTCACACGGGAGCGAATTCGAGTCAGCGATCCTCCCGGAGAACGTGCATGTAACTAACTAATTTATTAAAATGCAATTATGCATTCCGTCGCGATGACACAAAATACGTTCCTTTCACACGGGAGCGAATTCGAGTCAGCGATCCTCCCGGAGAACGTGCATGTAACTAACTAATTTATTAAAATGCAATTATGCATTCCGTCGCGATGACACAAAATACGTTCCTTTCACACGGGAGCGAATTCGAGTCAGCGATCCTCCCGGAGAACGTGCATGTAACTAACTAATTTATATAATAATTAAAATGCAATTATGCATTCCGTCGCGATGACACAAAATACGTTCCTTTCACACGGGAGCGAATTCGAGTCAGCGATCCTACCGGAGAACGTGCATGTAACTAACTAATTTATATAATAATTAAAATGCAATTATGCATTCCGTCGCGATGACTCAAAATACATTCCTTTCACACGGGAGCGAATTCGAGTCAGCGATCCTCCCGGAGAACGTGCATGTAACTAACTAATTTATTAAAATGCAATTATGCATTCCGTCGCGATGACACAAAATACATTCCTTTCACACGGGAGCGAATTCGAGACAGCGATCCTCCCGGAGAACGTGCATGTAACTAACTAATTTATATAATAATTAAAATGCAATTATGCATTCCGTCGCGATGACACAAAATACATTCCTTTCACACGGGAGCGAATTCGAAACAGCGATCCTCCCGGAGAACGTGCATGTAACTAACTAATTTATATAATAATTAAAATGCAATTATGCATTCCGTCGCGATGACTCAAAATACATTCCTTTCACACGGGAGCGAATTCGAGTCAGCGATCCTCCCGGAGAACGTGCATGTAACTAACTAATTTATTAAAATGCAATTATGCATTCCGTCGCGATGACACAAAATACGTTCCTTTCACACGGGAGCGAATTCGAGTCAGCGATCCTCCCGGAGAACGTGCATGTAACTAACTAATTTAAATAATAATTAAAATGCAATTATGCATTCCGTCGCGATGACACAAAATACGTTCCTTTCACACGGGAGCGAATTCGAGTCAGCGATCCTCCCGGAGAACGTGCATGTAACTAACTAATTTATTAAAATGCAATTATGCATTCCGTCGCGATGACACAAAATACGTTCCTTTCACACGGGAGCGAATTCGAGTCAGCGATCCTCCCGGAGAACGTGCATGTAACTAACTAATTTATATAATAATTAAAATGCAATTATGCATTCCGTCGCGATGACACAAAATACGTTCCTTTCACACGGGAGCGAATTCGAGTCAGCGATCCTCCCGGAGAACGTGCATGTAACTAACTAATTTATTAAAATGCAATTATGCATTCCGTCGCGATGACACAAAATACGTTCCTTTCACACGGGAGCGAATTCGAGTCAGCCATCCTCCCGGAGAACGTGCATGTAACTAACTAATTTATATAATAATTAAAATGCAATTATGCATTCCGTCGCGATGACACAAAATACGTTCCTTTCACACGGGAGCGAATTCGAGTCAGCGATCCTCCCGGAGAACGTGCATGTAACTAACTAATTTATATAATAATTAAAATGCAATTATGCATTCCGTCGCGATGACACAAAATACGTTCCTTTCACACGGGAGCGAATTCGAGTCAGCGATCCTCCCGGAGAACGTGCATGTAACTAACTAATTTATATAATAATTAAAATGCAATTATGCATTCCGTCGCGATGACACAAAATACATTCCTTTCACACGGGAGCGAATTCGAGTCAGCGATCCTCCCGGAGAACGTGCATGTAACTAACTAATTTATATAATAATTAAAATGCGATTATGCATTCCGTCGCGATGACACAAAATACATTCCTTTCACACGGGAGCGAATTCGAGTCAGCGATCCTCCCGGAGAACGTGCATGTAACTAACTAATTTATATAATAATTAAAATGCAATTATGCATTCCGTCGCGATGACACAAAATACGTTCCTTTCACACGGGAGCGAATTCGAGTCAGCGATCCTCCCGGAGAACGTGCATGTAACTAACTAATTTATATAATAATTAAAATGCAATTATGCATTCCGTCGCGATGACACAAAATACGTTCCTTTCACACGGGAGCGAATTCGAGTCAGCGATCCTCCCGGAGAACGTGCATGTAACTAACTAATTTATATAATAATTAAAATGCAATTATGCATTCCGTCGCGATGACACAAAATACGTTCCTTTCACACGGGAGCGAATTCGAGTCAGCGATCCTCCCGGAGAACGTGCATGTAACTAACTAATTTATTAAAATGCAATTATGCATTCCGTCGCGATGACACAAAATACGTTCCTTTCACACGGGAGCGAATTCGAGTCAGCGATCCTCCCGGAGAACGTGCATGTAACTAACTAATTTATATAATAATTAAAATGCAATTATGCATTCCGTCGCGATGACACAAAATACATTCCTTTCACACGGGAGCGAATTCGAGTCAGCGATCCTCCCGGAGAACGTGCATGTAACTAACTAATTTATATAATAATTAAAATGCGATTATGCATTCCGTCGCGATGACACAAAATACATTCCTTTCACACGGGAGCGAATTCGAGTCAGCGATCCTCCCGGAGAACGTGCATGTAACTAACTAATTTATATAATAATTAAAATGCAATTATGCATTCCGTCGCGATGACACAAAATACGTTCCTTTCACACGGGAGCGAATTCGAGTCAGCGATGCTCCCGGAGAACGTGCATGTAACTAACTAATTTATATAATAATTAAAATGCAATTATGCATTCCGTCGCGATGACACAAAATACGTTCCTTTCACACGGGAGCGAATTCGAGTCAGCGATCCTCCCGGAGAACGTGCATGTAACTAACTAATTTATATAATAATTAAAATGCAATTATGCATTCCGTCGCGATGACACAAAATACGTTCCTTTCACACGGGAGCGAATTCGAGTCAGCGATCCTCCCGGAGAACGTGCATGTAACTAACTAATTTATTAAAATGCAATTATGCATTCCGTCGCGATGACACGAAATACGTTCCTTTCACACGGGAGCGAATTCGAGTCAGCGATCCTCCCGGAGAACGTGCATGTAACTAACTAATTTATATAATAATTAAAATGCAATTATGCATTCCGTCGCGATGACACAAAATACGTTCCTTTCACACGGGAGCGAATTCGAGTCAGCGATCCTCCCGGAGAACGTGCATGTAACTAACTAATTTATATGATAAATAAAATGCAATTATGCATTCCGTCGCGATGACACAAAATACATTCCTTTCACACGGGAGCGAATTCGAGTCAGCGATCCTCCCGGAGAACGTGCATGTAACTAACTAATTTATATAATAATAAAAATGCAATTATGCATTCCGTCGCGATGACACAAAATACATTCCTTTCACACGGGAGCGAATTCGAGTCAGCGATCCTCCCGGAGAACGTGCATGTAACTAACTAATTTATATAATAATTAAAATGCAATTATGCATTCCGTCGCGATGACACAAAATACATTCCTTTCACACGGGAGCGAATTCGAGTCAGCGATCCTCCCGGAGAACGTGCATGTAACTAACTAATTTATATAATAATTAAAATGCAATTATGCATTCCGTCGCGATGACACAAAATACGTTCCTTTCACACGGGAGCGAATTCGAGTCAGCGATCCTCCCGGAGAACGTGCATGTAACTAACTAATTTACATAATAATTAAAATGCAATTATGCATTCCGTCGCGATGACACAAAATACGTTCCTTTCACACGGGAGCGAATTCGAGTCAGCGATCCTCCCGGAGAACGTGCATGTAACTAACTAATTTATATAATAATTAAAATGCAATTATGCATTCCGTCGCGATGACACAAAATACGTTCCTTTCACACGGGAGCGAATTCGAGTCAGCGATCCTCCCGGAGAACGTGCATGTAACTAACTAATTTATATAATAATTAAAATGCAATTATGCATTCCGTCGCGATGACACAAAATACATTCCTTTCACACGGGAGCGAATTCGAGTCAGCGATCCTCCCGGAGAACGTGCATGTAACTAACTAATTTATATAATAATTAAAATGCGATTATGCATTCCGTCGCGATGACACAAAATACATTCCTTTCACACGGGAGCGAATTCGAGTCAGCGATCCTCCCGGAGAACGTGCATGTAACTAACTAATTTATATAATAATTAAAATGCAATTATGCATTCCGTCGCGATGACACAAAATACGTTCCTTTCACACGGGAGCGAATTCGAGTCAGCGATCCTCCCGGAGAACGTGCATGTAACTAACTAATTTATATAATAATTAAAATGCAATTATGCATTCCGTCGCGATGACACAAAATACATTCCTTTCACACGGGAGTGAATTCGAGTCAGCGATCCTCCCGGAGAACGTGCATGTAACTAACTAATTTATATAATAATTAAAATGCAATTATGCATTCCGTCGCGATGACACAAAATACATTCCTTTCACACGGGAGCGAATTCGAGTCAGCGATCCTCCCGGAGAACGTGCATGTAACTAACTAATTTATTAAAATGCAATTATGCATTCCGTCGCGATGACACAAAATACGTTACTTTCACACGGGAGCGAATTCGAGTCAGCGATCCTCCCGGAGAACGTGCATGTAACTAACTACTTTATATAATAATTAAAATGCAATTATGCATTCCGTCGCGATGACACAAAATACGTTCCTTTCACACGGGAGCGAATTCGAGTCAGCGATCCTCCCGGAGAACGTGCATGTAACTAACTAATTTATATAATAATTAAAATGCAATTATGCATTCCGTCGCGATGACACAAAATACGTTCCTTTCACACGGGAGCGAATTCGAGTCAGCGATCCTCCCGGAGAACGTGCATGTAACTAACTAATTTATATAATAATTAAAATGCAATTATGCATTCCGTCGCGATGACACAAAATACGTTCCTTTCACACGGGAGCGAATTCGAGTCAGCGATCCTCCCGGAGAACGTGCATGTAACTAACTAATTTATATAATAATTAAAATGCAATTATGCATTCCGTCGCGATGACACAAAATACGTTCCTTTCACACGGGAGCGAATTCGAGTCAGCGATCCTCCCGGAGAACGTGCATGTAACTAACTAATTTATATAATAATTAAAATGCAATTATGCATTCCGTCGCGATGACACAAAATACGTTCCTTTCACACGGGAGCGAATTCGAGTCAGCGATCCTACCGGAGAACGTGCATGTAACTAACTAATTTATATAATAATTAAAATGCAATTATGCATTCCGTCGCGATGACACAAAATACGTTCCTTTCACACGGGAGCGAATTCGAGTCAGCGATCCTACCGGAGAACGTGCATGTAACTAACTAATTTATATAATAATTAAAATGCAATTATGCATTCCGTCGCGATGACACAAATGAGTAAGATAACGAAGCAAAACCTGAAAACTAAATATTTTAATGAAATGACTATAAAATCAATACAAAATGTTTAATATATGACAGAGACGAGACGAATCTTCTTAGCATTCATTCAATGGATTCACCGTGCGGGTGCCGGGCCCATCGCGTTGCAAGGAGAGGAGTGCAAACAGCTCTTGGGACTTACGACCCAGCTGTAGGTTTACGGGCCACCTTTAAAATGCGTATTACCTTAACTGGTTGCGCTCCTCTCCCTACCTAACCAAATTTGGAATGAATCTACTATGCCGCCTTTGAAGTACGTTCTAGAAATGAACTGATAATAGTTCTAGAGACGCCAAGATCTTTAAGTAGGTTATAGAGAGATTCCACTGTATTACCTCTCACTCCCACTTCTACCACGTATAAATTACGTATATAGCTATTCCTGATCAGTTGGTTGGTCAGTTCGTAATACTTGATAACTTTTATTGTGTGATCTTTGGGGATGTTAGTTTCCCACGGCACAGTAAGCTCCACAAATATTACGCGATTTAACTGTCTAGAGTATAGGAATATGTTTTTTTTTTTTTTTTTTTACACTTTAACTAAGTTGACGCTTGACTACATTCCACCTGATGGGAAGTGGAAATGTAGTCGTAGGTGGTAAAGCGCATCAACTTAGTAAAAACCTATTCACTCTTGCCTTGAAGACACCCATATTGTATTTGGACGGAAATACCGACGCAGGCAAGCTGTTCCACTCCTTCGCTGTCCGATTTAAAAAAGATGAAGCGTAGCGCTTCGTTCGGACATGCGGCGCGTCTACTACAAAAGGATGGATGCTCGCCGTGCGTCGGAACGTCCGGTGATGGAAGGGGGATGGGGGAATTAGTTCATGTAATTCCTTCGCACACTCACCAAAATGTATCCTATAGAATACTGAGAGGCTAGCAACTCTACGTCTATGTTCCAGGCTATGAAGATTGGCTTCCACCAGTTCAGGGTCGCCAATTAGCCTTTTTGCACTCCTCTCAATTGTGTCCAGAGCAGCAAGATGACATTTTGCGGCACCAGCCATTAAATGGCCACAGTACTCCACACACGACCGGATCTGTACTTTATATAATGTAAGAAGTTGTCCCGGTGTGAAGTACTGCCGGACCTTTGCAAGGACGCCAAGCTTGCTGGCGGCTGCTCTTGCTCTAGACTCAATGAACCGACCAAAGTTGAGGTTCGAGGAAATCTCTATTCCTAGCAACTGAAGTCGGTCACTGTATTCCAAAGTTAATTCCGGAAAGTAGGAGCCAAGGTGAAAGCTGAAAGCTGCTTTTGGCGGTGAATAAACACGTCTGCGTTTTGGTGGCGTTGAATTTAACAAGGTTGGCATTGCCCCATAGGGAGACTGCCTGTAGCTTCTCATTCAAACGCTGCACCATGGCTTCTCTTTCAGCCTGTACTTGATCTCTACTGGCCCGAGTACTCGGCAGGTATCTTTCTACCACTGTGCTGTCGTCTGCATACCTATAGATACCGGGTTCGAGCAGATCGTTAATATGCAGCAGGAAGAGAGTTGCAGAAAGAACGGACCCCTGAGGAACTCCGGCATTTATTGTTAAGGGCTCCGATGAGCACCCGTCAACAACCACTCGGATAGTTCTTAGATTCAGGAAGTCCGTTACCCAGCCGATCAGACCAGGAGATATACCGTACGCTGAAAGCTTGCTTAAAAGGCCCGCATGCCAGACCTTGTCAAATGCCTTCGAGACGTCTAGAGAGATGGCGACCGCTTCTCCATTCTTCTCCAAGGCCTCGCCTAAAACGTGTGTAGCATAAACTAGAAGGTCCCCAGTGGACCTATTTCGGCGAAACCCGTACTGTCGGTCACTGAGGAGATCTTTACCTTCTAGGTATGCTAAAAGGCGCGAGTTCAATACACGCTCCATAATCTTGCAGAGTATGGAGGTGATTGAAATCGGTCTGTAATTGGCAGGATCGGCACGGCTACCTTTTTTGGGCACTGGCTGCACGTTAGCCAGTTTCCAGGATTTCGGCACTATTCCAGTCCTGAAAAAGAGGCGATATAGACGTGTTAATACAGGAGACAACTCAGCTGCACATGTTTTGAGCAGAATGGCTGGTATACCATCCGGACCACTGACTTTTTTTTTTTTTTTTTTATGTTATAAGAAGGCAAACGAGCGTGCGGATCACAGGTGTGAAGTGATCACCGCCGCCCACGAACTCTTGCAACGTCCGAGGACTCACAAGAGCGTTGCCGGCCTTGGAGGTGGGTATAAACGCCTTTTTTGAAGGTACCCATGTCGTATCAATCTGGAAACACCGCCGAAGGAAGTCCATTCCACATCTTTGTGGTACGTGGAAAAAATGTTCTTGAAAACCGCACAGTAGAGGATCGCCACGCATCCAGGTGGTAAGGATGGTATTGCAGGCGATGTCGTGCTGTGCGGTGGTGAAATTCGGCGGCGGGCATCAGATCAAAAAGCTCTTCGGAGCACTCCCCGTTGTAAATGCGATAGAAAACGCACAAAGAAGCCACGTCTCTACGCAATGCCAAAGAGTCCAGCCGTTCACAGAGCACTGGGTCCCCGACAATCCGAACGGCTCTCCGCTGTACGCGGTCAAAAGGTAGAAGCTGGAATTGGGGTGAACCGGACCAGAGATGAGAGCAGTATTCCATATGTGGTCGGACCTGCGCCTTATAGAGCGCAAGTCTTTGGCCAGGATTGAAATACTGCCTCGCTCTATTGATTACACCCAATTTCATCGAGGCAAGTTTGGCCTTGCTCTCCAGATGACCACGAAACTGACAGTCGCTCGAAATGTCGAGGCCCAGTATACTGATACTTGGCCTCGACTTTATTCACATCTAGACGACACAATGCTTTCCATACCTCTTTGTTAGTCATGCGGATTTCAGGCATAAAAATTCCGCAGTGAGGAAGATGTGCTAGGGTAGCATTGCCAGTGTCTAGATGAGAATTATTAGCGAAAAGAGAAGCAAATAAATTTGCTTTCTCTTTCGCTCCATGAGCCAGAGATTCATCTGGTTTCAGCAGAGGTGGCAGTGAGGTTCGGCAGAAATTCGACTCGATCGCTTTGGCAAGGGACCAGAAAGCTCTACTGCCTGATGGCAGAACTGAAAGCTTTTCGCCAACCTTAGCGATACGACCGAGACGAACCCTACGTAGTGCCTTTTTATAGGACTTAGCAGCTTGGTTAAAGGCTCTCTTCTTGGAACTCACATCCGGAGCTTTGCGGTTTCCAGCATCAACCCAAGTAACATATGCCAAATGTTTTTGCTTTTCAGCATGTCCACATTCGGCATTGAACCATGGGCGAGCTTTGCCACCGACAGGTACATCAGCAAAAGGAATGAAATACTCCATTGCCTGATATACCACATCAGTTATAGCATACGCGCAACTCGACAGATCCTCAGAAGAGAAGCAAACCTGCCGCCAAGGATAAGATGCAAAGAAATGCCGCATCTCATCCCAATCTGCTGACTTGTATTTCCAAATTCGCCTAACACCATGGAAGTCTAAGTCCGGCTGGGAATAAGTTAATACAGATTTCACCAGACAGTGATCGGAGGTTCCCAAGGGGGAGGAAACCTCTACACGATACCTGTCTGGATCAGTTGTCAGCAGAAGGTCCAGGCAGTTGGCTGTATGTGACTCCACATCAGGCACCCTTGTCGCTTGCCTCACCAGCTGAAAGAGGTCCAAGGACAACGCAAAGTTCCGCGCCTCTCTTCCAGCGTGGTCTGTCCTCTGGTACGGGAACAGCCAGTCCTGATGACAGGCATTAAAGTCCCCCAGAAAGACGAGCTGCGCTGAAGGGTACCGATGCAGAGCCATATCAGCAGCCTCACTGAGATACTCAAATAATCTGGTTGTCTCCTGATCACCGCTGTGCGAACGGTAAACACAGGAATACAGGATTTTTTCGTTTCCTGTGTCCACCAAAACCCATAGGGAAGAAAAAGTGGGGTCTTCAAGGTGACGAAGGCGCTGGATACAGAGGTCGTTCCGCGTGTACACACAAACCCAGGCACGTGAGCGGAAATTGTGCTCTAACGTGTATCCTGGGTAAGCAAGGTACGCAGTGCTCAAAGGACATTGTACGCCCGAACCCCCCCAGGGATCGCCATCGGGCCTCCTCATCTGGTCGCCAACCAGCACGATGGAGCCACCCTGGGATTTTTCGCAGCTGGCGGGGCAGCCTTTCATGGGGAGCTAACCCATTACTTGGGCCCCCAACTATCTGCGGGCGGCCAGCGGAAAGCCGTCGCTTCGGATCCCGCTACCCTCCTCGACTAGGCACCCGACACAACAAACACTAACTCGACGACAAAACGGTTCACCAACGCAACGCAGCTGTTCAGATCCATTTCCCAAATCGGCTTCATCGAGCAACGTAACGGAACACGACAGAGTCGCTTTGCGGTACGGCTTTGCCCGATGGGTGGTAAACCTTGCCGGCGACCTGATGTTATGGCCTACCACCGAGAAAATGTCTGGTCTGTATGACGAAACAACAATATCCTCAGGGATTCTATACTGTTTCTCATTACGTATGAGAAACAGTATAGAATCCCTGTTAATCCATCATTATAGTCCGATTGCGAGCCGCCTCCAAGATAGAGTGAGGCTTTTGTTTTGTTTTTTTAGACCAGCCTTCTTTATCGAACTCTATAAATCTTTTGGTGGTTGTTATACCCTTTTGCGCCCTAGCTACTGAAAGACTAACCGATTCACGTATGATTTCTAACACTTTATCGTAGTGCGGCGAGTATTGACCTTTTTCCAATAGCACCCTACACCCTACCAACAAGTGTTTAGCCGTTCCTACTGCCTTTCCACAGATATTGCAAGACTGTTCGGTGGCTTTACTCCATCTCACTAGATTACTTTACTCTGGGAGAGTCATTTGGAATGCATTTAGATACAATTTTTATAAGGCTGGAGACCAATCATGAAGTAAGGTGCGCCACCTCAATGCTAATGGAATACAAAAGTCGCCTATGGTCACCCACTCATTTTGAATTTCTAGATTCATCGCTCGATACTTGTCGTTTTCATCTTGCCGAATAAAGGATTTTGTTAAGTCTATATCCCGAACTTTCCCGCTAGATCCTAAGCCTACTTTATTTGTTTGAGCATCTATCATGAATTGTTTATGGAATTAAAGTCGTGACTCAAGCTCTTTTTTTTATCTTTTGGAAGAGATGTTACAATATCATCATGAGATTTTTCGATGATGTCTTTTGGTAGCTCATAGGTGTTTATAGAGCTCCGATGGTTTCTTTAATTTCATCATAAAATTGTTTCGGTCTCTGAATAAAGTTGAAGAGTCCGCAGAACACGCCAGCCCAAACCACGACTTCATTATCTTTGCATGTAACTTTGACAAAAGGGTTTTAATAAGATCGTAAACTGGAAAAGGCCAATTAAGACGTGACGTTAGATAACTGTCATATATCCAAGCTTTTTTGATATTACTGATTGGTTGATCGTTTACCTTTTTAAGATAATTTAAAAAGCTATTGACTATTACATCTAGAGAGACCTTTGTAATCTATGACCTACGTCATATAAATAAATATAATCAAACACAACTGCTGATTTTCGTTGACATAATATCTGTTTGATTTATTAAAATACTAACTATAATTATTGTTACGAATTAAGAATTATTTAGAACATTTGACTGTTTTTATTGATACATCATTTAAATTATAAAAATGGTTATTTTGATAAGTTATCAGAAGCTATTCTTATAATATTAACTTATTGTATTTTAATACTTAATATTTCAAACCACAAATATGTTTAATGATTGTTTCAAATACATTTTTGAATTAAGAATTGTATAAAAATCATTTGGTTATAAAGAATGTTTATATTTATCAAGAAAGTTATGAATATGACTAAACATCCAGTGTAGAAGGCAGCGCTACTGTCACTTTTAGAAATTGTTATAAATACGGCTTCTAAAATTTGTTAAGGGACAGTCCGAGAGGGGGGGCGGAAGAACTGTCCACCGGTTGATAAAAACGGCGAAAACGGCGCGAAAACGGAAATGAAATGCCCTACGTGCGGGAAAACATACAAAAGACGAGCCTGGTTTCTTAAACAGCTTAAATCACACAATGGTGCTGAAGTGCGGCAACCGTCGGTAATATCTTCAGCTTTCACTGCGGATAGAGTTTACCCTCATATATCTCAAGGTGAGCCATTGAACAACAATAACCAGGAGTCCATTACCATCAGGACGCGTCTTAGCATTCCCAATATCAAACATACGACCTGGAAAGCTCACGATCGTAATATAGCGGCCCTGTTAGAGCACCCGAGCTCGAATCAGGATTTCGACACGCAGGTAGAGACTTTCCAAAACACCATATACGACTACTTTAATGAGCACTATCCACCTCCAAACCGTTATGTTCACAAAAATAAAGAAAATACTTTTAAATTGAAAATGAGGAGGAAAAAAAGAGAGTTAATACGGAAACTACGTAGGGCCAAAGCCATGGGCGATAATCAACTTAGTCACCAACTGTCTAGGGCATTAAGGTCAATTCTTAAACTAATTCAAGGTATATCAAAACAAATAACAAAAAATCTTGAAAATTTTGACCGGGCAAAACACGAAGTAGATTTCGATAAAAATCCTTTCGAGTACTCAAAAAACATTTTCAAAGAAGAAAAAGGTAAGCTTCTCTTGACCAACGAGCAAATTTACGAACACTACAAAAGCACATATCAAGTACCAAAAACTCATAGACTATATAAGGATCCCAACAAACAAAGACCTGAGAGTCCTTCTATTGATTTTCAATCAAACCCACCAACTTTGGAGGAAATTAATAGAATAATAAAAAAGAAGCCAACTAAATCAGCACCAGGTCCTGATGGTATTCCTTACATAGTATATAAAAAATGTCCGTCGGTTCGTTATAAACTTTTAAATATATTCGGTAAAATCTGGTCAAGGAAGCAAATACCGGTAACATTCGGAAAAGCCATTTTTGTCCTCATTCCAAAAAAAGACAGTGTCACGAATCCGAAAGACACTAGACCGATAGCTTTAACAAACACAATTTCTAAGATCTTTTTCTCTTCTTTACAAAATAAAATGACGCAATTCATGATTAAAAATAAGTATTTCAGGCCGAATCACCAGAAAGGGTTCTTGCCCGGTATTTCTGGATGCCTGGAACACAACACACTAATTTCGGAAAGCCTTAAAGATGCCAGATCGAGCGAAAGACAAGTTACGGTGTGTTGGATAGACTTGGAGAACGCCTTCGGGTCGGTCCGACATGAACTGATGATGTTCGCGTTGAGATGGTATAACTTTCCTACTTTAGTTATAGACATAATTGCATCATACTATTCAAAATTATTTTTTTCAATAACTTCTAGCGGAAACCATTCCCGACCGCTAAGCTATAATATAGGTCTGTTTCAAGGATGTTGCATTTCTCCAATAATATTTAATATAGTAATTAACATTTTAATAGATAAATTAATAAGTCATGAGAAAAAGTGGGGTTATCGGTTTAAATTTAATAATAAATACACGGAATCCATACTAGCATTTGCAGACGATCTCGCTATACTGACACGTAACCCTAAACAATGTCAGGTACTTTTAAATGAAGTAGAGGATTTCTGTACGTGGACTGAAGGACTGAGGACAAAACCCAGTAAATGCCACTGTCTGTGTCTGGGTAGACGAGACACCAAATATACCTCTTATAATCCGGGTCTTTCAATAGGCGGTCAAAGTGTTGCTACAATTACTGAAGCAGCCCCATTCAAATTTTTGGGCAAAAAAATAGATTACAAAGGTCGCACTCCATCCCTAGATATTATAGCCGATAGCTTTTTAAATGATCTTAAGAAGGTAAACGATCAACCAATCAGTAATATCAAAAAAGCGTGGATATATGACAACTATCTAACGTCACGTCTAAATTGGCCTTTTCTAGTTTACGATCTTAATAAAACCCTTTTGTCTAAGTTAGATGCAAACGTCATAAAGATATTGAAGTCGTGGTTTGGGCTCGCGCATTCAGCGGACTCTTCAACTTTATTCAGAGACCGAAACAATTTTGGGATGAAATTAAAGAAACCATAGGAGCTCTATAAACACCTAAGAGCTACCAAAAGACATATCATCGAAAAATCTCATGATGATATTGTAACATCTCTTCCAAAAGATAAAAAAAAGAGCTTGAGTCACGACTTTAATTCCATAAACAATTCATGATAGGTGCTCAAACAAATAAAGCAGGGTTAGGATCTAGCGGGAAAGTTCGAGATATAGACTTAACAAAATCCTTTATTCGGCAAGATGAAAACGATAAGTATCGAGTGCATGCGATGAATCTAGAAATTCAAAATGAGTGGGTGACCATAGGCGACTTTTGTATTCCATTAGCATTGAGGTGGCGCACATTACTTCATGAGTGGTCTCCAGCCTTATTAAAATTCTATCTAAATGCATTCCAAATGACTCTCCCAGATCAAAGTAATTTAGTAAGATGGGGTAAAGCTACCGAAAAGTCTTGCAATATCTGTGGGGAGGCGGCAGGAACGGCTAAACACTTGTTGGTAGGGTGTAGGGTGCTATTGGAAAAAGGTCAATACTCGCGGCGCCATGATAAAGTATTGGAAATCATACATGAAGCGGTTAGTCTTTCAGTAGCTAGAGCGCAAAAGGGTATAACAACCACCAAAAGATTCATAGAGTTCATTAAAGAAGGCTCGTCTAAAAAAACAAAACAAAAGCCTCACTCTATCTTGGAAGCGGCTCGCGATTGGACTATAATGATGGATACGTATGAGAAACAGTATAGAATTCCTGAGGATATTGTTGTCTCGTCATCCAGACCGGACATATTCCTGTACTCTAGACAGTTAAAGCGCGTGATACTTGTGGAGCTTACTGTTCCGTGGGAAACTAACATCCCCAAAGATCATACAATTAAAGTAAACAAGTATTACGAACTGACCAACGAACTGACCAGGAATAGGTATATAGTTAATTTGTACGCGGTAGAAGTGGGAGCGAGAGGTATAACAGCGAAATCTCTCTATAACCTACTTAAAGATCTCGGCCTCTCTAGAACTATCATCAGTACATTTCTAGAACGTACTTCAAAGGCGGCATTGGTAGGTTCATTCCAAATTTGGTTAGGTAGGGAGAGGAGCGCAACCAGTTGATGGTGAGCGTGAATGCGCATTTTAAAGGGGCCCCTTAAACCTACACGTGGGTCGCAAGTCCCAGGGACTGTTTGCACTCCTCTCCCTGCAACACGATGGGCCCGGCACCCGCACGGTGAATCCATGGAATGCTAAGAAGCTTCGTCTCTATTATTCACACTGGAGTTGGAGCTGCTAAGTTATACTTATATTCCTTATATTTTATTTTTGCTGTTATAACTTTTATATTTCGTGGGTATTTAAGTGTATCAGTGATTACTGTTAAGTAAATATTTGGTTACATTGTGTTTTGTATTAATAATCTTGAATTTAAATATCAAATGTGATATATGTTAAATATAATTTACATATTATTCTTTCTTTTGTGTTTCCTTTGTAACAATTTAGCCTTTTTTACCTAACAGTTTTAAATAGTTTAAATTATTTAGGAAGTATTTAATTATTTATATTATTTTTTAATATTTAGAGCAATATTAATCTAACACACGCGATGAATCTAGAAATTCAAAATGAGTGGGTGACCATAGGCGACTTTTGTATTCCTTTCATGTAAGCATTGAGGTGTCGCACCTTACTTCATGATTGGTCTCCAGCCTTATTAAAATTCTATCTAAATGCATCTCTAGAACTATCATCAGTACATTTCTAGAACGTACAATAGAATCCCGAATATCCGAACCCCGAGTATCCGAATATTCGATTATCCGGTTCGCGTCACGGCTCTAGCTGCTGCTTGAAAAATTTTATACCGCACAACCAGACACGTAACGACAAGTTTAAACGCGCCTCCGAATGTTTACTCCCGCCCTCATTTTGTTTGCATGACTGTGTTTGTTATTGTTTCATTTCCTCTTATAACGTTTAACTGATAGGTTGTCTTTTATTTTTGTTAACATCTTGCGTTGGAAATATAAAATGTCTAAGCGTAAAAGAGTCTCTTGGAGACAAAATGAAGATAATCGAAGGTATTAAAAATGGTGAATCTGGCAGTAAGATGGCGCAAATATATGGTGTAGGAGTATCTACGATATCAGACATTAAAAAAAAATCTGCTTCCTTAATGAAATTTACCTGTACGCTTGAGAAAGAAGATGGCAGCTCGCAACGCAAAGTCATGAAAAAACCTAAGAATGATACTCTGGAGAACGCAATTTTCACTTGGTTTTTGCAAAAGCGTGCTTGCGGCCAGCCCATATCTGAACCTCTGTTATGTGGAAAAGCATTGGATTTTAATCGAATGCTTGGTGTTGATACTTCTTTCAAAGCGAGCTGTGGATGGTTAGCAAGGTTTAAATCAAGACATGGAATTCGCGAACTAGAGGTTCAAGGAGAAAAACTGTCTGCTAACGTTGCTTCAACCGACTCTTTCGTAGATGAGTTAAAGTCATTTTTAGATGGAAAAGAATAGGATTTGGATTTTGTATACAATGCGAACGAAACAGGTCTTAATTGGAAAGCTCTACCAAGCAGATCATTAGCATCGCGTCGTGAGAATGCAGCACCGGGACATAAAGTAAGTAAGGATAGAGTTACAGTTATGGTTTGCGCGAATGCTAAAGGAACACATCGACTACCAGTGCTACTTATTGGCAAATCAAAAAATCCGCGCTGCTTCAAAAATGTAAAAATTCCCTTGACCTATGCTAATCAACCAAAAGCATGGATGAACACAGATATTTTTCTTACTTGGTATGAGAATAAATTTATTCCTATGGTGCAGAAATTTCAAAAAGACGTGGGAAAAGAGGGCGACGTGTTGCTATTGTTAGACAATGCACCAACGCACCCTTCAGCTGAAACACTCAGTCGAGAAAATGGGAAGTTTACAGTAAAATTTTTACCCCCTAACGTAACATCGATATTGCAACCTATGGACCAAAGTGTCATTGAAACTTTAAAGCGTCTACAAAATACAGAAAGCAGCTTCTGCGCCGTCTTTTGTCAGTAGACAGCAGTGAAATAGAAACGATGTTAAAGTTTTTTAAGGGAATGAATTTAAAAGATTGTTGCTATATGCTGGTAGAAGCGTGGAACGCGGTGGAATCGCAAACACTGAAACGGGCATGGAATAAATTATTAAAATTAAGTTCTTCTGTTAATACTGCCATGAAACAGCAAGAAGATTGTTTTGAAGAAATTACAGAAGCGGTAAAAATTCTTAGCATTGGTGAAGGATGCGATGAAGAAAATATCAAAGAGTGGTTGGACTGCGATAGTGAAGACCCTGGATTCCAAATTTTAACTGATCAAGAAATAGTTGACGATTTAAATGGTTGCGAAAATGAAGATAAAGAAGAGACTGAAACTGAGAATGAATGTCAAGGACCATCTCACGCAGAAGCTTTTGAAGCTCTAGAAATACCTTTTAAGTGGTTTGAAAGACAGGAAGAATCGGATTCCTCACAGCTATTACAACTAAAGCGCATCAGGGACTTGGCTGCAATGAAAAGATGTGATTCATTACGTCAAAGATCAATAACAAGTTATTTTCAACCAAACTCGTAAATAACATTGGTACATATTACTATGTCATTCATTACATTTGAACCACATACATATGTATAACTGTTTTTTATATCGTTTGTAGGTACATACATATGGCAAACTCATTACATAATATAACATTTCAATTTCTAATATTGTTTGATTTGACTATAAAATCGATTATCCGGATTTTCGATTATCCGAATTACCACTGGTTTTAATTAATTCAGATAATCGGGATTCTACTGTACTTAAAAGGCGGCATTGGTAGGTTAATTCCAAATTTGGTTAGGTAGGGAGAGGAGCGCAACCAGTCGATGGTGAGCGCGAATGCGCATTTTAAAGGGGCCCCTTAAACCTACACTTGGGTCGCAAGTCCCAGGAGCTGTTTGCACTCCTCTCCCTGCAACGCGATGGGCCCGGCACCCGCTCGGTGAATTCATGGAATGCTAAGAAGCTTCGTCTCTTGTAATGAATATAAAATTGATTTCATTGTAATAAGAATAGATTGTATTGCAGTTATTTATGTTTCTATGGAATGTATGTTCTGGAAATAAAACATTATTATTATTATTATTATGGGGTAAACATTTTACAATCTCAGCACAATGCTGGTTGTGAAAACCGACCACGGGCTATGCCAAGTGAGTCGGCTTTTCGTGAACTGATGAAGGTGTGTGTGTAGTTGATGTCAGAAATCGCCTGACTGTGGAGCAACTATCGATGATGACTGATTTTTGCAATGCGATGTACGTTTTTTTTGTGTAAACCTATTTCCTTTAGTGATAAATGAAGTGATTTTGGAATTATGCTTGTGGATGAAAGTATTATTGGTACAATTTTTACTATCTATTGATGCTACATTTGTCGTATTTCGTCGACAAGGGGTATATATTTTTGTATTTTTTCTGTATATTTCTTTCTTATATTACCACTCTTTGGTATAGCAATATCTATTAAGTATTTTTTTTGTGTTTATTGGTCTACAAAACAAAATGACAATCATATACAATATTCACAGGAACAAAACATTAAGAGCATTTGAACGATGACTGCATTTTTCTTCATGTAAACACAACATGCGTATAGAAAATATTTAAAAACTACAACATACTACGGTAACAATTAGTAAAATAAAATAAACAATAAAAATTAAATGTAAACATTTGTCTAATAAAAAAAATATTCAACATTTTACGTGTGTAGGCATAAGAACTCATTGTAAAAATATCCCATTTAAAGCGAATACTATTATAAGATGATTGCGATGGTTCTAGTTGTTCGTAAATTGCTCATTTTACTTATATTGACATTTGTGAAACAGTGCTCACAATAAAAAAAAACCCCGCTGAGTTTGTTGTGTGGTTCTTCTCAGACCAGGACGCGTTTAGAACCCTCGTAATTTTTAACTTTAAGTTCAGAGGTGTTCTTGCAGAAGGGCTTATTTCGATAAGTATGGTATCAAAATAGGCCCTCCTGACACCTCTATTTGACGTATACAAGTGATAACTGAGAATGATTCAAAGAGGAAAAGATTTAAATAAATAAATAAAAGATAAATGCGATGTATTGGTGAGTGCCTTGCTAGATTGTTCTCGAATTAGGGAGACAAAAAGTTTTGCGATTTTGTAAGCGACTACTAATACGTGGCATTGAAAAACCTAAGCGTTGTAATAGATCAGGGGAATCAATACGGTCATGAATTAATTTGTGCAAAAATATTAAATCCGGTATATTTCTCCGTTTATGCGAAGGTAATGGTCTTATAAAAATGAAATCGCTGTTCGTAAGAATTTACATAGTGACACTTGTTGTCTTCATCGGCGAGATGGTAAAAGAATCTTTTCTGAACACATTCTATTATGTAGTTTTTACGTGTTTCAGAGTTAATGTGATATCTGGCCTATTGTTTGTAGTAGTTTTATCGGTTATTATATCGCGGTCCCAGTAGAACTTGGCTTGTTCGTTATTAAGTACATTTGTTGATTTGTATTTGTAGTATGGTCCTATTTTATCTATTAATTTATATTTTACTGCTAATATTGCGTGTATTTGTTTAGCTACATTATTATGTCTTTCTGTATACTGTTTATTTGCTAAAAATGAACAGCCTCCTGTGATATGTTCAATTGTTTCTTGATTAGTACTACACAACCTACATTTGTCTGATATGATTGTGGGATCCCTAACTATATACTTTTTGTAGTTTCTTGTATTAATGATTTGGTCTTGGATAGCTACCATGAAACCTTCTGTTTCTTTGTATAAATTTCCCCTGAATAACTATGCATTTGATGCTTCTTCGTCAATGTATTCTTATTGTAGTTGAGAAGGGTGTTTTCCATGCAGTGATTTTTGTTTCCAATTGTAAATTTTCTGATCATCTGTAACAATTTCTTCTGTGCGTGTGCTATTATCGTTTAATTTTAAAGGTGTTCCTGATGTAGATATTAACATGAGAGCTTTATAAATGGGGCAATTGTAAGCTTTTCTTTTCATGTATATGTGTATGTTGTATATTTGTTTATTGTGTAGATTTTTTATGTGGTGTATGTTGTGTTTATTGCATGTTGTAATATATTAAAACTGGTGCCTGCATACGTATTTATCGCTTTAATTGTATTTCTGCCCGATAATTCTGTCTTAAGTATTCTATTTATTCTATCTGTGTACTTTTTCGTTAATTCTTCTTTTATTTTAGTGTGATCTAAACCTAAGTAGTAGGAATACCAGAGTTCTGCCTCTGCGAGGCAGAAACTCTGGTATTTTCTGCCTCAGCGAGACAGAAACTCTGGTATGTTCTGTCTCAACTCGGTGCCCAAAAAAAAAAAAAAAAAAAGGTTTTGGGGTGCTCTGAATCGATTCTGTGCAATCCTTTTTCTGATATCTCATCAGAATCAGGAGATAGCTTCCATAATTTTAACACTCCAATACCTCTCATTAATCTAATGTTAATGACATGCTCGCTGCTTTATTGTTCTCCTAATTACGTGATATTCAATGTTATCATTACCTAATTACTTTTAACATTCCTTAGCTGTAGGTACAATAAAAGTAGTTCTTTTTTATTTTTCCGTATCCTTTATTTAAAATAATATTTAAATAATTCATGTACTAATATATCATTCATTAGCGTTAGGTTTATATCGAATATATTAGTAAAATCCAACATGTCATTTCCATGGAACTTCATTTTGAATCCTCTTAATGTTGTTAGTCCATACTCTACAATTCCTATTCAAAAATGTTCTATGGAAACCTGTAGGTAATCGACCGAACGAATCAAAATATTGACCAAATCAGTGGTATGGTATTTTTCTCGGTGGTAGGCCATAACATCAGGTCGCCGGCAAGGTTACCACCCATCGGGCAAAGCCGTACCGCAAAGCGACTCTGTCGTGTTCCGTTACGTTGCTCGATGAAGCCATATATGGGAAATGGGTCTGAACAGCTGCGTTGCGTTGGTGAACCGTTTTGTCGTCGAGTTAGTGTTTGTTGTGTCGGGTGCCTAGTCGAGGAGGGTAGCGGGATCCGAAGCGACGGCTTTCCGCTGGCGGCCCGCAGATAGTTGGGGGCCCAAGTAGTGGGTTAGCTCCCCATGAAAGGCTGCCCCGCCAGCTGCGAAAAATCCCAGGGTGGCTCCATCGTGCTGGTTGGCGACCAGATGAGGAGGCCCGATGGCGATCCCTGGGGGGGTTCGGGCGTCCCCGCAGTCTCCAGACTAGCCTCCCATTGGCACAGCAACATCAATTTCGACGTCGGGTTCGATACGTAGCGCCTCGTTCAACTGCCATTTCCCATCCTATTCACTCCATTTAATATTTTATGAAAAGTAAGAAAAAGAAAAGTAAGGTTACTCAGCGGTTGCACTCCTCCTCACTCCTAGTGCACCTCGCCAATATTCGAGGATTGCACTCAAATCTCGAAGCTGTCCATCACCATCTAGAGACAGAGCAGCCGCACTTACTCTTTCTGACGGAGACGCAGATACAATGTCCTTTGAGCACTGCGTACCTTGCTTACCCTGGGTACACGTTAGAGCACAATTTCCGCTCACGTGCCGGGGTTTGTGTGTACACGCGGAACGACCTCTGTATCCAGTGCCTTCGTCACCTTGAAGACCCCACTTTTTCTTCCCTATGGGTTTTGGTAGACACAGGAAACGAAAAAATCCTGTATTCCTGTGTTTACCGTTCGCACAGCGGTGATCAGGAGACAACCAGATTATTTGAGTATCTCAGTGAGGCTGCTGATATGGCTCTGCATCGGTACCCTTCAGCGCAGCTCGTCTTTCTGGGGGACTTTAATGCCTGTCATCAGGACTGGCTGTTCCCGTACCAGAGGACAGACCACGCTGGAAGAGAGGCGCGGAACTTTGCGTTGTCCTTGGACCTCTTTCAGCTGGTGAGGCAAGCGACAAGGGTGCCTGATGTGGAGTCACATACAGCCAACTGCCTGGACCTTCTGCTGACAACTGATCCAGACAGGTATCGTGTAGAGGTTTCCTCCCCCTTGGGAACCTCCGATCACTGTCTGGTGAAATCTGTATTAACTTATTCCCAGCCGGACTTAGACTTCCATGGTGTTAGGCGAATTTGGAAATACAAGTCAGTAGATTGGGATGAGATGCGGCACTTCTTTGCATCTTATCCTTGGCGGCAGGTTTGCTTCTCTTCTGAGGATCCGTCAAGTTGCGCGGATGCTATAACTGATGTGGTACATCAGGCAATGGAGTATTTCATTCCTTTTGCTGATGTACCTATCGGTGGCAAAGCTCGCCCATGGTTCAATGCCGAATGTGGACATGCTGAAAAGCAAAAACATTTGGCATATGTTACTTGGGTTGATGCTCGAAACCACAAAGTTCCGGATGTGAGTTCCAAGAAGAGAGCCTTTAAATAAGCTGCTAAGTCCTATAAAAAGGCATTACGTAGGGTTTGTCTCGGTCGTATCGCTAAGGTTGGTGAAAAACTTTCAGTTCTGCCATCAGGCAGTCGAGCTTTCTGGTCCCTTGCCAAAGCGATCGAGTCGAATTTCTGCCGAAGCTCACTGCCACCTCTGCTGAAGCCAGATGGATCTCTGGCTCATGGAGTAAAAGAGAAAGCAAATTTATTTGCTTCTCTTTTCGCTAATAATTCCCATCTAGACACTGTCAATGCTACCCTAGCACATCTTCCTTACTGCGGAATTTCTATGCCTGAAATCTGCATTACTAACAAAGAGGTATGGAAAACATTGTGTCATCTAGATGTGAATAAAGCCAGTGGTCCGGATGGTATACCAGCCATTCTGCTCAAAACATGTGCAGCTGAGTTGTCTCCTGTATTATAACACGTCTATATCGCCCTCTTTCAGGACTGGAATAGTGCCGAAATCCTGGAAGCTTGCTAACGTGCAGCCAGTGCCCAGAAAAGGTAGCCGTGCCGATCCTGCCAATTACAGACCGATTTCAATCACCTCCATACTCTGCAAGATTATGGAGCGTGTATTGAACTCGCGCCTTCTAGCATACCTAGAAGGTAACGATCTCCTTAGTGACCGACAGTACGGGTTTCGCCGAAATAGGTCCACTGGGGACCTTCTAGTTTATGCTACACACGTTTTAGGTGAGGTCTTGGAGAAGAATGGAGAAGCGGTCGCCGTCTCTCTAGACGTCTCGAAGGCATTTGACAGGGTCTGGCATGCGGGCCTTTTAAGCAAGCTTTCAGCGTACGGTATATCTCCTGGTCTGATCGGCTGGGTAACGGACTTCCTGAATCTAAGAACTATCCGAGTGGTTGTTGACGGGTGCTCATCGGAGCCTTTTACAATAAATGCCGGAGTTCCTCAGGGGTCCGTTCTTTCTGCAACTCTCTTCCTGCTGCATATTAACGATCTGCTCAAACCCGGTACCTATGGGTATGCAGACGACAGCACAGTGGTGGAAAGATACCTGCCGAGTACTCGGGCCAGTAGAGATCAAGTACAGGCTGAAAGAGAAGCCATGGTGCAGCGTTAGAATGACAAGCTAGAGGCAGTCTCCCTATGGGGCAATGCCAACCTTGTTAAATTCAACGCCACCAAAACGCAGACGTGTTTATTCACCGCCAAAAGCAGCTTTCAGCTTTCACCTTGGCTCCTACTTTCCGGAATTAACTTTGGAATACAGTGACCGACTTCAGTTGCTAGGTATAGAGATTTCCTAGAACCTCAACTTTGGTCGGTTCTTTGAGTCTAGAGCAAGAGCAGCCGCCAGCAAGCTTGGCGTCCTTGCAAAGGTCCGGCAGTACTTCACACCGGGACAACTTCTTACATTATATAAAGCACAGATCCGGTCGTGTGTGGAGTACTGTGGCCATTTAATGGCTGGTGCCGCAAAATGTCATCTTGCTGCTCTGGACACAATTGAGAGGCGTGCAAAAAGGCTAATTGGCGACCCTGAACTGGTGGAAGCCAATCTTCATAGCCTCGAACATAGACGTAGAGTTGCTAGCCTCTCAGTATTCTATAGGATACATTTTGGTGAGTGTGCGAAGGAATTACATGAACTAATTCCCCCATCCCCCTTCCATCACCGGACGTTCCGACGCACGGCGAGCATCCATCCTTTTGTAGTAGACGCGCCGCATGTCCGAACGAAGCGCTACGCTTCATCTTTTTTAAATCGGACAGCGAAGGATTGGAACAGCTTGCCTGCGTCGGTATTTCCGTCCAAGTACAATGTTGGTGTCTTCAAGGCAAGAGTGAATAGGTTTTTACTAAGTTGATGCGCTTTACCACCCACGACTACATTTCCACTTCCCATCAGGTGGAATGTAGTTAAGCGTCAACTTAGTTTAAGTGTAAAAAAAAAAAAAAAAAAAAAAAAAAAAAAAACCGTTTTTATCTATGTGTATAGATAGCCACCCAGTGAGATCCTGGTTGTGTATCTGGATCCAAATTGCTAACTAAGAACGTAGGTACTTCTATGTGAATTGGTAATCTGTTTGATGCATATACGTTGTGTTGTAAGGATGGGTGTATCCTATACAAAGTTTCTTGAATCTCGATAGAATTCATGTTTTATTAGATTAATTATAATATGTGTTAGCTATAGGCGATTACTCCTGTGTATGTTCATTATGTTTTTGTGACCTTGATATTTAAAGGTATATAGGTTGTAAAAAAACATCGATTACAGCTTTGTTGATAACTTTATTACTTAAATGATATCTTCCTTATCTACCAATGATAAATCTGTAAATGTATGGTCTTTAAAACATAAGCATCCATATTCAATCTTAACTACTATATATAATCTACGATTACATTACGGTTCTTATCTATTTCAATTACATTATCAAACTCAGCATAAACAATGCAGTTAATAGTTTGAGAAAGAGAAGATTCAAAACAAACTTCCAATCTTACGCTACCGTTCCTTATTAGATTCCAATGACTCGAAGAGTTTGCTGATAAATAAGGAGTTGATCAAACGCTAATAGACAATAACCATTCGCATAATGTTCCCTAGATATTCCATTTCCTTCATTAAGAAAACGTATACCCGTTCCTGAGAATAATGTGTGATAGGCAGCTGAGAAAATTTTATTCTCGCATGAAGGTTGTAAAGATTTAGAAGGTACTTGCTGACCATCAATATATAAACAAAATGAATTCATATTATAGTTGTCAAAATTAAAGGGATTTTTTTTGAGAGTACCATTGAATGCCGTGTTATTAACGAATCCAATTACACATCTTTTAGGTACTTGACCCAGAAAAATGTTATCAAGGGTCTTTCCTTGAACCCCTGCTGCTATCGTTAAAACTTTAATTTCAGCTCGAGTAATAGGGTATTTAGCTGTAGTTGATGCTAAAACTTTTTGATGAGCTAGTAAAACAGCTTACTTTTAACTTTAAATCATTCGAAGCAGTCATCAAGTTAAATGTTTCTCTAGAACGAACTAATTTTATAGAAAGGTTAACACCATTTAATATAAATTTTTCTTGGTTGAATAAATCACCATGCAAATGTCCAAGCATTTCTATTTCCTGACTTTCAGCAGCCAATTCTTGACGCTTTAAGAACCCTTTATTACTCTCATCTGTCGAATCTATTTTACTTGATGTTTCTTCATACCAAAGACTACAAGTCAGATGGGATTCTTTATCTGCTGGGGAATAATTTAACAGGGTTTTTATGTATGCACGATATGCATATGTATTATTAGGAGGTGATACAAGCTTTTGATTTAAATAAACATCAAGTTGGTTAAAAAGGGAATGTAACCAGTTATTAACCGGGGCCATCACTGTTGATGAATTTAGTCTGGATGAGTTCTAATTTAGTATTTTTGCTTTTATATGTAATAAGGTATGTGATAGATCTATGTAATCATTACCAACTCCTGGTACTTCATTCGTTGGAGCGGCACTCGCTCGGGAGGTCGTGTTTGTGTTATTGCAGAACCGGTTATCATACCCCATCTCATTTAATTACGCAATATTACACAGGTGAGTCGTGCACCGTATTACACGGTAGCACGGCTGTTTTTCCTATGGCTGATGATAATGCTAGTGAGTTATTGGAATGTCAATCTCCCCTGCTTCAAAAGATTGTAGTACGTCCTGTGAATGATGTAGATATGTATGACGTAGATATTTGTTATGAAAGTGAGGAGGAGCTGACAAGAGCGGAGAAAAGACAACGTGAGTGTTGTAGTAGTGATGTCGAAGATGCTTGGTCAGAAGTTAAAGGAAAAAAAAAGAAAAAAAGTACTAGTTTACATTCTTCAAAAACGGACAAAATTGAGGTTTACATTTCTTCAAAGGATCGTCTTCCTAAGCAATTTGCCTTCGCGCGTCTTTTAAAAGAAAATAACATTACAAATATTTGTCAGGTTAAATATTTAAGCCCGTTTAAAATTCGTCTGGAATTTGAGAATGAGTCCTATATGAAAAACCTTTTTCAATGTGAGAATCTTATAAAGAAAGGATGGAGATTCCAGGAAGCCAAGGAACTGTCTGTCTGTTATGGAATTATTAAAAATGTGGATCTTGACCTCTCAGATAATGAAATTCTTGAAAATCTATCGTTTTCCCCTCCGGCAAAACTGTTATCATTGATGCGTTTAAATCGTCGTAACAAAGATGAAGGAGGTTGGTGCCCCAGTGAAACAATTAGGCTTTGTTTTAGTGGTAATAGTTTACCGTCATTTGTTCGTGTTTGTGATATCAATATTAAAGTTCTAGAGTATATACATCAAGTTTCGCAATGTTCAAAGTGTTGGAAATTTGGCCATATTCGTAAAATGTGTCCTGGAAAAAATATTATTTGCCCTAAGTGTGGTGGTCATCATGAAAATTGTGAGACCGAGACATTTTCTTGTGTCAATTGTGGTGGTGATCATATATCGTTAAGTAAGTCTTGTCCAAAGTATAAAAAAGAGAGGAAGCTCAGAGAGATAATGGCTGAATTGAAATGTACCTATAGAAAGGCTTTGGAATATTTTAATGATTCTGAAAATTTTGTTCTCCCACAATTACAGTCGCTAAATAAAAACCAAGACCAATTTCCCTTGCTGAAAGGTGACGTTATTTTAAAAAAAACACCTTCAGATAGTCGTCTTCGTGGAACTTACGCTGATGTGGTACAAGCTGATTCCATTTCCCGTAAAGTGGGTTTCTCCAAATCTACGCATCAGTCTCTTAGAGCGGGGTCAAAAAGTTCAAAGAAGAAAAATCAACCACTTGAAGATAAATGGAGCTTTACTGACAATGTAAACAATGAAAACGATCATAGGAAGGATGAAGGGAATCAAAAGGATCCACCCCCTTTTAGTGAACTGTGTTCCCGTTTGAAAGAGGTTATTTTTCTTCGAAGTTCCAGTGTTTCATCGAAAATAAATTCTGTGATTCAGTTGTGTCTTGAGTGGTTGATGCAAGTTTCGATTAGTTATATCTCAGAGTGGTCATGGATTAAAAAAGTATTTACCTTTATTGCTCATGGTGATGGCTAATTCATCGATTAAACTTAATGTTTTGCAATGGAATGCCCAAAGTATTAGACCTAAATTAGTTGCTTTTTCCGAAATTTTATGTCAAGAAAAGGTCCACATTGCTGCCCTTAACGAAACTTGGCTTGATCCAGGTTGTAACTTAAAAGTGGCTTGTTATGATGTTTACCGTTTCGATCGAGATAATTCATACGGTGGTGTTGCTATTATTGTACATAAATCAATTCAAACACAACGCAAAATTGTGCATTTAAAAAATAGCGGAATCGAGATTGTGTGTGTTCAGCTTTTCAATTGCTATCCTGTTAAATATGTGATTTCTGTATACTGTCCGTCTAGAATTAATTCAACACAGCAAGACTGGATTGAACTTTTTTCATTATTTCCATCCAATACTTTAATTTTAGGTGATTTTAACGCCCATCATGTCAATTGGTCGCACAAAACTGATACCAGGGGCAATTTAATTTATGACACCTTAGTGGACAGTAATTTTATTACTTTAAACAATGGTATGCATACACGTGTTCGTTTAGTGAACGATAACTTACAACAATCCTCCCCAGATATATCACTAGCGTCTTTAGATATAGCACTCCAATTTAATTGGACAGTATTGAACGAAAATTTAGGAAGTGATCATTTAATTATTAAAGTTACAACAATATGTACCTCCCCACTACCACCAATTATTAAAAGAAACTTTCGCAGAGCTAACTGGATTTCTTATACTAGTTACTTAGAAAAGAAATTCAAGAATTTTATTATACCTAATGACCTACAGGAAGCATATAATGAGTTTATAAACACTTTAAATGCAGCAGCTGACATTTTTATACCACTCTTTAAATTTAGTCAAAATCCTTTTTCTAATTTTATTCCCAAGTCTTATTGGACAAACTGTCTTTCACGTGCGGTTGCTCGTCGTCGGTTAGCTTTGGCAATCTTTAGAAAGAATCCCACCCCTCAAAACTTGGATATTCTTAAGGAAAGAATTCATACTTCTCAGAAACTTATTCGTCAAGCTAGTGGTACAAGCTGGCATAATTTCTGTTCTTCGGTAGATGAATCAACCACTTCCAGTGACATGTGGTATAAAATGAAATGGATGAAAGGTTATAACTCTCCAAGACGGTATGTTGATCCACAAAATGCCAAAACATTATTGAACTCTTTAACACCTGATTATACATCCCCTATGTTTCCCACAATTGTTCAGAGTAATCCATCTTTAGAATGTGAAATCTCTATTCAGGAGCTTGAAACATGTATTAAACTAAAGGATACATCTCCTGGCTGTGATGATATATCTTATTCTATGATTAAAAATATGCCCGATGTAGGTAAACGTGTTTTACTAATTTTATATAATAGTTTTCTTTTACATAGTTTTGTCCCATCTCAATGGCGCGACATTTGTATTATACCTATACCCAAACCTGGGCGGGCCGCTAATGATTATTCATCCCTCAGACCCATATCTCTAATATCCTGTGTTTGTAAAATTTTTCACAATATTTTATGCAGGAGATTAGAATGGTTTTTCGAAAATAATAACACCTTTTCTTCATACATGGTTGGTTTTCGCAAAGGTAGATCATGTCTTGAAAGCTTAAGCTGTCTTGTCTCTGTGATTCAGATTGGATTTTCCGAGGGTAAATCTACTATTGGTTGCTTTTTGGATATTGATAGTGCTTACAATAATGTTAATAATATTTCCTTGATACGGATTTTAGATAATCTTCACGTAGGGTCACTAATTTGTAAATATTTATGGAATTTTCTTCATGAAAGAGTGCTCAAAATTAAAATTGGTAACAAATTTTTTAGCCGTTATGCCGGGAACGGCTTAGCCCAAGGAGACCCACTTTCTCCGTTGTTATTTAATATTATTACCTCAGAAATATGTATTAAATTGCAAAATAGTGTGCATATCTCCCAGTATGCAGACGATTTTGTTATATATGTACAATGTAAATCTATTCAGGAAGGAGAATACCAAATCCAAGCTGCACTTAACTCAATTGACATTATGTTAACAAATATAGGCTTAGACATATCTCCATCTAAAAGTAAAATTTGTTTGTTTAATAGAGGATTTCGTCAACAAACGATTGATGTACGATTTAAAGGTGTACCGTTAGAAGTAGTAGAAAATGTGAGGTACTTGGGTCTGTGGTTAGATAAAGGTCTTCGCTGGAAGAAACATGTTAGTGAGATTTGTTTTAAAGTAGTTAAGTTTACGAATATTTTCAAAATTTTAGTCGGACCTGGATGGGGTTTACATCCTTTACAATTAAGGCGACTTTTTATATCCCTGGTACGTAGCCGGGTGGATTATGCTAGTTTCTTATTTGATAACAGCGCCGACTGTCATTTAATTAAACTGGATCGATTACAAAACGCGTGTCTTCGTGTGATTGGTGGTTTTATCAAAAGTACTCCAAGTCATGTAATGGAGTCTGAACTACAACTGTGTCCCTTGGCAGTGCGTCGTCGGTATCTAGCAGGTAAATTTTATTTAAAAGTGAAATCTAATGACTTTCCTATTATGAAAATAATTAAAAAATTAAACGATCTTACTGAAAAAAGTTACTGGACAAACAAAAAAAAGCCTCTTTTAGCTACAATGCACAACGTTTTAAATAAATTATCAATTACCTGTGATAATAAATATGATATGTTTTCATTAGATACTTGGGTTAGCAATGTGGACTTGTCATTAGCTATAAAGCCTAGTTTGTGGCCTTTGAGTAGACCTAAACGTTGTTATAATATGTATAATTTAAGAACTATCTGCTGTAAACTAATGAATGATCAATATGGTAACTTTTACTCTGTTTTTACGGATGGTTCAAAACATGAAAACTTTTATGGTGCTGCATTTTTTGATTCTCAAACAGGTACTTATTGTAAATTTAAAATTACTACTGAAGTTTCTATTATGCATTTAGAATTATTCGCCATTGCAGAGGCTCTTTTATATATTCAATCATTGGATTTAGACCGGTTTGTTATATTTACGGATTCTAAATCTGCTCTTTTACATTTGATTAAATGTACATCCGCTTTTAGAGGTTTTCCATTGGCGTATTCTATAATTAAAAGCATTTTTAAAATTACTGCCGCTCGCAAAGTCGTTGTATTGCAGTGGATCCCTTCTCACATTGGACTACAAGGTAATGAGGTAGTAGATCGTCTAGCTTACGAGGCTGGGTCTGATGGGGTACCTTCAAATTGTCTACCATGGTATACCGAACTTATTCCGTCAGTAAAGAATTTTTGTTTAGAATTTTGGTCCGAATATTTTGATAAAAGATCTTTGACGAAAGGTATATGGTATAAGGTTATTCAGCCATCTCTCCCTCGTACCTTGTGGTTCAGTGAGAGAAGGATGAGTAGAGAGGAGGTTGTGATGGCTTTGAGGCTTAGATCAGGACATCTACCTCTCAATAGTTTTGGGTTTATGATGGGTAAAGTTGAATCACCTAACTGTAGTGCGTGCGGGGTCATAGAAGACGCTCATCATATACTGTCGGAATGTAGCCGTGTGCTGACTCAAAGGAGTAAAATTTTTGGTAATTCTTTTTTTAATTTAGGATTTTATAATAGCATTCTAGCTTATCCTTCTTCGGATAAAGCTAGAATGCTTTATAAATTAATTCTTTTATGTTTAAGGTTACGGGTAGATAATAGGTAGGCTTAAGTCTTTATATTTTTGTATCAATCATAGGGGTGACATGTTCAGTATTGAAAAAACCCCTTCCAAAATAAAGAGAAAAAAAAAAAAAAAAAAAAAAACTCCTGGTACTTGAAATTCTATCGGACCATCATCAGCAAGAGAAAAAATCGGTTTATAATGTACCCACAACCCATTTTCAATACTAGTTTGTGTAGTGGGTAAAGCAAATAAATCTAATTCTGACTTCATACACTCACAGGAATGACTATGTAAAAAGGACATTGTCTCCGAAATTATGAAAAAATGTCTTTATTATGTTTGATACCCAATTTTATTTTCTTAGCTGCTTTCTCTTTGGAGAGTGATGGAGTGATGAATGAAGACAAACGTTTTCTCTTTGTTTTATATCCTGATCCTGACATATTGATACGATCAATTTTGGCAGCTGCTTTTTTATTTAAGTTTGAACTAGCTTCTTTAAGCCGTGATTTAACTGATTCTTCCATAGGACGATATGAAATCATATCGGATAAAAGACCTACGCCTGCATTAAAAGCCTCTTGTCCAATTACTCTAGCCCCACTTGAAAGTATTGGAAAAACTGATCGAAATAATCCTCCTAAAAAACTACCAATTCCATGTCCACGTTGATATGGGACTCCTTTGTAAATAGCTCCAATGCCAGATCCAGCTTGATGTGAGTAATAATTTTCATATGGGCAAGTTATTCTATCAGTTTGGGAAAACATTGTTATAATTTTCTAAAATGGAGTTTAATACACACTGTTCCAAATTGAAATGGTACTTTTTGACCAGTACTCGTTCTTATATCTATTTCAATCGTATCAAACTCTCTTCGCATTACTGGGTAGTAGTGAGGTGAGGAGAATACATGCATTTTATTAGCACCATATATATAATTCGATGGATCTAATGGTATTATTCTTAGTAAAGGAGTCATAACATCACCGACAATTTGTGGTTCAATAATATCACAGTAAACAAATAACTGTGATGGTAACCCTAAATGTAGATTAGCTGGACATTTTGCTGAACCCTTTTGAACGAGATTTCTATTTGGTTCAAATCCAAGTCGTAATGATAACTGAGGTGACAACGATAACATTTTAATATTTTCATCCATTACAGACACAAAAACAAATTTAGATAATTCATCATAACGAAATCTTACATTTTCTTTAATGTTGTTTAATGCTTTCAAAATATGGTCGATATCGTCATAATTTGTGGCTGGAATATGAGTTTTGTAGTGGACTGATGAAGTAGTTTGTCCATTAGGAATTTGCTTTATTTTAGAAATGTAAACAATATTTTCATGTTCCTGCACAGTGAACACTGTAGATGGATACTGAAATTCACATTCACATTCACATTCACAGAATACAGCAACATTCTAGTATTACAGACTTTGGTAACTTTGTTGAAAAAACAGATGTTTTGTTTTCTGGAAAATAGTCCATAGAACTATTACTAAGCAAAGTCAAATAAAAACTTTCTTTAATCATATTTTATTCAAACTTGATGCTAAAATCCAACTGTTAAATTTAGTTGGATAACCTTTCCACTTGACTAACACTTCTTTTCTGCTACCAAATAGACGAGAACGAATTATTTTATCTATTTTATAAGATGAAGAGGAATCGTAATTTACTTTTTGTAATTCTTTTTCATAGAAAGTTCCCACGATTGGTTCACCTGCTAGATCTGATAGTGTATGTGTACTTTTTTTTTTAATTTCTTAAGCTTTAATCTGTTAGATTGATTAAAATATTCATCGTCTGTTGAAATCTCTCCAAGCTCTTTTAATTTTAACTTGTTTATATATTCAACTCTTTTCGGGTTACCTATGTAAGTAAGAGGAATTTTAATATCATGCAATACCTTCTCTTTTTAGCGGCGTTAGTAAATCATTCACCAAGTCTTCAATGTTACTCCCCAAAACATTTTCCATCATCAGTCCATCGAATTTTGTCTTTACTTAGTGGTAACAAACGTAACAAGGATTTAGGTATTTTACTCAGAATTTGAGTTTTTGAGAATAGAGGGTTACATTTAATAGAAGTGTTCCCTTCTTGTTTTTTTTCCTCCTTGTTTGATGATCGAGCAGAGACTGTTTCTTTGTTATTGGTTTCTCCGTTTATATTTGTTTCAGTGTTTTCTATTTTTCTGGTTATAATTGGGAGTTCGATTGTATATCGATTTTGATCATTAAAGTGAAGATATCTTTGTAATATTTGTAAATATAAAATACATTTTTTTCTATCATCCATGTTACTATTTAAAATGGATTTCATTTCAATATCTAATCTGGATATAGGATTATCATCATTACTCTCTTTATTTAACTTTTCTATCACACTCGGTTCAATAAGTATCATCTTTTTAGCATGATCCATTATGTTAATAATAATGACTCTTTACTTAACTAGCGATCCAACTAAACAGCTCAAGATTGAACCTAATATTAGCGGTAAGAAAGCACCACCTTTTTGTACAATTATATTTTTTTTATTTTATTACTTCCTATACGTACTAACTTGCGAAGAGCAGTTTTGAATTTTTTTAACTTTTTTTTATTATTTTCTTCAATTGGTACTACACCACGCAGTACGTTATGAATACATTCACAAATACATTTTATTTCTTCTTCACCACAAGATTTTAACAGGGCTGTTCTATATTTTGGTTTAAGTTTATGTAATGCTGATAGTAACTCTTTATACGTGTTTAGACTCCGAGACATTATTTATAAATAACAGATATTTGTTGGTTCTTGTTATATTTAAACCCCTTCGTTGGTACATATACATAACAGTATCCATCTGATGGAAAAATATTTGTTTTGATACGACACATATCACTTGTGCCTTGTTTAAGATCTATTAATAAATACCCATACGCTTCTTTGGTTGCATCTCTGTAAGCATCTTCTCTGAACTTTGGATTTTCAGGAGCAACTTGACGGGCTAAATACGGAATTTGTGTTTTATCCCGTGGATTTTTGAAATAAACAATATAGCTAGAGTTCAACGAGATATCCCTTTGTCCTTTACCTTGGTGAAAAAGGTTTTGTGTTATGTAAACTCACTCAAGTTCCTATGATGACTACCTTTACTGAATATATCTACAACTCATCCATCAGATTCTCTCATGAGATCATCAATAATAATAAGGTTAGGGTATTTACCATCGAACATATTAAGATCCGAAATACCCTGATGAAAATTAACATTTTGTAAATTATTGTATAAAGGTTGCATTTCATCAAAACACCAAGTAGTTTGTATGAAAGAAGTGTTAGAAATATCTTTAACATTTTTAAGGAATTTTGTGATAAAATTTGATTTTCCACAACCACTTGGACCAGCTACTATAACAGTAAAAGGATGTAAAAAGTGAAACATTTTAAAGTACGTGTGTTCATCTATAGGTAAATAAAATAAATGAATACATTTGTAGAAGACATTTATTATATCTCAATCATTTGTTAGATTTAACTTGATGACTGCTTCGAATGATTTAAAGTTAAAAGTAAGCATTATGGAAGCAACTCTCACAGTTCGTAGAGCTCGAATCAATCCAACTGTTTTACTAGCTCATCAAAAAGTTTTAGCATCAACTACAGCTAAATACCCTATTACTCGAGCTGAAATTAAAGTTTTAACGATAGCAGCAGGGGTTCAAGGAAAGACCCTTGATAACATTTTTCTGGGTCAAGTACCTAAAAGATGTGTAATTGGATTCGTTAATAACACGGCATTCAATGGTACTCTCAAAAAAAATCCCTTTAATTTTGACAACTATAATATGAATTCATTTTGTTTATATATTGATGGTCAGCAAGTACCTTCTAAATCTTTACAACCTTCATGCGAGAATAAAATTTTCTCAGCTGCCTATCACACATTATTCTCAGGAACGGGTATACGTTTTCTTAATGAAGGAAATGGAATATCTAGGGAACATTATGCGAATTGTTATTGTCTATTAGCGTTTGATCAACTCCTTATTTATCAGCAAACTCTTCGAGTCATTGGAATCTAATAAGGAACGGTAGCGTAAGATTGGAAGTTTGTTTTGAATCTTCTCTTTCTCAAACTATTAACTGCATTGTTTATGCTGAGTTTGATAATGTAATTGAAATAGATAAGAACCGTAATGTAATCGTAGATTATATATAGTAGTTAAGATTGAATATGGATGCTTATGTTTTAAAGACCATACATTTACAGATTTATCATTGGTAGATAAGGAAGATATCATTTAAGTAATAAAGTTATCAACAAAGCTGTAATCGATGTTTTTTTACAACCTATATACCTTTAAATATCAAGGTCACAAAAACATAATGAACATACACAGGAGTAATCGCCTATAGCTAACACATATTATAATTAATCTAATAAAACATGAATTCTATCGAGATTCAAGAAACTTTGTATAGGATACACCCATCCTTACAACACAACGTATATGCATCAAACAGATTACCAATTCACATAGAAGTACCTACGTTCTTAGTTAGCAATTTGGATCCAGATACACAACCAGGATCTCACTGGGTGGCTATACACATAGATAAAAACGGATTTGATCAATATTTTGATTCGTTCGGTCGATTACCTACAGGTTTCCATAGAACATTTTTGAATAGGAATTGTAGAGTATGGACTAACAACATTAAGAGGATTCAAAATGAAGTTCCATGGAAATGACATGTTGGATTTTACTAATATATTCGATATAAACCTAACGCTAATGAATGATATATTAGTACATGAATTATTTAAATATTATTTTAAATAAAGGATACGGAAAAATAAAAAAGAACTACTTTTATTGTACCTACAGCTAAGGAATGTTAAAAGTAATTAGGTAATGATAACATTGAATATCACGTAATTAGGAGAACAATAAAGCAGCGAGCATGTCATTAACATTAGATTAATGAGAGGTATTGGAGTGTTAAAATTATGGAAGCTATCTCCTGATTCTGATGAGATATCAGAAAAAGGATTGCACAGAATCGATTCAGAGCACCCCAAAACCTTTTTTTTTTTTTTTTTTTGGGGACCGAGGTGAGACAGAACATACCAGAGTTTCTGTCTCGCAGAGGCAGAACTCTGATATTCCTACTACTAACCTATATTTTGTGAATACCCTAAAAATTTATATGTATCATATATTTCCATGATATCTATTAACAAATTGTTTTGTGTTTGTAATATATATCGATCAGTTACACTAAGTTTTACTTTTATTATACTGTTTGTTTTACATTTATCTATTCCAAAGTTCATTTTAATGTCAGTGCTAAATTTTTCCGTGGCTTTTAGTAGTGTATTTTTTTGCTGTTTAGTAGCTGCATATAGTTTTATGTCATACATGTATAGTAAATGTGTTATTTTAGTGTTAGTGTCTTTGTGTAGTGTAAATCCCCCATTTGTGCTATTTAATATTCTTGATAGTGGATTTAAGGCAATACAAAACCATAGCGGGCTTAAAGCGTCCCCTTGAAATATACCGCGTTATGGGACCAGACTTAATATTACCGGAATCTATGCTTATATTTAGTAGAGTTTTCCATTTTTTCATGGTTTGGTAGAGAAATTCCACTAGCTTATTATCTATTTTATATATCTTTAAAGCCTGAACTAGCCATGAATGTGGTACGCTGTCAAATGACTTTTGGTAGTCTAAATATGCAAAATATAGGTTTCTATGCTTTTGTTTCACTTGCTTATGTATTTCTGTATCTATAACTAATTGTTCTTTACAACCTCTTGAACCTATCTTACAACCTTCTGCTCTTCAGCTATAAGCTATAATATTATTTTGTATAAGATGTGCCGTACTTTTATGTGAGATGATGGATGTGAGAAGTTTGTATAACGTTGGAAGACATGTGATTGGACGATATTTGGCTGGGTTCGATGTATCCGTATCCTTAGGTTTTAGATAGATATTTCCCATGGTAAGAAATTCAGGTGCTGTTAGCCCTTTTTTTTTTTTTTATGTAATAAGAGGGCAAACGAGCGTGCGGATCACAGGTGTAAAGTGATCACCGCCGCCCACGAACTCTTGCAACGTCCGAGGACTCACAAGAGCGTTGCCGGCCTTGGAGGTGGATATAAACGCCTTTTTTGAAGGTACCCATGTCGTATCGATCTGGAAACACCGCCGAAGGAAGGCCATTCCACATCTTTGTGGTACGTGGAAAAAATGTTCTTGAAAACCGCATAGTAGAGGATCGCCACGCTTCCAGGTGGTAAGGATGGTATTGCAGGCGATGTCGTGCTGTGCGGTGGTGAAATTCGGCGGCGGGCATCGGATCAAAAAGCTTTTCGGAGCACTCCCCGTTGTAAATGCGATAGAAACCGCACAAAGATCCAAAGAGATGAAGAGATGAATCCAAAGAGAATGCCAAAGAGTCCAGGCGTTCACAGAGCACTGGGTCCCCGACAATCCGAACGGCTCTCCGTTGTACGTGGTCAAAAGGTAGAAGCTGATATTGGGGTGAACCGGACCAGAGATGAGAGCAGTATTCCATATGTGGTCGGACCTGCGCCTTATAGAGCGCAAGTCTTTGGCCAGGATTGAAATACTGCCTCGCTCTATTGATTACACCCAATTTCATCGAGGCAAGTTTGGCCTTGGTCTCCAGATGACCACGAAACTGACAGTCGCTCGAAATGTCGAGGCCCAGTATACTGATACTTGGCGAGGCGTTGAGGGGTGTGCTTTCGAAGAGCGGCGATACGACAATTGGGGTTTTCTTAGCGGTAAACGCGCAAACCTGTGTCTTGGGGATTAAACTGAACGAGGTTCAGTTCACCCCACTCTGAGACCATCCCCAAGGATGTCTCTACAGCAGACACAAGTTTCTTTCAGCACTCATCGACGTTTTACCGAGAGAGACCTGTACGGCCGGAATATACCGCATCCCCAGTGCTGTCATCCGCATAACAATGTAAGTTGGAAATATCCAACATATAATTTCATTGGAACAGGGTTGGGGATAGCACGCAGCCTTGGAGTACACCTGCGTTCACGGGCTTGGGGTCCGAGCAAAAACCGTCGAAAACGACCTGTATGCTCCGCCCAGTGAGAAAGCTGGTAATCCACTTGCACAAACTCTCGGGAAGCTCATAGGAAGGAAGCTTCGAAAGAAGCCCCTTGTGCCATACACGATCGAAGGCTTTCGCTATACCCAGACTAACTGCCGGACCCTCTCCCTTGCTTTCAACAACCGCAGCCCAACGATGCGTAAGATATAAAAGAAGATCGCCAGCCGATCGGCCATGGCGGAAGCCATATTGCCGGTCATTGATCAACTGGTGATCCTCAAGGTACGCCAGGAGCTGTCGGTTGATGATGTTCTCCATGACTTTTGGAGAGTAGAGAGGTGATGGCGATAGGTCTGTAGTTAGCTGGGTCCGAGCTATTCCCTTTTTTAGGGATCGGATGGACAAAGGCGTTCTTCCATTAGACCGGGGCTACGCCTTTTATATAGGAGTACCGAAATAGACGCGTTAGCACTGGAGTCAACTCAGGGGCACATGTTCGTAGCACCAATGGGGGAAATCCCATCCGGCCCACTCGACTTATGAACATCCGAGGAAAACAGAGACTGTCGTATGTGTTTTTGCTTGAAAATTATTTCCGGCATGGAGCTCTGACACCGTTGCATGGGAGGCGGTGTCTTCCCTTGGTCGTTCAATATCGAGTTTGAGGCAAAAAGAGTGCCCAAGAGATCGGCTTTCTCTTTTGCCATGTGGGCCAGAGAGTCATTCCCCGTGTGCAATGGCGGTAGGGACGGCTGGCAAAAGTTGGCCAGACTGGCTTTGGAAAGCGCCCAGAACTTGCGCGTACCAGGTGGGTACTTTGCCAGCTGTTCCCCGATTTTGACGACATGCTTAAACTTTGCTCTAGCTATTTGCCGTTTGAAGAATTTGGAGGCACGATTATATTTCCTTTTCAGATCTCTAGAGTTCGGATCCTTGGTGACTAACGCATTAGCCCAAGCACGATACGCCTGCCGTTTGCCGGCTGCTGCAGCCCTGACAGACGCATCAAACCAAGGCCGCGATCTGCCACCAAGTGGTACCACAGAGCTTGGCACAAAAAGTTCCATGCCCTGTAGTATCAACTTCAGCTACAGCCGCAGCGCAGTCACTGGGATCATTGGAAGGGAAACAAATCGACCCCCATGGGTAGGACGCAAAAAAAGACCGCAGTCCATCCCAATCCGCTGACTTGTAGTGCCAAACGTCGGGTCGCTGGTCTTGTGCGAGCCGGACGTTGAATTGGCACCAAACTCCGTACCGGGCAATGATCGGAGGACCCTAGAGGGGCCTCAACAATGACCTGGTACTTTCCGGGATGTGTAGTCAGCAGAAGATCCAGCAAAGAGGGCATGTGGCTGTCCACGTCTGATAGACGAGTGTGCGTCTGAACCAATTGGGACAGACCATTTGCCAGAGGAAAGTTAAAAACAGATCTCCCCACGTAGTCAGTGGCACGTGATCCTAGCCAGTCGGTATTGTGCGCGTTGAAGTCCCCAAGGACTATGACTTCAGCGGAGGGAATCTGTGAAAGCAGGTCGTCAATCTTCGCCTGGACATGGCCCAAGAGTTGCTCCGTTTCTGCATTACCACTATGGGACCTGTAGAGGCACGTGTAGACTCTGACACGATCGTCCATGTCCACGCGCAGCCAAAGTAAAGACAGGTCCCGACCTTCAAAAAACTGAAGGCGACGGTAGCAGATATCCTCCCTTACGAACACAGATACCCCGGCGTGTGGTATAAAATGATGTTCAAGTTTATACCCGGGGTATGATAGGTACGCTGTGTCGCTAGGTTGAGATATCTGCGTCTCCGTCAGAAACAACAAGGCCGGCTGCGCCGTCTCAAGATGATAGTGGACGGCGTTTAAGTTGGAGTGAAGTCCCCGGATGTTGCAAAAGTCCACATTCAGGGTGGAACGGGGTGCCGCTGTGTTTGCTCGTCGTTTGCCCTCGGTAAACACGGAATGCAGTGTTATGCCCGCCCCAGATACGACGGGCGGCCCGAGCAAAATCGAAGAATCATTTCCCCGATTTTGCCCGGGGAGGGATTGTCCGGCTTCATCAAAGCCGGTACCCTCCTGGGGTACAATTCCTTTCAACAATGCATTCATGGCGCGGGGGGAGCTTTCGGAAGCCCAACCCCCCCCGTTGGGCTTCCGGAATCTCTCACTCACCGACGGAACATAACCAAAGGAATTTGGTTACTGCACGTCGGTCTTCTGTGAGAGGGTGGTCCTTCCCCGGTCGAGCCAGCCCAATACGAACTGCAGTCAGAGGACTGCAGCTAGGCTCTACGACCTATTGGCTGTTACAGCGTCACCGGAAGAGGGAAATTCAGGTGTGTTATGTGGATCTCGAATGAGCTCATTAAAGGCGTCTGCTATGGATTTGTGTGTCGAGAGGAAGTATTTTAACCAGTAGTTGTGAATTTTATCCGGGCCAGGTGTTTTCCAGTTGAATGTTTTTTTAACTGTTATTTCTATCTGTCCATTATCTGTCTTGTTAATTATAACTTTTGCCATAAATTCATCATGTTGCGTTGCCTCAATTTCTTTAATCCATTCTGCTTTACTATTGTGTTCTATTGGTTTCGACCATATATTTTCCCAGAATTTTTGTAATTCGGTCATACTTGGTGGGTCTTTTATTGTTGGCTCTTTATTAAAACTTCTGTATTATATTTTCTGATTATTATTAAAAGTTATATTGTCACTGTGTCTTTGATTAGATTTTTTATATCTTCGTAGCCTCTTTGATAGGGCTTGTAATTTTTGTATTTTGTTATCTAAGGTATCTATGGCTCTCTGCTTGCTATTGTAAATTCTGTGCATAGTCCGTTGGTTTTTGTTAGATAAATGTTCCTTAATATACTGATTTAGTCTTCCTATATCTTTTCTGAACACTGCAATTCTTTCTCACGGTGGTTTATTTTCCTTCTTACTTCTGGTGTGTTCTTCTGTGTTATGTGAAATTCCACTTCTTTCCTATTTTTTTTTAGTGGTGTGTATTGTAGTTACTGTTAGTGCTGCACAAAATATAAGGTCATGTATTTGTGCTAGGGTGGGGTGTAAAATATTAACTTACTCCTTGTTTATGAGTTGATTAAGTATATGCACTGTTGTTTTAGAATAACGTGTTGTTTTTAGTTACGGTAGATTGGGGCGAGATACTGGGTCAACCCCTTTATATTTCCAAAGAAATTTATTGAAAAGGTGTTCACATTGCTGTATATTATTAGTGTCGGATGATTTTGTTTCAGTGTCTTATATTTGTGTTGGTGTACGTTGCGTGATATTTAATGATAATGTAGGTGTTAATGTTGTTTGGGTAAATGTATTGTAGGGCATGTCTGGCTGAGCTAACTCTTCGTACGTTTGTGGGTTTAAATTGTTTACTTGAGTGTATAATCTTACTTGAGAAGAGCTGCTATTTATTGGGGGCGTGTGAGTTATGTGTTCGTGTGATGCATTATTGTTATAAGAAGTTTGTTGAAGTTCCTTTTTAATTATTAGTCTATCTGTCGGTGAAATTCTGTTGTTACGACGTATGACGCGTATCTGATCCGCCAGTCTTTGTTCGGAAACGATGTTTTGTAGGTCGGGGTAAGAATTTATAATTTTAGTGTAGAATTCTGAGCGATAGCCGGTGAGGTTTGTTTCGCACTGTGTAACTATGTAATAGCAGCGGAGCAATTATAGGTTTACTTCGTCACTCCATTTCATCCGCTGCCGATTTTTGCCAGCAAGGGTGGTTGCTGGACACATTTCCTGCAAAACACTTCTTGCTGTATAGGTTGAGTAGGTGTGTTTTGTACTTGTTATTGTTATTATTATTATAATTATTATTATTATTATTTGTTTATTCTCACTGACTAATAAGTCCGGTATTACTAAAGTCCCGCATTGAAACCTTCAAGGTTGAGAAGCTTCAGATTCCCTCTCTCTATATATCACATTTCCTAAAACCTTGACTGCTATTGTGTTTGTGTTGATTGCTGCTGGTTTTTATATAAAACTGATATCGATGTTACTGTCTAATAACTTAACATAGTGTTCTAAACTTTTTGCTATAATTCCGGTTGCACCTACTATGATCGGGACTATTATTGTCTGCGTATTCCATATTCGATTTACTTCTTTTTTTAATAAATTGTACTTACTTAACTTTTCTATTTCTTTTGAACCTAAATTATAATCGGATGGTACTGAAATATCGATTAGATATGTTTTGTTTCCTATTTTATCTATGTAGATTAAATCTGGCCTATTGTGTGTAATCGTTACGTCTGTCTGCATCGGTATCTACCACATTATTTTGGCAGCATTATTTTATATGACCTTAGGTTCGTTTAAATGCTTTTGCCACCACAGTTTATTTTACGTCAAAGTTATGTTTTTTTGCTAGTGTCCAGAACACGTATTGGACAATATTGTTGTGGCGCCTTGTGTAGTACTTGCCTGCTAGTTGTTCACAGCCCGATATAATATGGTGAATCGTCTCGTCTTTATTTCCACAAAGTCGGCATTTACCATCAACCCAACCATGAAAAAAACATAATATCTCGTTCATGTTGTCTTGTAACTTTTGCTTGATCTTGTATTGCAAAAACTGAAGCTTCTAATGCTGGAGTTACCAGTTGAGTTTTAAGCCATTTAAATGAATTCAGTATCTGTATATTTATTCTGTCTAGTACTACATTGGGAAACTGTCCATGGAGCGGTTTGTTTCGCCAAATAGCCTTTTTCTTTTTTTATAACGGCATTTTTAATATCAATATCTGAGTATATCTGTTGCTCTTGCAGTCCCCATTCTCGTCTAATTTCTTTTGCTGTTTTATTAATTGAATATTTATCCTTGTATTTATCACGTTTTTCTATTGCTTCTATTAAGTAATCAGGTTTACTTCTAAGATATTGATCATATTTAATGTAATGTCTCTATACTAATAAGTCCCCTACCACCTTCTTCAAGAGGTAAATAAAGTCTTTCTATATCTACTTTACTATGATGTTTTTTATTTATAGCTAAAATCTTTCTGGTTTTGATGTCTATCTTTTTAAGATCGCTTCTTTTATAATTAATAACTCCAAATGTATAAAGTAAAACAGGTGTTGCGTATGTATTCATGGCTCTGAAGATGTTTTTTGAGTGTAAATGTGAATATACTAAACATTTTATTCTTCTGTAGTATTCTTTTTGTGTCTGTTGCCTAGCTTCATTATGGTCTATATGTCCTGATTAATGAATTCCTAAGTATCAATAAGTTTCATGTTTTCGTAAGTGGTCAAATCTATTTCCATTCAGCAAAATGTGTCCCACGCCCTCAAATTCTGTTTCTTTTTCCTGCCGTTAAATGCATTTATTTAATCCAAAAGTCATACCAATATCTTTTGTAAAAATTTCTGTACTATCTACCAATACCTGTAAATTTTGTTTATTATTTGTGTAAATTTTCAAATCGTCTATAAAAATTAAGTGATTTATATTTATGTTGTCTTTCAATTTGTATCCTTTGGAGTTAAATGTGTTCAGTATGTGAGATAATGGGTTAATAGCTAAACAAAAAAGAAGAGGTGAAAGTGAGTCGCCTTGGAAAATACCACTTCGGATATATATTGGGTCAGTTGTAACGGAAGCATTATTGCCAAGGGCTGTCATGACAGCTCTCCAAGTAGGCATTACACTCCCAAGAAAGCTCTTAATAACAGTCGGACATTTGTAGATATCTAAGATTCTCAAATGCCACTCGTGTGTCATGTTACACGCTATCAAAAGCTTTCTGGTAATCTACCCAAGCCATACTGAGGCTTTTTTGATTTTGTTGCGCATCCTCTAAAATTGTTTTATTTAACATAAGATGATCTTTACATCCTCTTACCCGTCTTCTACAGCCCCGCTGTTCATTAAACATTATATCATTTTTACTACAGTGGTTATACAATTCATTACTTAAGATGGTAGTTAACAGTTTGTACAGAGTTGAGCATGCTATGGGCCTCTAATTTTTGGGTTCTAATGTGTTTTCATTTTTTGGTATAAGAAAAACGTTGCCGGTAGTAAACCATGGTTCTAAAGCTTCCGTTCCATTTATTATTGTACAGTATATTGCTGCTAAAAACCTATGTGTATTGGTGAGGTACTTGATGTAATAATTTTGAATTCTATGTAATCCCGGTGTTTTCCAGTTATGTAATCTATTTAATGCACTTTTAACTTGTTCTGTTGTTATTTCACTGAGTTCAGACTCATGTATTTCATTCATATTTCCTTCTATTTCATTTAACCACTTGGCCTCCTTATTATAAGATTTTGCTTGTGACATGATACCTTGCCAGTATTTTTCTGTATCTTCTTTTGTTGTTATTATTATTATTATTTTTATGTTTATTCTCACGTATTAATAAGTCCGGTATTATTATTGTTATTGTTATTGTTGTTATTATAGTTACATACACATTCCAGGAGGATCGCTGACTCGAATTCACTCCCGTGTGAAAAGAATGTATTTTGTGTCATCGCGACGGAATGCATAGTTGTATTTTAAATATTATATAAATTAGTTACATACATATTCTTCAGGAGGATCGCTGACTCGAATTCACTCCCGTGTGAAAAGAATGTATTTTGTGTCATCGCGACGGAATGCATAGTTGTATTTTAAATATTATATAAATTAGTTACATACATATTCTTCAGGAGGATCGCTGACTCGAATTCACTCCCGTGTGAAAAGAATGTATTTTGTGTCATCGCGACGGAATGCATAGTTGTATTTTAAATATTATATAAATTAGTTACATACATATTCTTCAGGAGGATCGCTGACTCGAATTCACTCCCGTGTGAAAAGAATGTGTTTTGTGCCATCGCGACGGAATGCATAGTTGCATTTTAATTAGTATATAAGTTTGAATTAATATTATAATTGAGCATTATTGTTTGTACTTACATCGAGTAGGTCATACATTGTATTAATTAATAAGTTCTTGGTTTTTTTTCGACTCTACGTCTGCAGCTAACGTAATTGGCGCAGTCGGTAGGATACTAGAATAGGGACTGTTAGGTCATCACTAGTATCCAGAATCTACAGACCAGCTGCAGCAACGGGAGGCGAATCCAAACTTCGATTCAAGAGAAGAAACCAGAAATGAAATTCATGTGAGTACATTTGAACCGTTCTCGCGTTGCTCATTCCTAGTAATAATTCCTCTCCAAAATTTATCATCCTAGAGTTTATAATCAACGGGAATCTGCATCGCAGCAGGCCCGTAAGCGTAGTGTAGATATTAATAGAAATTTAGATAATAATTATATTTTAAATAGCTCAAATAATATACATTTAAATATGGCTCAAGATCCGGATAACATTTACAAAATCCTTAGGATCGTGCCTGAATTCGATGGGAACCCTAATGTTTTAACCAGATTTATTAGTATTTGTGACCAAATTGTAACTCAATACTTAAATAATACGCCTGGTAACGAATTATCAAATTTGTGCTTATTAAACGGTATTCTTAATAAAATTACCGGTACTGCCGCTGCTACCATTAATTCTAATGGTATTGCCAATAGTTGGTTAGGAATTAGAACATCCTTAATAAATAATTTCTCTGATCAACGGGACGAAACGGCCTGATACAACGACCTCTCATTAGCCGTACAAGGAAATAAGACACCTCAGGAATTCTATAGCCATTGTCAAGCGCTATTCAGCACTATAATAACTTATGTTACATTACATGAAAGTTTACTAACCACAATTGAGGCTAAACGCGATTTATATAAAAAAATGACTAAACAGGCATTTGTACGTGGCTTAAAAGAACCCTTGGGGTCGCAAATACGATGTATGCGCCCGGATACTATTGAAAAAGCTCTTGAATACGTTCAAGAGGAATTAAATGTTACTTACCTACAGCAACGTACAGATGGACTGAAACAGCAAACGTCTACTAATAAACACATTATACATGACAGGATTTTAACACATCCTCGACTTCAAGGATATCATCCCTCAACCCCTAACTGGCCAAGCCCTATGTCACACCGACCCATACAACAACCACAACCTTGCCTGCCTGGCCCATGCCTTCTAGAACACAACAAATGTTCAGCGCACCCCCACCTAATTATAACCCGCGCAGTAATATTTTCCGCTTACCACCTAGGAATAATTTTAATCAAAGTCCTATGCCCAGGCCTATGAGTGGTGTTCAACATTTTAATCCCAAGCCCTTACCTCATACCTTGATGACTGGACATGACTGGCGTAAATCTGGTAATCCGCCGCCGACAAACTACTTAAAAGCTCGTGAGATGAACATGAATGAATGTTTATCATATGATAGTATGGACTACAATTACTCTGAATATTATTACGAACCGGACTATAATAATTATAGTGAACAAGAGTACTATGACAGTTATTATAATCCAGACTTTTATAATAACAATACTAACACTTATTACGAAATGAATAATGACGAAATAATTAAAGAAAGTGAACCCCTATCAGATCCTAGTTCTACTAATCAGGATTTTCGTTGAGACCTAAAATCACCCAAACCAAAATAGAGTTAAATTTACAAACACAAAGACAGCTTCCATATATTCAAATTAAAAATTCCCCACTTAAATTTTTAATAGACACTGGTGCAAATCAATCCTTCATTAGTCCTAATGCTGTTGAAAAATATTTTTATAATTTTCCATTAAATTACGACCCTTTTGAGGTTACAAATGTACATACCACAAGTAGAAATCAATATTCTATAACTTTACCTTGCTTTGAGGAATTTACAGACCCAGAGAATATTAAATTGTTTATCTATAAATTTCATGATTATTTTGATGGATTAATAGGACTAGACTTATTAACGAAATGGGAAGCAAAAATTGACTTAAAGGACAGAAATTTAATTATGCGTACAGGCTCAAACCCTATTAGAATGTATAATTCTTGTAACGTAAACTTTTACGAGGATATAATACCATCTCAAACCTTAAAATTAATTCGTATCCCCATAAATTCTCAAGATGGAGAAGTTTTTATTAAAGAACAATTATTTGCAATTGTATTTTACACGAATGTATTACTAACGTGACTTGTAATCGTGGATATGTAGAAATCGAGAACCCGACACCAAATGACATAATATTATCACTAGACCAACTGACTAATGCTGCCTTAATTAATATTGAGTACGAGTGCACTCAATATAAGACACGAGGACAGGACATTACATCACGATTACGAACTGATCATTTAAATAACGAAGAGAAAGCTAACCTTATACAGCTTTGTTCCAAATACTCTGACGTTTTTTATATTGAAGGTGAATATTTAACATTTACTAACAAAGTTAAACACCGTATTAAGACCACCGACGAGGTCCCTGTACATAGTAAAAACTATCGTTACCCCTTTGTACATCGACAAAAGGTTAGGAACCAAATAACAAAAATGTTGGAACAGGGAATTATAAGACCATCTGATTCCGCTTGGAGTTCACCGATCTGAGTTGTGCCGAAAAAGATCGATGCTTCAGGAAAACAAAAATGGCGTTTAGTGGTCGACTATCGTAAACTAAACGAAAAGACTATAGACGATAAATATCCAATTCCTAACATTACTGACGTATTGGACAAACTAGGGAAGTGTCATTATTTTACAACACTGGACTTGGCAGGTGGATTCTACCAAGTAGAAATGGACCCACAGGATATTTGTAAAACAGGATTCAATGTAGAGCATGGTCATTTTGAATTTCTTCGTATGCCCATGGGACTAAAAAATTCACCGTCAACTTTTCAAAGGGTCATGGATAATGTCCTCCGAGGCTTGCAAAACGAAATATGCCTTGTGTATTTGGATGACATAATAGTTTTTAGCACATCTTTACAAGAACATATGTACAATTTAGAAAAAGTATTTCAAAGACTCCGTGAATCCAATTTTAAAATTCAATTAGAAAAATCCGAATTTTTAAAACTTGAAATAGCCTATCTTGGACATATCATTAGTAAAGACGGTATAAAGCCAAACCCTGACAAAATTTCAGCTATTAAAAGATATCCTATCCCAAAGACAGCTAAACAAATAAACCATTTTTTAGGCCTTCTCGGTTATTACCGAAAATTCATTCCAGACTTTGCCCGTATAACTAAACCCTTTACTCAATGTTTAAAAAAAGGTAAAAAGATTACATTCGATCATGAGTATACTACCTGTTTTGAAAAATGTAAAACCCTTTTAACTAACGACCCCATTTTACAATATCCAGACTTTACTAAAGAATTTAATTTAACAACTGATGCTTCGAACTTAGCCATTGGAGCGATTCTATCCCAGGGTCCAATAGGATCTGACAGACCCGTATGTTATGCATCCCGTACCTTAAATGACAACGAAATTAACTATAGTACCATTGAAAAAGAACTGTTAGCAATAGTATGGGCTACAAAATATTTTAGACCATACCTATTTGGACGTAAATTTAAGATACTAACAGACCATAAACCCTTACAGTGGTTGATGAATATGAAAGAACCAAGTTCTCGACTGACTAGATAGCGACTTAGACTAATCAAATACGACTTTTCAGTAATATATAAAAAAGGTAAAATGAACACTAACGCAGACGCCCTTTCGAGAGTTGAAATTCATAATGATGAAACAAGGACCCTTATTGAGGAAATTGACGAATTAAACTCTTTACTAGGAAATCCCTCTGAACATGCACCACCTAAAACAAATTCCTCAACTGACACTGTACATACAGACAAAGAGAACCCTATATTAAACATACCAATTACTGACGACCCCCTTAATAAATTTACTAGACAATTATGTTTCACACTCGTAAATGATACTAAACGAAAAGCGATAGTTACCAAGCCATTCGATACCCATACACGAATATCTATACAAGTGTTAGAATCTAATTTAGATAGATAGATCGATTTAGAAGATGTAGTTAATGCTATAAAAGAATATGTTAACCCGAAAATTAAAACCGGTATTCTTATAAATCGGCCCCTGGCAATGTATTAAATAATTCCCATAATACAAGACAAATTTAAAAGTTCTGCAATGAACCTAGTTTTAGCAAAATTTGAAAATGAAAATATAAAAGAATACTTACAACAACAAGAAATTATTCATCATTATCATAATGGAAAAACGAACCACCGCGGAATAAATGAATGCTATTTAGCTTTATCCCGAAAATACTATTGGCCAAGAATGTAGGAACAAATTTCAAAATTTATAAATGAATGTACGTTATGTGGTATGGCCAAATATGACGGAAATCCTATCAGACCCCAATTCAACATTGTACCACCAGCTAACAAACCCTTTGAAATTATTCACATAGATTTGCTGACTATAAATAGTGAAAAATATATAACTTTTATAGACGTCTTTACGAAATATGGTCAAGCGTACCATTTGAGAGATGGAACAGCCGTTAGCATCATACAGGCCCTATTAAGATATTTTACTCACCATGGTGTACCCCTAACTATAATATCCGACAACGGAACGGAATTCACAAATCAATTATTTTCAGAATTTACAAGATTACATAAAATTAACCACCATAAAATTTTAGCTCACTCACCTAACGACAATGGAAATATTGAACGTTTTCACTCAACCATATTAGAACATTATAGACTTTTAAAATTACAACACACAGATGAACCTTTAATCAATCTTATGCCTTATGCCCTAATAGCTTATAATAGTACGATACACAGCTTTACAAGATGTAGGCCTTTTGATTTATTAAATGGACATTTTGACCCACGAGACTATTATGACTTGGATTTTACTCAACATTTATTACAGCAATGCATGATAAATCATAAAGAAAACATGCGAAAAGTATACGAAATAATTAATAACACTTCCTTAGAAAAGCGTAGTGATTTGATAAATAATAGAAATAAAAATCGCGAACCAGAAATTATATATGCACCCGAACAACAAATATTCATTAGAAATCCCCTGGCAAGCCGTCAAAAAACTGCACCTCGATACACTCAAGACAAAGTTATAGCTGATTTACCAATCCATATATATACCTCCAAAAAACGTGGTCCTGTAGCTAAATCCCGATTGAAACGAGTCCCTAAAGGAGCTAACTTGTTACAGGATAATACTAGCTCTGCTGACCATCCACGTGACGAATCCCCTAGAGATAAGACTTGAAAGCTTGGATGATGGACCTGGACTATTACCATACAAACTTGGACTGATCAGACTTACGACTCACTACCATACTTTTTTACAATACGTTAAACTTGACTCCATAGAAGATAAAATAGGACTTTTAATGACTCAATTAAATAGCCTCCAGAGCCTTTTTAGTAATGAAACATACTTACTTTTTGAATTTCAAATAAATTATCTTACTGAAAAGCTTATAAAAGTTTCAAATAAATTAGAATCTTTCGAACCAAATCGTGTTAAAAGAGGTCTTGTAGATGGTTTTGGTTCTGTTATTAAATATATATCAGGAAATTTATATTATAAAGATGCATTAAGATATAATAATGCAATAAAAGTATTAGAAAATAATGAAAATATCTTTAATAATAAAAGTATATATATAAGCTTAAGTAAAGAATGGATGTCAAAGCAAAGTGAAGTAATAAACCAATTAGTTGAAAATCAAGTTAAAATTAACAATACATTACAAATTATTCTTAACACAAATGCATATAAGGTTAATATTTTATTGAAATATTCAAAGTTTGCCCAGCTTTTAGTAATAATTGCAGAAAATATAGAAAACCTTATGTCTGAGTTAATAAAAATAGAAAATATTTTAGCTTTTACTCATACTTCGAGTATGCATCATTCTATGATTGACATAAGTACTTTAAAGTTAATGATAAATAAATTAAGGAAAATTTATATTAAGGATCAAAATATAGATTTAAAATTAAGGGAATACTATAGTATTCTATAGCCGGCATGTTATTATACAGAAAAGCAAATAGTAATAGTTTTTAAATTTCCAATAATCTCTGCAGATATTTATAATCTCTATAAACTCTCTATTATTCCTAATAAACACCAAAATGTCCTTATACCCCCGTATCCTTTCATTGCAATTAACGAGAACTCGTTCTTGTACATGGAGACAGAATGTCCGAAGCTTAAAAACTGGTGTCTTTGTGAAATGGAAGTGAATCAACGTATTCGTACAGAACCTGACTGCGTGAAACAGCTTATTTCTCCTCAAGTCCTGAAGGAATACTGCAAACATACAACAATTACCCTAGCAAAAGAAGCAATGGAAAAACTAGATAATCAACATTATGTATTTTCTTTCCCTCATGTCACCAAAGTACAACTAGTCTGTGAAAAGGAGGAATTTACATCACTCCAGGGTAGCTTCTTGATTATCATCCCTGTAAAATGCTACATAAAAACCGCCGAATTCACTATACTGAATGATAGTGATGAAACAAAGGGTCAACCATTAAAACTGATGAAAATACCATTTAATCCTGCAAATCATATTGAGATTCCTACTCATCTCAATCTAAATTCAATAAACTTACAAGAACTTCATAGTATTCAAGATAAAATAATTAAAGAAGACCCCTTACAACTAGAAAAGTTTAATCTTCATACAATCTACCATACTACAATACCATTTTACGTTCTCATATTGAGTGCAAGTGCACTTATAATTGTGTTTGGATGTCATCGCTACAAGCTACGAAAAACCAAGAAACCTAACGAAATTACTGCTTCATCGATTGGTTCACCTCTCTCAAATGATAATATCGATGCACAATTGGAAGAAGAAGGGACGTCAACACCCCGTAAGAAGATACCAGCAGCATTTTATCTCAATGTTCTAAAATAGTTGCTGATCTGAGGATGGAGGAATTACATACACATTCCAGGAGGATCGCTGACTCGAATTCACTCCCGTGTGAAAAGAATGTGTTTTGTGCCATCACGACGGAATGCATAGTTGCATTTTAATTAGTATATAAGTTTGAATTAATGTAATAATTGAGCATTATTGTTTGTACTTACATCGAGTAGGGTACTCGATGTAAGTACAAACAATTGTATTAATTAATAAGTTCTTAATTTTAATTAAAGTTATTTTAAAATCAGTTTTGGTTTTTTTTCAACTCTACGTCTGTAGCTAACGTTATTTTATTGTTATTGTTATTGTTATTGTTGTTGTTATTGTTATTGTTATTGTTATTACTATGAATAATAATAATCGTTATGTTTTACTGATTTTCTGTACTTTTTGTTTGTTGAGGAGGTCCCGCGGTCGTATGGCGGGAATAAATATATAATGGACTGTATTTAATATTGATCTATTTTCTTCGAGACACTGTACAGATGAATATAATATAAGGTGATGTGAAAAATAAAAAATGCGCGCGCGCGTGGTTGCGTCTCGTCACTCTCGATCCTCGTTGAGTCCCGCGCAGAGAGGTACATGTCGCGCGCCCCCCTCCACGCCCCTTAGAGACATAGCCGCAGCGCCAGCCTCTTGTCGGTGGCATGTTAAGTAATCTTAACATACTCCCCCCGTTGAAGAGTCTTCAACATTGTTGTTGGTGTCAACTGGAAGTGGACAAGTAGTATTGAAGGCCCGCCGATTGATACCTTTGCGTGTACGAATGTCGGCTACTCTTGCAATGCCATCTCTTCCAGGTAGCACCCGCACTATTCGTCCTAAAAGCCACAGTAAGGGCGGTAGCCCCTTATCTTTTATGACTACTAAAGTTCCCTCCTTCAGCATCCCCGACGAATTGCGCCATTTAGTCCTCTCCTGTAGCCATAGGATGTAATCATTAGAGAAACGTGTCCAGAAACGTTGTTTGAGGTACTCGATTCGGCGAAATCGTTACAAATGGCTGATGTTGAGATGTTCCATCTGTGGATGTGAAAAGGAGTAAGGGGTCTGGAGTTAAGAATGGCTTCAACTTGTATTAGACAGATAACCATCTCTTCGAAGGTTAAATGAGTCAAACCTAAGATGCGCTTCAGATGATGCTTAGTCGATTTAACGGCTGATTCCCACAATCCACCAAAATGTGGGGTGTATGCAGGTATGAATGAAAAGTTGATCCTGGATCAACATCATGGCATTTAAAGTCCTGTGAAAGAAGTTTTGATAACTCATTGAAAGCGCCGACAAAAGTAGTGCTATTGTCGGAAAAAACGTTACGTGGTTTGCCCCGGCAAGCAATAAACCTACTCATAGCAGCAAGAAAAGCTTCCTTCGTTAGGTCTGATACGAGTTCCAAGTGGATAGCTCTTATTGCCAAGCACACAAATATGCAAATAAAACATTTGTTTACCCTACAACCTCTACCCTTTCGCTCAGCAATCAGGATTGGCCCAGCGTAAACAACACCTGTATTCAAAAATAGAAATTCTAAATGCAGTCTTTGCTTTGATAGGTTGCCCATGAGGGTCTGGACAGTGCTAGCCGTAATCCTACAGCATTTATCGCATTCATGTACCACCTTTTTTTCCAAGTTTCTACCCCCGAGAAGATAATAATGCTGTCGGATAGTGGTAAGTAAAAGCTGTGGTCCAGCATGCAAAAGGCGAAGGTGAAACATTTTAAATATCAGTTTGCAAATAGTGTGTTTACTGGATAAGAGAATGGGGTGCTTCACGTTGTAGTCATAATATGAATTGATTAAGCTACCACCTGCACGTAGTAGATTATGAGAGCTATCTATAAATGGTGACAATGCTAAAAGTTTATTTTTAGATGGCAACTGTTTGCCTAGCACGAGTAGTTTATACTCTTCAGGAAATGACTCCTGCTGACTTACTCTTAATAAAAGGTTTAAGGAATTGGTTAATTCCATGTGTGTAAGTGAACTACGCTCTAATGATTGCTTTCTGTAGTTGTTTAGAAATCGCATGACATATGATGGCATATACACGCTGCAGTTCATTAAAATTGTTGCATACCAAAGAAATAGGATTAATAGTAGATTTTAAAGTATCTACGTGAAAAGATGTTATTATTTCTTGTGAGTACGACTTATCTTGACAATGTGAGTTAGGAAATGATGGCCACAGGGACGAGTCTCGATGAAGAAATTGCGGTCCTCTCCACTACATGGATGAAGTAAGCAATTTGTCGGCACTAAGTCCACGCGAAGCGAGGTTCGCGGGGTTTTCTTGAGAAGGTATATAGCGGCAAGGCAATTCCCCTACAGAATCTTAGATTTCAGATACGCGATGACGAACAAAGACTTTTAGCTATGTAGATAGCATAGATAGCCAACCCAAAACAACAGTAGAGTCAAACCAAAAGGTTACTTGATCGAAGCGTAGTGTAAGTGGCTGACGAATCTTAGAATATAGCCTTGTACTTAGTAGGGCTGCACAGAGTTCTAGTCGAGGGATGGTAGCTGGCTTGATGGGAGCAACTTTGCTCTTTGCAGTCAGAAGAAGCACGTGAACCTTTCCGTCCTGCGAAACACTGCGAACATATACACAAGATCCATAAGCTTTCTCGGAAGCATCAGCAAATATGTGCAGTTGTAAAGATTTGGGTGATTCACATATTAACCATCGCGGTATGTTAAATGCATTCAACATGGGTAAAGTATGTTGGAAATTATTCCAAGTTGAATGTTTCCAGGGACTGGTTCATCCCAGGAGCATTTTGAAACCCAAAGCTTTTGCATGATGATTTTAGCCTCCACTACGCAAGGAACCACCAAACCCAAAGGATCAAAAATTTGTGCTATTATTGACAAAATTTGACGTTTAGTGGATTTGTCACTTGGTATGTTTGGTAAGTTAATGATAAATGATAACGAATCGCTAGAACAACGCCAATTAAGCCTTAGGGTCTTGGAAGTCTCCTAAAGACTTAAATATAGGTACTATTCCGGAGTGTTTAGAGTCTGTACATATAGCTTGCAATACCTCTGGAGAGTTGAATTGCCATTTTCGGAGATTATATTTCGCAGAGTGAAGAGTAGCTAAGACTTGACGACACTTTTGTAGCACTTCTGAAACAGACGAGTCACCCGACAATAGTCATTAAAATAAAAATCATGTTCTATAGTAAAACGTAAAGTGGGGTTCAAGCATCCCCTCGCTAATTGGATCAAGCTTCTAGTTGCTAAAAACAGCGTCGATGCTGTACCGTATGTCAACGTATTTAATGTATAGCTCTGCAAAGGCAAAGTGGGATTGGCTCTCCACAATTTTTTTTGTAGATTTCGGTGATCATTTTTTACAATCGTTTGTCTATACATCTTCTCTATATCGGCGCTGACTGTTATTTTATGTTGCCGAAATCGAAGCAAGATTGATAATAAATCATCTTGTAGTGTTGGACCAACCATTTGAATGTCGTTGAATGACTTGCCTGATGTTGTTTTGGCGGAAACATCAAATACTACTCGAAGTTTTGTGGTGGAACTGGACTCTATCAAAACTCCGTGATGTGGCAAAAAATATGAAGGGGTCCTTGGTTCATCGCGACAAATAGACATGTGCCCTAACTTAATATATTCATTCATGAACTCTGTATATAAATTATCAGTAAGCATACACAATTGTGGGGCGGAATTCGATTGATGAAAAACTCCTGAAATAAACCAACCTAACTTTGATTCGAACAAAGATGGCATATTTTTACCTAGAGCAATGCGATTCGTGCCCATAATGCCCCAGAATACTTCCACACCTACAAGTATGTCTATCGATGACGGAATGTAGAATTCGGGGTCGGCAAGACGAACGTTCTGAAGTATATGTATTTTGCTAGGACAAACAAAGGTACTTGGGACTGATGTTGATACCTTAATAATAAAAGGAATTCAAATAACACTACTTACCTTTAATAAATTGCTTAAATACAAAATTAGTAACATTAGCTTAATTGGGATGATTAAATAATGATGAATTTGCATTAACCTCCTGACCGCTCTCGTACTCATAGTACGTTAATGAAAAAAAAATATTCAGCGACTTTTCGTCGCTTAAACGGTGAAAATAAAACGGAGTGACATTTATTACTTGTTTCTCGAAAAAACAAATAGTGCCCTGAGGTCCGGTCACTTGCCACTTTTAGCAAAATGGCGTCGATGAGTGAAGAGTTGCGCTCACGCCGAAGGACCGGTAAGTAAGACTAGTTTATCATGATAATTGTCGCTTATCTCTGTGAAAAGTAGGTTCTAATGGCTTGGTTGATTGATGAACTAAATACATTTAGATTTATATTTCGAAATAGATGTATTATCGTCTTCCTAAAATATGTGTTTCTTAGATGTCCTTTGCATAGTACGATGTCAGTCTAAAAAGTTTTCGAATGTACTGCCAATGTTCTAGGTATAGTACATAGAATGGTTTTTTTTTCTTTTTTTTTTCAGGAGTAACAGAAGAAAAAAATCGTTAAATTCTTAAGTGAAGTATCCAAAGATGATTTTTCATTTATTTCACAAAGGATTGGTCGCCCAAATTATTAGGAAAATTTATTAAAGAGTTAGTCCGATGAAAACCAATTAGTTAATTTGGTATGTATCAGGTCAATGTAAAATGCGACGAAATTGTTCTAATAAACCCAACTCTGTAGGGTTTAAAGTATTTTTTCTAGCCACTCTTGAGAGAATTCTTTGCGATATGATAATATATCAAGGAGATACAACCTGCTCAGATTTAATAAATCAGGGTTTCGGCTAGGGAGAAGCTACGGTTTTGTACCTGACACATTCCTTAGTACCTGGGCATCATTTATTCTATTTCCAAGGTACAAGTACCATAATAAAAAATAGGCTCCCGAAAGATTGTATTTTTACAGATGCGAAAAATTTGAAGAAGCAGCCTCGAAGAACAAACGAAGTACGTATACGAAGTGACAAAAAATTAGCAGCCACAATGTGGCTTGACAATAACCCGTACCTATGTTGTCGTCTCTGTACTGCAATGAAAACACAGATGAGTGTGAATGAGCGGTGTTCACAGCAATGAAAAACTTATGAACACATCCAAAGACCAGAAGAAGTCCGAGTGTACAATAAAAATATGGGGGGAGTTAACTTGACTGATCGGATGCTTTTCGTTTGCCCTTCTTGAAACCGCACAAAGAAGTGGACAATTAGAGTTCTATCATATTTTATTGATTTGGCCGTCATTAATTCTTGGTTACGGTTCCGAAAAAATAAGTTATGCTGTGGTAACAAACTGTTGGAAATTTTACAATTTAAGGAATATAAGCTAAATTTAAGATGCAAGTGGATAGAGGAAAATGATGAAAGCAGTAAAGAAGAGAGTGACCCAAATGAGATTGACGAACTTTTGCCACACCATCAAAAATAGAAGATAACCATATATTGCCTTTACCTTCATTACAAAGAAGACAACAAAAAGCAGCCCAGCTGCCAGTAATCCAGGTTGTGATAAAAAAAACTACAGTTTTTTGCAAGAAATGCAATATTCTATGATTTGTACCAAATAGGAAGTGTGTCATATATTTTCATGAGCGTTATGGAAATTAGATGACTGAGTCTTTAAGTTTTTGTCTTAGGTCATAATAATTTTTGTTTTTTTTTTTTTTTTTTCTACTGTTGCTCGAAGTATTTACAAGTTGTTTTTTAATGAAAAAAATTTCAAAACTTAAGTTTTTTCATAAAAGTTTATTAGACAAAGAGAATGAAGATATAACCATAACGTTGATTAATATTAATGTCATACCTAGTTAATTTTGATCTCTTTTATGCCAATTAAAGTTTTTGCCAAAAAATAGGCACAAATATTTTAGTTACTGGACAGTGAGACTAATATTTAATAAGTACTTTAAATAATAAATACGTTACGTTAAATCCAAAGTTGTTTCAGTGTTTTAGTTCCTATGAATATACGGTTATTAACGTATAGAATGCAATGTCCTATACATAGTACATCATCATACTCGTCTTTTGTCCTTTACAAATGACATAGTGGAAAAGTAAATTTTCCGACCAAAGATTTTTAAAAATATTTTTGCCACTATATTAGGAACTTCAGAAGTAATATATCTAAGTTTCGTGGTGAAATTAAAAGAAAATTACCTCAAATAGTCAGGAGGTTAACTAATGAACGAGCGAATGAATTGACGAAATGTGTCTAAAACAAAGTTAAAAGTGCGAAATCACAGGATTACCTGCAATTTCAATGGAAATTAAATTGTATGAATCACGTTATTATTGCGAAAAATAATAACGTTGTTGCAGTGAATAAGTGAATGAAATGACAAAATGGGTATGAGGTGAAGTAAAGAAAGGAACAGGATCGATCTTACGGTTTTTCTGGAGCAAATCACTGTTGATGTGACGTGGAGATGTTGATGTTCTCAATGCACGACCACAATCTGAACTATGAATAAATCGTTTCCAATAAAGATGCTTCGTGTCCGCAGATCTGATACAAGTACAGCAGCAACTCCTTTTCGGTTCAAATCTTGAAGGTGAAAGGACCAAATGTTGAGGAGGTCCCGCGGTCTATTTTCTTCAAGACCACTGTACAGATGAATATAATATGAGGTGATGTGAAAAATAAAAATGTGCCCGCGCGTGGTTGCGTCTCGTCACTCTCGTTCACTCCCTGGGTCCCGCGCAGAGAGGTACATGTCGCGCACCCCCTCCGTGCACCTTAGAGACATAGCCGTAGCGCCAGCCTCTTGTCGGTGGCATGTTAAGTAATCTTAACACACCTGAAGGCGAGTATTTAAAAATGCCGTTCGGTTTGGGTAATGTTCCTGTGGTGTACCAGCGGATAATTACAAAAAAATTAAGATCATTCATCGAATCTGGTGATATCCTCGCATATATTGATGATATTTTAATTATGAGCGTCTCAATAGAAAGCGGATTGACCATTTTGCGTAAAGAACTGGATACGCTAACAAATGCAGGATTTTTGATCAACCTAAATAAATGTTCTTTTCTCTCCAGTTCAATAGAATATTTAGGCCGCAGTATTAGTGAAGGACAGGTAAGGCCGAGCAGTGAAAAGGTAAGAGCTTTAACAGAGGCCGAAGAACCCAAAAATGTGAAACAGGTTCGTCAGTTCATGGGCTTAGCCAGTTATTTTCGGCGATATATATATATATAACTTTGCTCAAAAAACTGCTTGTATTGCTGCATTGACACGCAAAGGTTTTTTTTTTTTTTTTTTTTTTTATGTTATAAGAGTGCAAACGAGCGTGCGGATCACAGGTGTAAATTGATCACCGCCGCCCACGAACTCTTGCAACGTCCGAGGACTCACAAGAGCGTTGCCGGCCTTGGAGGTGGGTATAAACGCCTTTTTTGAAGGTACCCATGTCGTATCGATCTAGAAACACCGCCGAAGGAAGTCCATTCCACATCTTTGAGGTACGTGGGAAAAATGTTCTTGAAAACCGCACAGTAGAGGATCGCCACGCATCCAGGTGGTAAGGATGGTATTGCAGGCGATGTCGTGCTGTGCGGTAGTGAAATTCGGCGGCGGGCATCAGATCAAAAAGCTCTTCGGAGCACTCCCCATTGTAAATGCGATAGAAAACGCACAACGAAGCCACGTCTCTACGCAATGCCAAAGAGTCCAGCCGTTCACAGAGCACTGGGTCCCCGACAATCCGAACGGCTCTCCGTTGTACGCGGTCAAAAGGTAGAAGCTGATATTGGGGTGAACCGGACCAGAAATGAGAGCAGTATTCCATATGGGGTCTGACCTGCGCCTTATAGAGGGCAAGTCTTTGGCCAGGATTGAAATACTGCCTCGCTCTATTGATTACACCCAATTTCATCGAGGCAAGTTTGGCCTTGCTCTCCAGATGACCACGAAACTGACAGTCGCTCGAAATGTCGAGGCCCAGTATACTGATACACACACACTGAAAGGTGTGCCATTTAGATCAAAACATCGACTCCTCGTAAGGTAATTATTAAGTGTTTAACCAGTGAACCGGTGCTTGCTGTTTATGATCCACCTTTACCAATCAAGGTACACACAGATGCTAGTTCCATCGGCTACGGTGGTAGTTTTCTTCAGGTTAACGAAGGTGGTCATAAGCGAGTAGTTGCTTACTTCAGTAAGTTAACGCAGGGTGCTGAAGGTTGGGGGGCCTCGCCGGGAACCTCCTCGTGTGCCTGTCCGTTGGCTAATACCCGGCGCGGTGGGGGTCGGCCATGAGGGTTCGTGCCCGGTTCATGGCTGGCAGGAGTGGGTAGCGCGGTGGGCTCCCTTTCGGGGTGGCCTGCTTGCGGCGGTGGGCTCTTACCTCTTTCCATCGGCCTTCGTCGGTGGAACGCTGGCTTGGGCCCCGATGGTGGGAGGGCGCAGGCCCTCTTTTCCGGGGTCAGCTGCGGGGTCGCTCTGGATACTTCTCTGTTTGCAGAGTGAACATTGGAGAGGTCCCGTGGTCTTTGGGAGGGGTGCGCGGCGGTCTCTTTCTTGCTGAGGGGGCGGCCGTCTGCGCTGGTAGGGCTTGGACCTCTTTCTACCAAGCACTTAATAGAAGGGTGCTTGGTGGGGAGACGGTCCGGGCAACTGATGTTGCCTGGATTGGTCTTTGCTGAGTGCGACGCCACGGTTGCGCTTGGCGTTGATTGGTCTGGGCGTGGTGGGTTCCCGACTTATGCCTCTTTCTAGCTGGTCTCGGCTGACCACCGTGGCTGGCGGTAGAGGCCTGTTGGGTTCGTGGTTGGGTCCCCTTCTTTTGGCGGATCGTCTGGTGCGGCAGCTGTGGGTGGGGCGTAACACCCGCTGGGTCGTGCTAGCTTTCTGCCTATTTTGGGGACTCAATCGGTGGTCTCCTCTCGGGGAGACTATCGCCGAGGGAGCTGGACCCTATCTAGGACACTGCGCACTCAGAGTCCAAAGACTGGGTCCGGTTCGGAGGGGGTTTCGGCCTCCTCCGCGCGGCAGCAGGCTTGGGTGGGGGGAAGGGTGAGCCCTCCACAATCTATCAAGCCTGCGAAAAAGGGAGGGTCCACTTGTTGCAGGGTGCCCTCATCGTGGTAGTCTCCGTCGGGGCGCTGCGGTTGAATGCAAAAGCGATCCCGTGGTGTCCCACTATGACGGCAGGCGGCAACCATCTGGTTTAGTGTTAGGTGAAAGTCCCACATAACCACCCCTCATCTTCCCCTGCGTGAGGGGGGTAGCATTAGCTTCCAGACGTTAAAAAAAAAAAAAAAAGGGTGCTGAAGGTTATGAGTTAGAAACTCAGTGGTTAAAGTGTTACAGCACTTTGGTCATTATCTTGTGGGTGTACACTTCACCGTAGTTACTGACTGCAATGCACTTAAGTTAACTCAACGAAAAAAAGATTTACTTCCTACAGTGGCTCGATGGTGGGTATACCTGCAGAATTTTGATTTTCAAGTGGATTATCGTAAGGGTACTCAAATGTCGCATGCCGATTATTTGAGTCGAAAACCCGTCAGTGTGTGTACGGTTCAGAAGCCTTTGAATTGGGCGCAGATTGCTCAGGGTTCAAATGAAGAAACTCGGACCCCATTCAAAAATTTAATGACAGTCAATTGGACGTGAGTCGTTATATCGTGAAAAACGATGTACTTTATATACTACAAGTATACACCTACTGGGAAATCCCTCAGACACTTGTGCTATATACCTAGGGAACACAGGTTAAGTTTACTTCAAGTGTTTCACGTCGAACACGATCATCCTGGTGTGTACAAAACAATTTATTTGCTCTTAAAGCATTTTTGGTTCCGTTTTACGTTGGGTTACGTTTTTTTACCGAAAGTATGTACTACACTGTTTAGTGTGTATATCTCAAAAGAAAGTACAGCGAGATCCGTTACAACCTATTCATTCATGGGAGAAGCCACAGTTACCTTTTGACACCATTCATATGGACGTGTTGGGTCTACTTTCAGAAGTCGAAGGTTACCGATACATTCTTATAGTAGTGGATGCGTTTTCAGAATTTTTTTACTTTACCCAATGTATCGGCAGGATACTGATGAGTTGAAACGTCACGTTATTAATACTATCTCTTTATTTGGAGCTCCTAAATTAATTGTTGCTGACAGGGGACGTTTGTTTCAAAGTGTTAGTTTTCTTGACTGGGTTAAAAATATGGGAACTGATGTACATTACTTACGAGATGCATCAATCTAACGGACAGGTCGAGCGTTATTGCAGGACGGTCTTGAATATGATCCGCATTGAGGCTAACTATCGTCAACAGACGTGGCCTAGTGTCATTTGGAAGATTCAGCTTGTGTTAAATATTACCCGACATCGGATAACACAGCATTCAGCACTCAAACTGTTGGTGGGTATTGACGCAGCGACTCCTCTTATCCGAAGTCTGATACGAGATGTGGCGCTGGAAGGGTTCAGTCCAAATCGGGAAGCGCGCTAATCTAAGAGTGCTAACCCGTCAACGAGCGTTAGAGCAACTCAGACAAAATCAACAAGACCAAGATTCTTACGTTAACCAAGGCAGGAGACCTGCCCGTCATTATGAGTTAAACTCTTTGGTCTTTGATAGGAAGCAGGCACAGTCAACGGGAAAACTGGACTCCGGGATGCAGGGTCCTTACCGAGCGGTTAAGATTCTTCCTCATGGGCGCTACGAACTGCAACTTTTAGCGGAACCCAAGGGTTAACTTCCCGCAGGCTACCGTAGTGCGGATTACCGCAGCCGAGGACTTCCATGGCACGGAGAATAGACTCCTGAAGATTGTGCTGCTTATTTTGAAAGTAAGTCCTACTCAAGTGCGGGCTGCAGACTGTTACTTGGTAGTTGGTGTACCAGATAATAGCTTCACGTAGTGCTTCTTTTCTGGTTGACAGTTGTTAGTTTTAGCCTCACGTCGTGCTTCTGGCTAACAATTTCTAGGTCAAGTTACTGCTTCACGACGTGCCTCTGACTTGTGCCAGGCCAAGTTATAGCTTCACGCACTGCCTGTGACTTGTGCCATGTGATTAAGTGAATGCTAACGTTGTGCCTATCGCTTAATCATAATTAAAGCAGCGTTACTTGTTTATTTGGCGGACGAGTCTTATTTGCGAGTTATGTATCGTTGTATACATTTTCTTTGTTCTTTATAGTGTTTGATATAATGTTTACTTTATTATGGCATGCAGGGGCAGACATGGAGGTAGAAACTGACTGTTAAGAGCCAAAAGCGGGGCCACCTGGAGGCCAGCAGTCTCTACAGTCTGCTGAACCCGAAGTCCAGGAACTTCAAGATTGCAATTTGTCTTCAGTAGAAACTTTGCCTTCTATGTGATTTTTGGAATAAAGAAATGGGAAACCGAGGGCGGTTTCCTGTCATGAGACGCCGTGTAGGAGACAATTCAGATCGTCTGTTTTACTCGATCAACTGATTAGTAAATAAACCAGAGCGGGTAGATGCTCCGGCTCACTTTTTGTGTAGCGCTCGACTCGTTCGGTTGTCATAGTTAGTTATATCATGTTAATTATCTTATCTTGTGTTCAGTGACATTTCTTTTTGACGTTTTTAGGCCATTATGTTGTTAATTAGTTAATTCATTTCTTTATTATTCGTTTGAAGTGTTAATTTGTTTACTAATTGATAATTAGTTTAATTTGTTTTTTTTGTAAAATATCAATTGTAATCTTTATAGATTGTTTTTGTTATTTTTTTTACATAAAATATGACGGCTCAGCTAATGATATTTGACATTCTCAGTGTTTGACGTCGGCAACAGGATTATAACATAAAGAATAAGAGCTGTCATTCTAGCGGAACGTCAGATAAGTGGCAGCGAGACGACCATCTTCACTTTTGAGTTGGGAACCACCTGCGCACCACGCTCACGACGAATCGCTAGTTACCGACGGTATCCTTAATCGTTATTAACCTAATTAATGTTTGCCCGATTATTAGTGCCTTTAGAAAGTTACTTGAGTGTTTATTTTGTGGATCAAGAATTGTTAAGAGTGATTAAATAGCTCTCAATCATTGTGAGACTTTTTGTTAAACTGCCTTCATAATATAATATGGATAGCAATATGGAGAATTGTGATAAGGGGCCTCATCTTACTATATCAGAAGTGGGATCGAACGAACATCAATCGGAGAACGTGCAATCTGCAGATAGCCTCGCGGCGATAAGACTGCTTTCAAATATGGAGTCTATGTTATCCCGAATAGTTGCGATGCCGCAACCGTCTACCGCTGTGAATACTAATACTGCTAAACTAGTTAAATTTGATCCTAACGATCCAGAGGCTGATATTGAGGTTTGGTGTAATGTCACTGAGATTATAGTGCAAGAAAAACATCTTGAGGGTGTGGATTTGCTTATAGCTCTAACCAAAGCGCTTAAGGGTCACGCTGCGACTTTTTTAACCAAAATAAACCTCATTGACCTAAAATGGAGTGCTGTTAGAGAAACTTTGTCAGCCAGATTCGCTAAGCCCAAACTCATACAAGACCATTTTGATGATATTTTAAATTTCAAATTAGTGTTAAAGAAATCGCGCAAGAATCTGCGATTTGTTTATGGAACTTGATCGAGCGTATACCGAAAGTTGAATTACCTGACGAAGTAATTACAGGATTCGTAATATCAGTGTTATGCCAAAAGGACTATGTTATATGTAGAGAGTTGACTGCACATGTGATTGTTACTCGCGCTCAATTATTACGGATTCTTAGTGATATATCACTGCAGCAACGATCGGATGTTAATCATGGAAATCAAGAGCCTGATATGAAGCGGTCTCGGATTGACTCGAAATTTTCTGGAAAATACCATTGGTGTGGGTTGTTTGGTCATAAACAGGCTGAGTGTAGAAAGCGAAAGGAAGATATCAACACTGTCTAGACCCAGAATCAATCAAGCTCTGATTCTACACGTACAAGATAATCCAACTGTTTCCTGTTACGCATGTGGGAAGCGTGGTCATGTTTCTACAGCCTGTCTAGAAAAAAAGATCAGGGACGGGTTTGAACGGAGAGAAGTCAACCTCTGTGGACATCGGCTTTCAAGATCTATCTTAGAGACATCAACTGGTGAGAAATTTCCATTTTTATTTGATAGTGGATCGTTTTGCTCACTTTTGACTAATAGTATCCGCGATCGGTTCCCGGGTATTGTACGCAATAATCTTGTTTACCTTACCGGTATAGGACGTGATGAAGTACAATGTACTTCACAAATATTGAGTACAGTAAAAATCGATGATATCTCTGTTGACCTAGTATTCGACGTCATACCTGATTCATTAATTGCCATGCCAGTTATATTAGTAATATAGGTAAAGATATTTTAAATGAGGGTTTTTTCATAACTTTAGACGATGATAAACTTATTTTCAGGACCAAAGAGCGCGTCAACTTTAGCGAAACTAAGGCGGTTGATTTTGATTTTTCCTTCATCGATACAGATTTGGAAGGAGAGGATAAAATATTCCTATCAGAAATAATAGGTAAATATTCAGAGTATTTTATCGACAGTCAACCTATTAGACGCGTTAAAACGGGACAGTTAAAAATTACATTGATAGATCCTCATAAAGTAGTTCGTAGATCGCCTTACCGCCTAGCACCCGTAGAGAAAGAAATAGTCCGCGAAAAAGTACGACAACTGTTAGATGCTAGTATCATTCGCGAGAGTTCTTCCTCTTTCGCTAGCCCAATACTCCTTGTAAAGAAAAAGGATAATACAGATAGTATGTGCGTTGACTATCGGGAACTAAACTAAACACACACACAACCCGTACATTATCCTTTTCCCCCGATTGAGGAGCAGATAGATTAACTTAATGGCTCCAATTACTTTTCTTCTTTGGATGTCCAGTGGATTTCAGCAAATTTTGATTCATCCTAATTAAATTCCTATGACCGCATTTGTAACTCCGGAGGGCCAATACTAGTATCTTGCGATGCCCTTCGATTTACGCAATGCACCATCAGTTTATCAGAGATGCATCACAAAAGCCCTGCATGACCTCAGTGATAGGCCTCTTATCTATATAGATGATGTTCTATGTTATTCTCCTAATATCTCGCATGGTTTGGGGCGTCTAGATAAAGCGTTGAATGCCCTAACCTCAGCAGGTTTTTCATTTAATCTCCGAAAGTGTAAGTTCATGAAACAAAAAATAGAGATATTTAGATTATTCCTTGCAGTCTGGCGAAATTAGACCAAACTCCCGAAAAATTCAGGCATTAGTTGATGCACCCCCCCCCAAGAACAGCTACACAAATTCGCCAATTTCTTGGGTTACCGTCATATTTTAGAAAATTTATATCCGGTTTTACTAATATTGTTGGACCACTGTACCCATTAACCAAATTAAAAGAATCTAATAATTGGACTACCAGATATGAAGAAATTCGTAGAAATATAGTCAAAATTCTAAAATCGGAACCAGTTCTTATGATTTTTAATCCAGAATTACCTGTAGAGTTGCATACAGATGCTAGCGCTGAGGGATACGGGGCAATACTGATACAGAGAAAAGACAACTTACCTCAAGTCGTAGAGTACTTTAGCCGGCGTACATCTGAGGTCGAATCTCGCTACTACTCGTACGAGTTAGAGACTATAGCAGTTGTACGGGCGGTGGAACATTTTCGTCATTATTTGTACGGCCGACGTTTTGTGGTTGCACAGATTGCAACTCGTTTAAAGCATCGAGATCCAAGGTCGATCTGACGCCCCGTGTGCATCGTTGGTGGGCTTTTCTCCAAGCCTACGACTTTGATATTGTCTTCTTTTCCCGTAATGTTCAGCCGGATGCAGTCACGTCTTCATCCAAAACACCCACCGTAAAATGTGTTCAGTTTGTTGAGTTATATCAAGGATGGCTATCGGTTGAACAACAACGCGACAGCGAAATCCAAGACTTGATCACTGAGCATGGCAATAACGAATTGCGGGACTCCGCACAATCGTACGATGTTAACACTAATCATACCAACACTTATTAGATACCTAGTTTACCATAGCGGGTCAAATGACCCGAAATTTACGTTACCTACTTTTATGTCTGAAATATGGATGTTGGAAAGGAAATAAAAAATATAATGATAATAAAATATGTATTATAATTATATGAAATAGTATTTTTACAATTTCTATTTCAAACGCAAAAAAATAAGAGATGTTTTTATACATCATATTTTTTACACATAAGCGTTTCCGTTTATGTTTCGAACTAAGTAAAAGTACCTTTTTATTTGGCTTGCTTTTATATATTGTAAGAGTACAATTATCAAAAGTAAACATTTTCGAAGAAAATCTTGCCATGTCATCTTTCTTTTGCTTTGCAATTAGTGGTAGCTCCCTTTTGTTTGAGCGAATGGTTCCAACTAGAGAAAACACTTCATGGTGGTGTACAGTTGATGTTGTGTTACGGTTATTCAACTACTTTAACAGAAAGTTAAATAATAAATACATAATAATATCAAATGTTTAAAAGTTAAAAATACCTTAAAAGAATAGAATGAAGATTGTTAGCATTCTATAAATAAATGCTTCAGTACCTGCTATATTAGGAAAACAGATCCAAAACGAAGAGAATATGTTATTTTGTAGCAGTTTTATTGATGCGACGCGTCCTTAAAGTTTTTGGATCTTGTGTAGCAGGTTGTTGCAGTGGGAATTAAGATATTAAAGACTTCAGTTCAATTATCGTCGTAAGTTTATTACGACTGTTATCAGGCAAAACAACGAAGATAGTGCCATCAGAGGACAAAGATTTCCTAACTCCAAAATGTTTTCTTGCCGCAGTGAATATTTCCTGTCTAGGCTTAGTCAAGAACTCTGTTATTATGACACCAGACCCTTTTAGAGAAGTTTTAGAGGTCCACACTTTGTTTTTATATTTCATAGAACTGAAGCCTACTAGTACAGGTGTAGGTTTGTCTTTCTTGACCCCAAGCCGGTGACAGACATCAAAATGTAGACTGCTAATATCATTGAGCTTCATTTTGTCACATAGAACATTAGTTATAGAGTTCTCTACCATCGTCTCATCATTATCTTCCGGTAATCCTTGAAATAACAATACCTTGCTACGTGAAAGCATTTCATGCTTATCAAAGCATTCTGTGAGGAGCTGAAGCTGCTGTTGCACCATATACAATGTTTTCGATCGGCAAGATTTGCAAGATCATAAGAATTAGTCTTTGGTGGTGATTTAGAAGATGTTTGAGTTTTAGGTAGTGCCTTCTCATAGTGGTTCATTCGTGATTCAAACATTTTTACAATATCTTCTGTAGGTATCGTACAAAAGGTTAAGTACACAACCCCTAAACGGGCAGCGTCATCAATTTCAATGTACGCAGCTACTATGACTATTATGAAGATAATAACTTAAGACTTACCTGCCAGCTTAAGGCGTGGTACAATAAAGGAAGTCACTTAGTCAGTCTCTGCTAGTCAAGGGTTTGGGGTACCCTAGGATGTGGAATAAATTGTATACTATGAAGCAAAGGGATATAATTAAAGAAAAGAGGTGAGATACTCAAGCGTTCCGTTGCGTGACCTCCGGCAACACGCACACTTGGATTGGGACGCAGCCACCAATTCCTACTCTCTCTTACACTCACGAATATTAATATTTTAGAAACTATTGTTAACGATGATCATTACTCAACAGAACGTTCAAAACCATGGAATCACCAAAAAACTAACTTTTTTCCATCGCGTTCGGATCTTGTACCCTCCGAGTGCCGAGTAAGTTAGCCGTGAGCGAGTGTTTTGTTGCCACCAAAAAATTTTCGCCGCTCCTGTCAAACTTCATCGCAAGTTATAAAATACATTAAGTAAGCGTTTCCACTTGTCTATTATTCAATTTTGCATAAAATTTGATATATTTGAAGGTTATAATCATGTATTATAACTATTATTGAACTATTTAAGAGCTGTGTTAAAAAATGTTGCATAACGATCGGGTACCCCCGGACACAAAAATGTCGGGTACACCCGGACATGGATTTAAGTTTTGAAATTCGTAATATTGTTTTAACAAATATCAAATTTAGTATAATTTTGCTTATTTATGGAAAGTATATCATAATTCTGTTACTATTGTTGTTAAAACAGCATAACTACTATTTATACTAACTTTGACAAAAATTAAAAAAAAAAACAATAATCTATATTTAGAGAAGATTATGTAGGGCATCTACAAAACCTATAAAAGGCGCGCGTCATTATCAGAACATTCATTTTGAATTCGTCTGTCGGTCGGAAACGTTGTTATCGGAGCGATTTGTGACTGTTATTAAAAGTGTTTATTCAAGAAATAAGTTATTAAGTGCTAAGTGTGATCTTTTTTTGTAAGTACTTTTGTTTTTATAATTATTTGGTGTTTCATTTTGTATTAGTTGATTTGAGGTTTAATTTAAATGTTGAGGGTAGATATTTGTAAATCTGGAATAAATATGTGTTTAGGTTACTAAGTATTGTTATTTTTTTAACTGTTTTCGCATCTGAACGCTAAATCTATCATATAAAAATGAGTCGCTAAGCGCAAAAGTCGAGAACGGTTGGACCGATTTCGCTAATTCTTTTTTTAAATATTCCTTGAAGTTCGATGATGGTTCTTAGGAAGAGAAAAATAAAAAATAAAAAAAAAATCCTGAAAAAGTCTACAAACAACACTTCTATACTCCCATACTAAAGATTTGTGATAATACTTAAAAGTCAATTTGAATTTTAAAACCATACGATAAAGTTTGTGTTAGTGGAGAGGTTCCGGGAAGGCAAAACAATTGAGTGACGTTAGTATCGTATAAATATTAATGTCAATATTTGTCAATATTTATTTTTTTAATCATAAACAAATTGTCTATGGTAAAATGTAAATTGTCTGTGGTAAAATGTCACTTGAAATGTAAATATCTCTTTGCTGTGCATCTTTAATATTACTACACCTAAAATCCACAAATTTCTATACAATTAAAAAGTCTCGTGTGTTTGTGACTTACTAAATATGCCTCCTATAAGGCGGCGGACAAATTTAGACAGGAGAACCCGAAATGCAACAAATCAAATGCATCATCAATCTAATCGTACTGCCCAGGAACGTGAAGATCGCAATGAACGTGAAAGAATTCGCTTAAGACAGACCCGTGAAGCGCGACATTCGACTAATAATGGTGCAAGTTTGAATCGAGCTGCTTTCTATTACGATATGTCAATTGATTACAGTGCCTACAACTGTGTTGCTATTGGACCTATGAACTCAGTTTGCCAATATTGTAAGGCATTGAAATACAAAAATGAAGCCAATGGATTGTGTTGCGCAAATGGAAAGGTGAAATTGATACCATTGCTTACACCTCCAGAGCCATTGTACTCATTAGTTTTAGGAATAGGAACAGATTCAATACACTTTTTAAAGAATATTCAACAATATAACGACTGCTTTCAAATGACTTCATTTGGAGCATCAAAAGTAGTTCGGGAAAATTTTATGCCAACTTTTAAGGTTTGTAATAGTATTTGCAGTTGTATGTTAATTAATCATAACTATTATAGCCCATATACATTTTTACAATACATTTTACAGATACAAGGTCAAATATATCAAATCTTTCCGAAGTGCAAGTGTAAATAAAATTTATATCCTCAACATTTTAACGCAACTGGACTAGCATTGTGTAACTTTAAGTGATTTGGTTAAAATAAGTTAATTTCAAGTTCAACGACATTAACATTGTGGTGTATTGGTTTATTATCGTGTATGCTATGATTATGTATACGGCTTTACAATAAACAAGAATGTCACAACGAGTCGTAAGACAGTTCCCGAACTTGTTATCCGCAAGGTAGCTGAAGCTAAAGTGAGTCCCGCTGGTGACTCGAATTATGTCTTCAACTCGGTCCGCACGAACGTGAGACCGAACTCTGCCGAAGCGATATCGCTTGCGCCTCGTTTGTCATTTAGCTTCCGTACTAATGACTTTCCGACACGGCCATCCTACGGGACACACGGGTGTGTTATTCTATAAAAACATTTAGCACGCAATATCATATAGTTCGGTCACTTCTGACCTACCATTAGTTGACCTATTGACTGTATTCAGTCAATCGAGAGAAAATAATTTAAAATAAGTCCTTCAGATCAAATTAACAATCAAAATGCTCAAAGTATAATAAACATTTGAGTATTAAATTACCCTCAGAGTATAACTGACTTAATTATCATGGTTTCTCACTAGAGACATCAACTAGTCCAGATTCTCTGAAAACTTGAAAGCTCTACATATGATTCCTGACTAAACATAGTCCAGTAACCTCCAGTTACAAATTTTTATGCGAACAACCTAATTGAACGCCGAGTCTCCTGGACTCCATGGTTCCTACTGAACCCGACCTCCGCCAGAGTTGACTGCTTACCGCGTACTCACGGACTACAACTAGTAGACACCGATTTCCATTGAGCTACGGCTACAATACAACCTCTGGTACGGTCCAATCATCATGCAAACTTAAGTACGAGTACTCTGCTCGTTTTCATCGTTACTTTGACCAACATTGATCTCATCAGTTATACCCTGTTAGTCTGGTATTTTTCGCAACCTATCGTGAGCGTATTTGTAGGTTCTATTACAATTAAGTGCCTTTAAATTATAACGATCACCTCCTAAAACTTCAACAACCTGGAATGGACCTTAGTTTCTAATGTGACCTGATTGCGTTCCTCATTTTTAATAAAAACAAAATCACCCACAGAAAATATATAGAGCTTTGCTTTCAATTTGTCAAACCGTGATTTATCGTATGACGCTGCGCTTTCGATATTGTACTGCTTTGTTCCTAATTGACTCTTAGTCTACTTCAGTCTCTATACTATCAGACGTCATCAATGATAAAGGACGTGCTAGTTTTCCTATAAGTAGTTCTAATGGACTAGCCTTAGTGGTACGATAGATTGAACAATTGATTGCGAGCTGGATTTCACGTCTTGCCAAGAAAGAGATTGATCTGCTTTAACCGCTGTTAACATAGATTTCAAGACTGACATAACGTGCTCGACCGGCCCATTTGCACGACATGAACCAGTAGCAATTAAATGCAATTTTATGTTACTAGCGTCACAAAAGTCTTTAAATTCCCTACTAGTGAAACAACGTTCCTGATACGCGATAATACGTTTTGGGCTGCCACTCTCTTTAACCGCTTTAATACTGTTCTTTGAATCATTATTGGTAGAGTGGAACAGGAGGATATATTTAGTAAAAGCATCAATCAGTACAAAAAAGTACTCTCTAACGCTTAATTTGCCTGTGGCATCAATATGTATCAATGTGTACGATACGCTTACTTTAGGTATCGGATGTAATTGAGCCTGTACTACCGAAATTACATTTTGAAACTTTACATGTTACGCAATTATCGACAAATTTATTGACATACCGTGCCATACCTTCAAACCAATAAAAATCATAAAGTTTTTCTAGAGTTTTGTCATATCCAAGGTACATCAAAGACTCGTGAACGTTACTAACTACATTCAACCGTAAAGCTCTTGGTAGTATGGGTAACCATTTTGTTTTGCCGTTGCACTGAATTTTACGATGTAAAACGCCTGAACAAACTTCATAAGTTTCAGGAATATCATTATTTAAATCCGAAATTAGCCTAGAAATTTCACTATCACGTTTCTGTTTAGCGAGAAGTCAGTTACCCGTCAATTCTGTCAAATCAATACGCTTATGATTTAATTTTACACTATTAACACTTTCAATTGGTAAATGATTACGGGATAAAAAGTCGGCTTGCGCCATTTCTTTACCCTTATTATAAGAGATCTCGAAATGAAAACATTTTAAATAGGCCCACCATGTATGACCGCGTGGAGTTGCCTTAATTTTATTATGAGAGGATTTAAAAGAATTTCAGTTCGTGACGACTCTTAATTTATGTCCGTGTAAAAATTGACGAAATTGTTTGATAGCGTTTACCACAGCCAATGTCTCCAAATCGTAACTAGTATAGCGTGATTCTGTTCCTGTAGTTCTTTTACTAAAATAAGCTACTACTTTTCGTTTTCCGTCTACAATTTGAAAAAGAATCGTAACCTTCCGAACTTTTTATCTAGACCAAACTTATAAGGCCTAACATTAATAACTAACAAAAGCGCAGAAAATTCCTTAAGCAAAGTTAGCAAATAGTAGTTAGTGTTTTGAATATATGCGTTAATACAATTAAGATAATAAATTGAAATGGGTTCGTAAGTGTGGGTATCTATGAATTTTTCTTTGGAGATAATGACGGATGAATAACATTAATTATTTGTTAATCGTTTGACAATTGTTTGTTACTTGTTTGGTAATTGTTTATTTGTTAAATCCTAATAAAAATTGTAATTGATAACTGGTAACTATCATACCCACATGTAAGATTTGTAATAGTCGTGATGAGTCGCCGCCTTTGAGTGCACTAAGAGCTTATTCAAGCTCAAACAACTTTATATGCCTCACGCTGTATTTTAAACATAGATAGATAGATATAATCTTTATTGCACACACAAAAACAATAAAATATACAAAACAGTGAAAAAAAAAAGATACACAAAAGGGGTGCAAAGGCGGTCTTATTGCTAAAGCAATCTCTTACAGACAACCTTTTGGAGAAAGGAGTTGTTTACGAGAACGCGGTATAGTGCAAAAAAAAAAAAGAAAACAAATAAAAAATATTAAGAATAATATTACTAATACTATATTTATTCCGATACACATACATACATACATATATATATATATATATATATATACAAAATAATACAATAAATACACATTATTAAATATTAGTAATTGATAGGTAATGAGTATACAAACGACTTTTAAATATTGATAGTGAGCCAATGAGCTTCAGATCCCACTTCTGATGTCGGATACAGGATACCGATCTTGTTATCCGCACGGTAGCTGAAGGTAAAGTGAGTCCCGTTGGTGACTCGAATTATGTCTTCAACTCGGTCCGCACGAACATGAGACCGGACTCTGCCGAAGCGATGACGTATCGCTTGCGCCTCGTTTGTCACTAAGCTTCCATACTAATGACTTTCCGACATATATATCATACATAAATAGTGTATGTGAAAATAATTTGTCGGGAGCTTCTTGAAAAATTAATACCCCATAAAAAAAATTACCACTCTTTGAGTCGAGTAACAAGTAACGCGAGCTTGTGTTTGTTCCTTGTATTTAAATTGTGTATATATCTATGTTTAATAAAAGTAATATTATTGTTATATACATATTTAGAATTTTCAAAAAAATACTGTATGGCAATTGTGAGTACATTGATTCTCTTAAACATATCTCGTAATGAATCTTTGGTGACCAGATTGTAAAATGTAGTTTAGCTCATTGCCGGGGAGCTCAATCTTATGTCAGCAAAATAGTATTTATCCCAGTAGCACTACCACAGAGTAGGATACCATACGACGTAAAGCTATGAAAATAAAAAAATAATAATAAAATAACTTGGCAGTAGTCTCATGAGTGAGAAATATGATTACTTTTTACGGCTTCGCGGCAGAAGTATGTTTATTAGCCAAAACAGCTATATCAAGGCCCGCCCCATTGTAATTAGGCGTCAAAAGTAATTCCTATAGAAACTGTGGATTCAACCACGTCTATTGCTTCTTCATTTAAAAGTACTTTAGTCAGCACCGGTTTAATCCCAACAGGTATTTTGTTTAAGAATAGCTTAAACAAAATACCTGTTGGGATTAAAATTCCTAGTTTAAAACGTTTTACCCACCGTAAATACCGAATAACTTCTTGTGGACCAGTTTTATGGCTCCTAAAAAAACAATTAATAATCCATTAATCGATACATAAAGATTAAAACTATGTAAAGCATAAAACAGAAACGCAGTAAACCGCAAAAGTAACATTATTAATTTTAAACATGAGAAATAAGGATTTTAACCGTGATTTGAATATATTTGAATATATTTTATATTGTAATATTTTACTTTTAGAATACATATAATATATGGGAGGAATATAAAAACAACTCTTTCAAATTCTTTAAAGCTTTAGAGTGCTAATAAAATGTGACATTAAATAATAAATAGAAATTTTTAAAAGAAATATTAATTATTGTCTTGGAAATGCTAAGTACATTTAAAATAAATAAAAATTTTTTTTTTATGTTTTTATTTCACTTAAAAGTATACATATTAAACTAATTTTGATGAATTGGAAATGTTATAAATTAAAATAGACGCTGTAGTTTAAAGCTGTTATTATTACCAGTTTAAATTTACTTGTAATAACCGAATAACATCTTAGACTAAACTTAACCAAACATCATCTTACAACATGTACAATTTTTCTCATTTCTTTTAAGATTATAAGACAGATTTTTATATTGCCTCTAAAATATAAACAATAATATTTAAAACAATGAATAAAATGTCACTTGAAAAATGGTCACTGTCTCAATATATGAAAAAATATATTTTTGCGAGATTTTTAATCACGTACTAGATGTTAAACTTCAAATAAGCTAAACTTTTATAAAATGTAAGTACAACACTTTACAGAGACACATAGATTTAGAGTTCTTAATATATACCGTAATATACAAAAATCTTTTCATGTTTCTAAAGAAAAAAAATGTGAACATAAAATGAGATAAAAATAATTTAAAAAATTAGAGTCAGTGGACGAGGCGGTCTCTCTGTCCCAATTTGGCAGTGGGTGTGGTGTGAGGTGATTGGTGAGTGGGGTGGGAGAGGTGGGATGCTTATTTTTAAGGGAAGGTAATGATAACGTCGGCCGAAATAAAAAGAGACACCATCTTAGATCGTGTTATAAAAGCTTTCATCAATCAACTTTTAAAAATGCACCGAGGGTTTTCATCAAGTTCATCCTTGCATCTGATCACAAAGCACGAACCTCAAAATCTAGTTAGCTGGAAACCAACCCTTCGGACCTCATTAGATTCATTTCATATGAAGACCCTCGTATATGACAGAGAACTACAAATTATGGTCAGTTTTCAATGCCTAAGTCCACAGTATCGTGGGCAAATAGATCAGAGCTCTGTAACAAAGTCAAAGGCGCCATTTATAATAAAAATATTTATTTTTTTGTTTTACTGTGATATCAGTATAAAGTATGTACTTATAAGGTTTATTAAGATTACATCAAATTCATAACTGGATTAGGTACATTATCCTATTACAAAAAATGATTTTGATAAAAGTTGTAACATAAGTAGACAAACCGTCCACATGGTAGAAGACAGACAAACTAGCTGGCAACATACAAATTTCTAATAGAGTTTGTTGGATATCTGCTCCTTGTGTCATATAATATTTATAAAACTAGCTTTAAGATAGTAAATATTGTAGAAAAATGTCTTCATTAAGTAAAGTAATGTCAAAACTGGTTACACACACTTACACATAATTTATGTACGATGTACGAAACGTTTTTCTTGTTTTATATCAAGCGAAGCGAGAGCTTTGTTCACTCCCTGCGACGGATTTCGAATTAATCTTGCTACAATATTTTTACTTTTTCCATACAAAGTGAAGAGACGAGACGAAGCTTCTTAGCATTCCATGGATTCACCATGCGGGTGCCGGGCCCATCGCGTTGCAGGGAGAGGAGTGCAAACAGCTCCTGGGAGTGCCCAAGTGTAGGTTTAAGGGGCCCCTTTAAAATGCGCATTCACGCTTACCATCTACTGGTTGCGCTACTCTCCCTACCTAACCAAATTTGGAATGAACCTACCAATGTCGCCTTTGAAGTACGTTCTAGGAATGTACTGATGATAGTTCTAGAGAGGCCAAGATCTTTAAGTAGGTTATAGAGAGATTTCGCTGTTATACCTCTCGCTCCCACTTCTACCGCGTACAAATTAACTATAATACCTATTCCTGGTCAGCTCGTTGGTCAGTTCGTAATACTTGTTTACTTTAATCGTGTGATCTTTGGGGATGTTAGTTTCCCACGGAACAGTAAGCCCCACAAGTATCACGCGCTTTAATAGTCTAGAGTACAGGAATATGTCCGGTCTGGATGACGAGACAACAATATCCTCAGGAATTCTATACTGTTTCTCATACGTATCCATCATTATAGTCCAATCGCGAGCCGCCTCCGAGATAGAGTGAGGCTTTTGTTTTGTTTTTTTAGACGAGTCTTCTTTAATGAACTCTATGAATCTTTTGGTCGTTGTTATACCCTTTTGCGCTCTAGCTACTGAAAGACTAACCGCTTCACGTATGATTTCCAATACTTTATCATGGCGCCGCGAGTACTGACCTTTTTCCAATAGCACCCTACCAACAAGTGTTTAGCCGTTCCTACTGCCTCCCCACAGATATTGCAAGACTTTTCGGTAGCTTTACCCCATCTTACTAAATTACTTTGATCTGGGAGAGTCATTTGGAATGCATTTAGATAGAATTTTAATAAGGCTGGACACCACTCATGAAGTAAGGTGCGCCACCTCAATGCTAATGGAATACAAAAGTCGCCTATGGTCTCCCACTCATTTTGAATTTCTAGATTCGTCGCGTGCACTCGATGAGAATGAGAAATTTGAATGTTGGGAATAACAATTATTACATTCAAATTTAAGGGTTAAAAGTTTTCTGTTACGTAAATTTTATACATTTTATACATATTGAGTGCCTAAAAACTTGTATTGAAAGATATTAAGCATTACATAGAGTTCAACCAATTGACCTACGGTATCGCTACCCACTTCGATTAATTTATTTTATATAATAATTTATTTTATCGTCATTAATTGGTCGAAGCGGTTACATTTATTAGGATTTTTTCGAAAAACGTAACCAAAGTATCTAACTTTGCAGCGTAGATTAACATTCAAAAGATGCCACAACTAAATTTAATTAAAAAAAATGACAACAAAATTATTTTTTTGTTAATTAAATAAGCTGTATTAGATAGTCATATTTTTAGATAATTTCAAACATATAATTATTTATTTATATAATGTAATAATTCACGATTTAAAAGTGCATGTAAATGCCTACATGAATAAAGATATTTTAAATTTAATTGAATTAATTATATGGGTGCTAACCTGATCATCTTTGACCATTATCTGGTCATTGATTAATTATCTTCGTCATTATATATATACGATACATGCAGTTTGGACCATATACCACATTACGATGCCATAACTGTCGTCATTAATGAGATGTGATTTATTTATATAGCAGAGTAATTTATATTATATACAAAATATGCCATTTGTATAGAAAGCACACAATTAATAAATGAAATATTTTTGTATTATAAATAAAATTTTCATAAACCTTCCTTAAATCTTAAATTATAATTAATATTGTTTTTTTCTATTAAATTAAAATTATAAAACGTTTCCGTTTTGTATACATTTTCGTGTACAAAATGTGGAAAATATATTTTGTTATGATACATAAGAAGCGGAAATCATTTATAGAAACTCGACTATTGGATTTTAAATAGGAAGCATCAACGGTATACAGTGTGTAAGCCAGAGAAAATATAAATTGATCTACGAATGTTGGATATTGTGAATAGCGCCTAGAACCACATCACGTAATATAAAATATTACTAAGAAATGGCTGTGAGAGACGAGACACGCTGGTCATTATTTATCAGATTATTTAAAATTGAATAAGATAGAAATAACTTTTTAAGGTGTACCCAAAGGGATGTCACAAAAAAATGTTATTTACTCACGAGAAAATTGTTACATTTGACCAATGTTTTAACAAGCAAAATGACCAAGATAATGCTCAAAGCTCTTTAGAAGACTAACCCTCGTCCAGGGCTGATCGAACTACAAATTATGGTCAGTTTTAGAGGCCTGTTTTATACTACACTATAATCTCTACAAGCAGAGTTTAATTTTCCTATGGTAACAGTGCCTTAGTCCATAGCTTCTTAGGCAGGTAGATTAAAAGCCTTTATAGGAGCCAAAATTTGTTATTTGAAATATAATTATTTTCTTATTTGTATAAAATATTGTAGCGAGAGATAATATCCTGTTAAAAGAAATGTTTTGATATAATTTTACAACGTAAGTCAACAAGTAATCTGTAGTACAAACAAACAGTCTCACCGTCAATTACTAGTATTTTTTAAATTATCATTGGTTTTTAATACAGTAAGGTCTTAATATCTGGACTGATCAACTCATATTACAGTTTTTTTTACAATTTTTACATTCATTCTCTTGAACAATTGAACAAAGGTAGTTAAAATATGGTAAAGAAAACGGTTAAAAGATTGGTAAATATATGGCACCCGCACCCACACGGTGAATCCATGGAATGCTAAGAAGCTTCGTCTCTATTGACTCAAAAATAGAGTTTTATTAATGTTTAGATTAACAATCCAGTTTTTATTGTAAATTTTGCTCTGTTTTTTGTTTTTGTACCGACAAGAACAAAGGCGTCAGCAAAAATGTGTACAACAGGGTGCCTTCTCTTGTATGTCCGGTGTCAAAGCATTATCAACAGGAAGAGGCTCAAAGTTTTAAAATCTTTTTTTTTTTATGTTATAAGCGGGCAAACGAGTGTGCGGATCACAGGTATTAAGTGATCACCGCCGCCCACGAACTCTTGCAACGTCCGAGGACTTACAAGAGCGTTGCCAGCCTTGGAGGTGGGTATAAACGCCTTTTTTGAAGGTACCCATGTCGTATCGATCTGGAAACACCGCCGAAGGAAGTCCATTTCACGTCTTTTTGGTACGTGGAAAAAATGTTCTTGAAAACCGCACAGAAGAGAATCGCCGCGCATCCAGGTGGTAAGGATGGTATTGCAGGCGATGTCGTGCTGTGCGGTGGTGAAATGCGGCGGCGGGCATCAGATCAAAAAGCTCTTCTGAGCACTCCCCGTTGTAAATGCGATAGAAAACGCACAAAGAAGCCACGTCTCTACGCAATGCCAAAGAGTCCAGCCGTTCACAGAGCACTGGGTCCCCGACAATCCGAACGGCTCTCCGCTGTACGCGGTCAAAAGGTAGCAGCTGATATTGGGGTGGGACCAGAGATGAGAGCAGTATTCCATATGAGGTCTGACCTGCGCCTTATAGAGCGGAAGTCTTTGGCCAAGATTGAAATACATCTACTACGATTATAAAAATTGTCTTCATAAAGCAAAATCATAAAATATACATTTTTCATTTTCATTCATATACACAGTTAGTATATGATTTACAAAATGTTTTTCTTGTTTTAATTCAGCCAAACGAGACTTTTGTTCTCGCCTTGCGACAGATGTCGAATGAATCTCGCAACAATTTTTAACTTTTTGTAATGCAATACTTTCACGGATGCACGGAAAATATCTAGATTGACAAACTACTTTACACCCTTAAAACATGATTTTCAATGGTTCGTTTATATATATATGTATATATAAGTAAGAGTAGATTCTATTTTTATTCCAATTGGAAAGTTAGAATAATATTTTCGAAGTTATTCAGTTAGTCCATGCATTGTCTTTTACTTTATTGAGTGAGCATTGTTTTTAAAATAAATAACTGTAAAAAACCAATAAGTTTAAAAGTGGAATTATATCAGAATGTGAGTGACTAAAATCACGCCGCGAGTCCTTCACGCGTCGAGCTCATGAGTAAGAACCCCGAATGGTGTCGAAACTAGTAGGGTACATTCCGATATAATTCTTCATTAATACGGCCGAGTAAATATAGTAGTCATGGTTCACGAAAGTGTTTTTATTTAAAAGTGTGTTGACGATATAAAATAAAAATGTTATGTATTTTATGCAACCATTGTTCCAGAAAAAGTGGTAGCATAGTATGCAATGAGAACAAACAGCTTTCTATAAGCTTAATTTTAGAAGTGAAAAAGCGAAGTTATATGATTTTTCCTTTATAAGGACGACTCTTCATCACAGATGAACGAATAAACACCCGCTTATTTAACGACAAGTTTAGAATTGTTGGGAAACCAGTGGTATAGAACCTATCTTGTCACACGTGTCAACCATTTCAACAATAAGACTCTTGGGGTTAGACAGTAGGTAAATATAATATTAATAAATGAAATGAAATTCGCTAAGTATAATATTAATATATCGGTTATAAATCCGTATTATTAATTACTTTTATACAATTTCTAGCTTTTACCACAGGTTTCTCCCATACAGATAAGAAAAACACTATTTATATGTAGGATGGTCCTCGAAAAGTAAAATTTTATATTCCGCGGGACCAGTATTTTTTATGTCATTTGTGAGTGCATGGGCGAATGTGAGTTTGTTTATTTGTTACCCTTTCCTCCCTTAACTGCTTTAACGATTATCGTAAAACTTTGCAAGCACATTATCAGGAATATGTAAAAGGACGTAGGGATACCTTTTACGTCGAAAAAAAGCACCGTTCCGAAAAAATAAATATTTTAAAGTATTTTTTTGCCTTAACAGCGTGAAAGAAGCCGCTGGGAAAAAGTTAAATATAAAAGTTATATTGTTTTTAAGTTCCCTCGGTGCATGTCCAAAATCCTTATAATAATAACCAGAACCTTGAAATACGTGAATAAATTTAACCCTTGTCTGTGTCAGAGCAAGCCTACCTTTCTTTAATGAGCTATATTGTAATTACTCCCCGCTCGCCTTGTCGGCCTTAAAAAACTTGAAATATCCGAAAACGAGTTGACTGTGAGTACAATTCTATAGTCGAATGTACGACTATAATGCTCCTTCGGGAAATGTGAATGAAAATTTCACAACGAATTATAACGAATACTTTAGGTCTGACGTAAATAACTTTGGCTAAGTAAAGTTTGAATATATACCGAGTATTTAAGGATTTGTGTTTCAAATGTATGGTGGTAGGTAATAGTAATGTATTCCCATAAATTAGTTGTGTCATAGCAATCACAAACTTAGATATTAAACTCTGTTCATTACAGCAAGTTTGACTAATAAAGCAACCGCGATATTTTCTATGATACATTATCACATGAGACTTTATAATATATTTTGAAACATGAACTTTTTGATTTATATTATCTAGTCAGTGAAGACTAAAATCCTGATAGACAAAAGCGTAACAATGGTTAGTGACTAAGAAGCTATAGCGGACTGCTCGATTTATGTAAGTACGGACTTATTGCTTTATATGTGATCCGTCCGTGGTACAAAGCGATTGGTGATGGCCTTCTTCGTAAATTATAAAAGTTAAATGTAAGTTATGCAAAATATCAGCTGAAATCAAAATATTATATTCTTATTTATACTTTCTAAATTTATTTTTGTTGTACTTTTTTAACGTACCCAATAGATACAATACGTATATTGAAGGTTATGAAGCTGTATTTATATATATTTTATAGCTCATATGCTTTTTTATTTCGGAGATAAATACACATAAAAACAACATTCTTCGCATAGATTTTCATTAGCAAAGCTAAAAAGCTACAAAGTTTTTCAGTATCAGTCAGGCCAAACTTTTAATGGCTCATATAATACTAGCTGATAATTGCGGCTTCACAACAGATAAACGAATTTACTAACTCAACCACAGCGGCACGAGTATAGATTATGTGAATTGTATTTAGGGTAGGTACATATATTTACTGTCAATAATTCATAATTGTAGTTGGTTTATAAAAACTATACATACAAATTTGACAATCTTCCTCATGTTTATAAGCTTGAGAGATTTTTTAGAAAAGCATAATATTATTTTTCATACCCAGACTCCCTCTACGGAGATGGTCAGCAGACGAAGCTGTCTCTTTGTCCCACTGTGAGGGCTCCTTGATACCAATTGACTATTGTGACCGATACGTTTTTGCTACTAACAATAGAGTTACCTACTCTTAGAGAGAGAGCGAAAGGTCGCCGCCTATTATGGACGCTGGCGGTTGCAGGTCGCACTCGGCTTTATAGTCTGACGTACCGTGAGCACGATCACGAGCACGGGTCTCGGTGGAACCGTACTGATATCGCTACGTCGGAAGGCCCCTCTGTCATCGTATTCTCACATTACCTTCCCGTTCTGCAAGTAAAATCTTAGCAGCCTCCGCAGTAGTATGGAAACAAGAGAAAAAATCGAAGCTATGGTCTTTACTGTATTTAATGTATTCATAAAATGTTTTGCAAATTGATTGCATATATCTTCACCTTGAGAATACTGTTGACTTATAAGTCATAAGGGCGGGATAGTCACACTTATTATCACGTAGATTCTTTAAATATGAAAAAAAATATTTAGTATTTTTTTTAACTTTCAATTCTACATTTTCAATATAATTTAGATAGTCTCTATTTATTAAAACCTCACAAATCTTACGTAATATTTTAAATGAAATTAAATCTAACGGATTTCGGTACTTTTTATGTAAAATTCTAAGCCTATTCTTTTCCGCCAACCTTTTCCTTAAATTTCTGGAATACCATTTGGGAAATTTATTTTGCATTTTTAAATTATATTTTGGAATGCATTCTCTTAATTTTTCTGAGTTCACCATAAAACACTAATACTATTTCATTTACTGTTGTACATTTTAAAAGAAGTAATTCCCAATTGACATTTAATAAAAGTTCATTTATTACAGCGTAATCAGCTTTAAAATAATTATATTTAAGAGTAGGTTTAGGTGTCAGAAGTATATCTTCAGTGGGAGCAATATAAGAAGTTATATGTAATGATGGATGATATTTGTCTTCCCAACATACTTTTGACAGACTTTTTTTAACCGTAACATCTGGTACATTTCCAAAAACTAAGTCTAAAGTTTTTCCATAAATATTATTTATACCATTAAATTGAAAGAAACTGGTAAATGACATAAAGTCATTAATTATTTTACATGAAGGAGAACTTGAATAATAAGCGGTTAAGTGTTTCGTGTTGTCATCACTAATCCACTTTATAGCGGGTATGTTAAAATCCCCTACTATTAAAGCATACTGCAATTCAGACATACGGTTCTCAATGTTCTGTGTAATCGTTTCTAAGACTTCAGATTTTGCAGGTGAGGGAACATAAACAGCGCATATTGATAAAACAGTTGAACCTAATACTACATTAACCTAGATGTCTTCATATTTGGTTTCAAATTCATTGACCCTGTAGCATTTTTTTTTAGACACTGCAATTAAAACTCCTCCACCATCCGATTTACTTGTTTCACTTGTCTCACGGTCTCGTCGAAATACTACATATCTATCGTCAAAGAATTCATTATTAGTAATGGCACAGTTAAGCCACGTTTCTGTTAGAATAAAAATATCATAATCCAAATTTAGTACAGCCCAGTAAATATCTTTAGTTTTAGTCCTAATACCTCTCACATTTTGATAAAATATACTTAAATTACGAAAATCCATAAATTTTGATATAATGCAACTATAATTAATACAAACAGTTTAAATAAAACAAAATATAAATAATCTTAGAAATAAAACTTTTAAAAGAATAAAAAAATAATTTTAATAACAAGTAGAACAAATTACAGTTTTAATTAAATTGCAACACAAAATATGGGCTGAAGAGCAATGTTCACAAAAGGACGATTGAAGACAAAAATGGACGAGCTGACGTTGTCTGCTTCTTTTATATGCGCTACAACTCGGGAAGAGGGGCGTCAGTGTTGCCGTCTAACACGGCCTCTCCTGACATAGCAACGTCCTCGCGGCCTTCCTCTGCTCTTAATGATGAATCAGCACTGTCGTCTTCGTTACTGGATCCTTCATCTGTATCGCAACCTGTAACCACAATAAATACTCAACTACGGCACACAACAGGTGCATTCAGTGTTTGTTTGGTACATAGAGTCTGAAAAATGTAAGCAACAGCCTACAACAGCAAAGTAGTCAATAAAGGCTCACTTTCAAAAAAACTAGTACACGTGTCGGGAGTCCATTCGCCCCGCCATGCCACCATGTACCCTGCGGCTGCTTGACTGGTCTTACCGTATGAACCTGCTAGCAATCTTAGTTTATACCTATCATTAGGTAAAACACTCGTTACTTTATAAGGGCCTCGCATACCGCTATCTAACTTGCCAGAACTTTGCGACCTCTTAATAACAAACACTAGATCATCAGTGTTGAATTTCTTTGGTGGATTTCTATATCTATTGACATAGGTGTCTTGTTTGGACCTATTTCTATTTATTAGTTCGTCCGCGCGTTGCCTACGTAGCTCGCGGATCGCTTGACGATTAGGGTTTGTACCCTCAACCGTGATATCTCTAATTATTGAATTCATTATTGGTGTAGTAGCTTCTGTACCCACTAGCAGATTTAGTGCAGAATACTGTGTAGTTTTGTGTTTTGTAATATTTAGTACGAGTTGTAATTTCCATAAGACGTTCGGCCATTCATTTGCATTATTATTAACTTCAATCCGAACCATATTCAACACAGTACGGCAATACCGTTCTACTTGTCCATTTTCCTGGTGCATTTCAGGAGTAATAAAGTGTATTTCGATGCCAAAATCTGAAAGCCAGTGTATAAAATTATAGTTATCAAATATACGACTACGATCGCATACTAATCGCTTAAAAGTGCCAAACAAGGATATAGTCCAAATTATCGCTCGCTTTAACTCCGCACAATCTTGTCTGCGCAAGCTGTACAACAGACAATATTTTGTGTATGCATCTATTACTCTATATAAATCTATTCGATTATTTAAGCGGACCTAGTACATCAACATGTATTGTGTCAAATGGTATTGGCGTTTTTTGCCAGGAGGATATCGGTTGTAAGGGTGCACGAGACACTTGTTTATGGGATATACATACGACACAATGAGTTACATATTTAGTAACAAATCTCCTCAAAGCCGGAAACCAAAAGTGTTTGAGAATTAAATCAATAGTTTTGTCTATACCCAAGAGCTCATGTTCATCGTGGAATACGCGTAACAGGCTCAAACGAAACGCGTTAGGGACATAACATAAGTAACGCTCTTGCTCGCCCTTGACACAGTATTTGTAATACAAAAGATCGTTACGTTTTACATAGCGGCCCGAGTCTAACTCACCGGTGTTTAATTTTTCTAATAATGACAAAGTTTCTTCGTCACCTGCTTGAGCTATTTGCGCCCAATTAAGAGGTTTTCGAACAGCATTTATAACGTTTACCGGATTTCGACTTAAGTAATCTACATGGGACATTAAACAACCCTTACGGTATTCTAAGCTAAAATCGTAATCTTGCATGTATATCCACCAACGCGCTACCCGTGGCTGTAGATCCTTTTTACGTTGAGTCATTTTTAACGCGTTACAGTCTGTTATTATCGTGAAATGTTTGCCGACAAGATATTGACGAAAATGTTGCAAAGATTTAACATCGGCTAAGGTTTCTAACTCATAACTATGGTACTTTGATTCCGCGCCAACTGTTAGTCTACTAAAGTAGGCAACAACACGCTTACGACCATCTTTATGAATTTGCATCAAAATACTGCCATAGCCTATCGCACTAGCGTCAGTATGTAAATGCGTAGGTAAATCGGGATCGAAAATCGCTAACAAAGGCTCGTTAGTCAAATAAGAAATTATTTCCTGCCTCGATTTTTCATGTTCATCACTCCAATTAAAAACAACACTTTTTCGAGTTAAAGCAGCCATGCACGCAGTTTTAATTGCATAATCGGGGATATAACGCCTAAAGTACAAAGCAAACCCTAAAAATTGACGAACCTGTCTAACATTTGTCGGTCTAGGTGACTTAACCAGAGCTTTAATTTTATGTTCACTCGGTCTAACCTGACCCTGGCTGATTATTCTACCCAAGTATTCAATTTCATTGGTAAGAAAGGTACACTTTTTTATATTCATGGAAAACCCAGCTTCTGTTAAAGTTTTTAAAACTGCATCTAACAAAATGAGATTATCATGGGCTGAATCTGTTAATAATAATACGTCATCAATGTATACTAGTACTTTACCACTTTCTATGAAGGTTTTCAAAGTTTTAGTCATGACTTTTTGATAAACAACCGGAGCGTTGGCTAGACCGTATGGCATTTTGCAATATTCATAATGTCCTTCGGGGGTAATAAAGGCAGTTTTGTGGATGGAATCCTCACTGACTTTCAGTTGGTGGAATCCAGAAATCATGTCTAGTGCACTAAACCATTTAGCTTTACCTAGCATGTCTATATGATCATTAATTAACGGTAACGGGTGCCTAATTTTAACCGTAACTTGATTTAAAGCTCTATAATTAACTACCATTCTATCTGAGCCGTCTTTCTTTTTTACAAGTAAAATAGGGCTAGCATATTCCGATTCTGATTCCCGAATTCCCAACGATTAAGCGATTGAGCCCTATCAACTTCGCTACACCACGTATTGACATCATGAACATTCGGATCAAAATCAGAAATAAAATATTGGTTTGATCTCACCGGCAATGTCATCATAGCGTCGAGAAAGCGTTCAGTTACGCTTTTGGCATCACTTTCCACTGGCATCGGTGAGGCAGAAAACTCCAGCGGTGTTGGAGCGTTAGACCCGGATGGTTCACAGACAGGCTTCATGGCGGGTTCTGTAGCTGGCAACAACACGCTCGGCATGGCCAAGGTGTGGCAGGACTCCCGGCTTGCCCTCGAAGTGGGTTGCAACATGTCGCCACGTGTACGCTCTTCGAGCTCCTGAAGCCTCTTCAAAATCTCGTCCAACCTGTTAGGAGGTGAGGGAGTCCGCGCAAGGCGTCTCCCCTTCCTTTTGCCGTCGGAAGGCATTGCTTTTCTGCCCAACTTAATCGTAGAGACTAGCACAAATTCACAAACTACCTTCAATTTATAAAACCAGAGTGGATATTCGTGCGGTTAGGCCTTCAGATCCCACTTCTGATCTTAGAAATAAAACTTTTAAAAGAATAGAAAAATAATTTTAATAACAAGTAGTAGTTTAATAACAGTTTTAATTAAATTGCAACACAAAATATGGGCTGAAGAGCAATGTTCACAAAAGGACGATTGAAGACAAAAATGGACGAGCTGACGTTGTCTGCTTCTTTTATATGCGCTACAACTCGGGAAGAGGGGCGTCAGTGTTGCCGTCTAACAATAACATAAAACTGGAAAAACAACTCCTCTTTTTTTTTCTAAATCTTAAAAAAAAAAAAAAGTGATGATAATAATTATATAAAATAATAACAATGCAGTAAACAAATAATAATAATTACAAGTAAATATAGAATTGTAGAATTATTGACACAAAGTTGCCAAGATATCCTTTGACTTAACTATAATAACGTCACTTTCAATAGATTTTCTCAGATACACGGTATTATTTCTGGACCAGACAAAACGATAGTGTTTCTCTTTAGCAAAAGTGCGCGTTGCCGCAAAAATATCTTTTGCTGTTGAGCTTAAGTGTTCAGAGATATATACAGGGGTTTTATGTCCAGTTATTCCAAGATGGGACGTGTTTAGTTTACTATTATAGTTTGCCTTGTTAAAATTAATAACACTTGCCAAAAACTTGTCACGTAGAAGTGGATTAGAAAATTTCACTAATACTGACCGGGGGCGGGAGGCACTTTTATTTAGTTTGGCTATTCGCGTGCACTTAGTAATGCCTCCTTCTTGAATGGGCTGTCCTACTGTATTTCCGATCTTTTCAACGATCTTTACCAAGTTTTCACTTCGGTTTTCAGGTATGCAATGTAATTCTAAATTATAGGCTCTTCCCTCCTTCTCTAGCATACTTATTAATAGTTTTAGCATGCAAGTCAACGGTATTTTTCAACTCGATATTACTTTTCTTTAAATTTATGATTTCGTTATTTGCCTTATCTAATTCCTGCTTAACGCTATCATATTGGTTGGAAAAATATTCCAATGAGTCCCTTATATTTTGTAAACCATTTAACTCTTCACGTATCTTTCCCAATTCAATTGCTAAGGACTTGCTAATACTATCTTTTACCTCCTTCCTTATGGCTGCTAATAATTCTTCGTTACACTTTGATGCAATTTCGCAATCCGTATCTGTTGATGAACTATTAGAAGAAACTGATATTAAATTACAAGTCTCGCAATTTATTCTTACTAGATGCAGCTGTATTATTAGCGGGCTTTCGTATGTTACAAGTAGAACAAATCCACTGTGTACGACATATGGGGCTATTCAAATTCAGAGTTGCACAATCTAAGTGAAAATGTCGCTGACATTTTGTGCATTTAATTCTTTTCTGTGTAATTAAAACATTGTTTTTACAAATGTCGCATTCATTCGACATGTTTAGTTCAATCCAATACAAGACTTATTTTACAGCAATATATATTAATGGAATACAATAATTAAAAAGTTTAGTTTTCCGCCACTGAGATTCGATCTTCTGAATGTTTGATTTTAATCGTTTCATTTACTGTCCACCACTACGCCAACAGTTGTTTAAATTGTAATGCGAAAAACAACTATATATTTAATTTTTATTCTATACGATGTATGAGATAGCTTCCATAATCCATTAATTGATAGATGCAGTAGCACCAACAAATAAAATAAAATATATATATGTCGGATTAAGCCGGTCCGGTGTTTTTAAAAACTATGACGTCAGCTATGCTGACTTCATTATCTATCTTCCTTGATATTTTGGTATTCCAAAATAAAAATAAACCAATACAGTAAACTCAAACTTTATTTTAAGTAAAGCAATTTTACACAGTTGTTAACCGTATGAACAGTAACAAACGAATCGACCCTTTCCCTTCCTTGTGCCTCGCTTTTATACACAGCATAGTCGAAGGAGTAGGGGAAATATCACTAATCACTTGTTTACAAAGTTTGAAACACCTGCACGATGACTCGCCGATTTCATTAGTCGTACAATTCGTTGTTGCGCCGATACGGCCATTCTGACCGGCAGTGCACGCTCTGCACCAGCCGTGTTCTTGAAAATCCTCGGGTCATTCATTGGTCGATGCTGGGGTGTCGATGGTGGGGTTCTACCGCCGATACGGTCATCTGAAAGGCGCTGCATGCTCTGCATCTTACCTGTTTTATAAATTTCGTACTCTGAAAGCAAATGAAATGTTTTTTTTTGAGTAGGCATCTGTAAGCAACACAGCCTTTTCAAATAGTGTTAAATCAGTAGACAATGACACCTCTCGTGCAATGTCTTGTAAACATAGGAAGATTTTGTGAGCACTACTAACTGTAACTCGTAATGACTAGGTTATTAGTTATTCTTTAAGGTTCTCGTAGATCTGTGGTATGTACGTGTCTACCACGGCTCCACAAGGCGTCCCAACGGAATCTCAGGGTTCTCTTGTGGATACATCAAGGACCCGTGGTTAGCACAAGGGTAACACGTGGTTAGCTCAGAGGTACTACTCTCCAGATTATGGTGTTATGTGTACGTGTCTAGTTAAGGTTCCACAAGGCATCCGAACGGTATCTCAGGGTTCTCTTATGGATTCATCAAGGACCCGTGGTAATAGCACAAGGGTAACACATAACTAGCTCAGAGGTACCACTCTTGTAGATACTAAGAGGTAATGTAATTGAATATTGACTCTCACAAAAATCTTTGGCCTATGATTAACAATTAACAAAAGCGCAAGAATATTCCATAAGCAAAGTTAGCAGAATTGTTTGTTTTGAATATTTGCGTCAATACAATTAAGGTAATAAATTGAAATGGGTAGCTATGAATTTTTGTTTGGAGATAACGATGGATGAATAAGATTAATTGTTTGTTAATCGTTTAACAATTGTTTGTTACTTGTTTGGTAATTGTTTATTTGTTAAAACCTTGTTTTAAAATTTCTCGCCCATTAATTACCTTGTATTTCAAATAAGTATTGGAAAGAATATAAATAAATGCCACATGGCCCGAAGTCCAGGGAACATGCCCGCTTTCGCCGCAACAAACAAACGGAAACATACCTCTTGTTTGATTGTCTCGCGAACGTCACCGTCAAAGATAGCTTTATCGTTTTCTCAAGATAAAACCAATTTACTCGCCATCACTTGACGCGGCAATTTCTTCTACTTTGTCATCAATGGCCTCATAAAACGAGTAGTTTAAGCATCCAAATATTCATCATTCTTCGGTTTGCCTTTGATTACGCCATACGCCATTGATTACGCCAATGCACTTAAAAAAGAACAATTCATTAAATTATTTCCGTCATACCACATGTAAGATTAGTAATAGTCGTGATGAGTCGCCGCCTTTGAGTGCTAGGTACTAGGAGCTTATTCAAGCTCAAACAACTTTATATGCTTCAGCTGTATTTCAAACATAGTGAGCCAATGAGTTTCAGATCCCACTTCTGATGTCGGATTAAGCCGGTCCGGTGTTTTTAAAAAGCATAGCTGACGTCATAGTTTTGGTGTTCCATAATAGAAATAAACCAATAGAGTAAACTCAAACTTTATTTTAAGTCTCAAACTTTATTTTAAGTAAAGGAATTTTACACAGTTGTTTTCCGTATGAACAGTAACAAACGAATCGACCGTTTCCCTTCCTTGTGCCTCGCTTTTATACACAGCATAGTCGAAGGAGTAGGGGAAATATCACTAATCACTTGTTTACAAAGTTTGAAACACCTGCACGATGACTCGTCGATTTCATTAGTACTACAATTCGTTGTTGCGCCGATATATATATATATAATAAAATATAAAATATAATAAAAAAATATATATATATAAAAATATCGGTTTTTGTAACCTAGTATTGAACTTGAATCTCTTGATTGAGAGTACTACCCTTTGCCACAACACCAAATCGCTGTCTTAAATAATTGTCAAACTTGAGGATCAGTATTCTAATAATCTATTAGAATTTCTTTACGTCAGCTGTTGCTATTGGTAGTTGGCTAATAGTGGTCATTGACCTCACGCGTTGAGCACTGCACTTTTAACGTCTAATTAACTTCATTGTTTCACAGAGATATCTTTTTTTTAGAAATGAACATTTAATTTTGAATATAAATGTTTTATAGTTATCACAGTTTTGTGATATGTGGTAGTATGAGGTAATAAGCCACTTTTCTTTAGCACACACTAAAACAAAACACGTGTAAAAATGTCGTACAGTCAGGATAAACACGAATAATTGGTTTTACTTATTTATTTCTTTATAAAACAATCGGACAGCGTTTTCACTTAAAGTTCGTACTACCCGAGTGTTACAAGAGAACAACCTCGATCTACCCACTGCGTGGGCTTATATAAGGTTGTACTAGATTCTAAAATGTTATGAACAAAATATGATTAATTGATTAATTAACTAATAAATTATATAATATTAATAATAACAGCTATTAATATTCATTACATGTATATTCTCTTTTTTTATATTATTGTATGTAAAACCGGAAGGCTGACAAGCAGAAGGTGCTACTAAAGTTTATAAAACAGATCGGCAGAAATAAACAAAGGAGTTTGAATTATTAATTATATAATAATAAAATATTAAGCTATTAACAACAAGAACTATTGGCATCATCGTATTTATAAGTTTAGCTTGTATATGTTGGACCGGAAGTTGATAACACACGACTTTAATATTTAATTTGAAGAGCACTTAGAAACACGTCCGTACCGATTGTCTGTCGGAGGGGGGGAGAAAAATGCGTTCTTCTTCTTGAAACCTGTGCATTGTTTTTAAAACAATTTAGTTTGGTAATTACATATTTTAAGGTATTGCCATTTCTGTGGTTCAGTTTAACGGTCGGAGTAAATAAATTTAAAATAATATTTATGTGCTTAATTAATTTACGATCTTTTTCTTCATGTACTTTTTGCATAGAAAATACTACTTATAATAACCAATTTTTAAATACACACCCTATATTAACACAGTGTTATTTATTTATTTTATTTATTTATTTTAATCTTTTCTATTTTGAATCATTGCCAGTGATCACTTGTGTATTTCAAATGAGGTATCAGGTGTCAGTGTCAGGTGTCCATTTTGATACCATACTTACCGAAATTAGCCCTTCTGCAAGAACACCTCTCAACTTACAATTAAAATTACGAGAGTTCCAAAGATGCTCGCCCTGGTCTGAGAAGAACCACACAACAAACTCAGATGGGTATTTCTTTATTGTTTCACCAACGTCAATATAAAATGAGCAATTTACAAACCACTAGTATAATAGCAATCAATTCGAGGACAAGGCCTAACAATTTAGAAAATAAAAAAAAAAACAAAAACCCTTGCCAGTAACACGACCAGTCACCGCAAGCAGTACGCGTTCACGAGCAGAACTTAAGAGTCAACCATCACACCCTTCGCCATATTTGAGAGAGGTAGAGCTACCCGACCCCAACGCTACCGCAAGTAATGACTTCTAAGGTAAGGGTGGGATGCGACCAGTTGATCAAACAAGAGAAACTAACAACGTCAAACAAATTGCGAAGGTTACTAGTTAATGGCTAAAATACAATTTATTCCCAGGCCATACCGTCGTTAATATAATCCTTTACACTATAATAGGATTTATTTATAAACTTTTAATGTATAATTCAAATTTATTTAATTTAATGCTTTATTGGGGTGTTTATTATAAAAACGTTGTACAATTAACCTTAAATGAATTTACATTTTTACTTTCTACATTCACGTAAATATATTAATTATATACAATCATAGTTTTAATTTCTTTGGATTTCTTCCCTAACGATTCTCTAGGCCTCATTTTATAGATCGCACGAACAGCCATCTTCTGCAGCACAAATATACTATCAATATCTGATGCATAATTCCATAATAGTATTCCATATTCTTTGAACGTATTATTTGCCGCATCGCATAAGCAGCAGAACTAAGACTGTAAACAAATCACATATATGATTTCCCCGTTGCAATCTTGCATCCAAGTTAATGCCCAAAAAATTAGCAGCATTAACTAATTACAATTTATCATTTTTTAGCTACACATTAGTTTCGATGGTTTTCACGTTTGAGAAAGTAAATTTAATACTTTTAGTATTTTTCTCGTTGAACAACAAATTATTAGCGTTAAACAATAGTACAACATCTGAATGAGCATTTTCTATATCGTTAATCTATCTATCTATCTATCTATTAATTAAAAAATAAGAGATGAGATGTATCGTCAGCAAACAATACTACCCCATGTTTATTCCTTACAAAGTAATGTAAGACATTTATGTAAATGATGAACAATTATATTGTTTTGACTTGTATACAATTCTATAAATTGTTGACAGCCCTGACATAAAAAAAATCTGTAAATGATCACTATACATGTGCATAACACAAAGAGACATAATTAGTAAGATATGCCAAAAACACGATTAGTAAGATACATGATTAGTAAGATGGCAGGAAATGAAACAATTACTTATTAAAAAAGTATCTTTATTCACATACACATACATATTTCGAGAACTAAAACTGAAATAAACAAAGACAAGAAAATTATCTGTTCGGAAAAAGCTAAGACTTGTTCTAGTATAAAAAATCCCACATGAAGAATTAGAAGTTAGGAAGCTTGTCGTATCAATTCATGTAGCAAAATGGTATTAAAATTCAACGTTCTTTCAAGAGCTATGGAAGAGAAGAGAGGACTACTCTTAAAAAAACTATGAATGAATAAATTTGTGTTTTATTATTATTCAAAAATTGTCCCAGAAAACAAGCGACGGAAAATAGTCTGCAATGTGAATAGGCTTAAATATGAGCTCTATATTTCTGATTACTCCTCCACCAGAATATAGCCTCGTCACCGACGAACAGGGTACACACGAGTATCTATAACAACGTTAGGTTTAGAATTATTGGCTCATCAGCAATATAGAGCAGAACTTTTTACAACAATAAGACCTTTGGGTTTAAAGAAAGGTTCGGGATATATCAGTAACAAATTGATTATATAATTAATTAATTACTTTTAACTAGCATTTACCACAGGCTTCTATCGTGTTTTTCATAGGCTAGTAAAGCTTAAAAAAATAGTCATGGTAGGTCTGATGACTGTATAGTATTAAAATTGTACATCGCTCGACCATTTTCTTATTAGATTATATTTTTGAGGCCACATGCCATTATGTTGTTTGTTACCTTTTTTCATCTTATCTCTGTAACGGGAGCATAGGATAATTTTACGTGCACGTTGTCAGAGATATAAAATTGTCAGAATACTTAAAGAAATAGCTTTCATGAATAAAAAAAAAGGTTTCAAAAAGGTGTACCCCTTTAAGTCTAAATTAAACTAAACAGCGCGAGCGAAGCCGCTGGCAAGAAATATTTTTAGAAATAAAAGATATTGTTTTTAAATGATCTCTGTCAAGAATTCTTACTGAAATAATAACCAGAAGAAATTCAACTTAAATTCAACCCTTGTCTTGGCCAGAGCAAGTTTACGGTTCTTTAACGAGTATAATTACTCCCCGGTCGCCTCGTCGACCTTTTTTACGTATTCTGATCAAAACCTTGAAATAATCGAAAGCGAGTTCTGTATGTGTGTGTTGCGTTGACGATGTGAACGTGTCTATAGTTGAGTCTACTATTACAAAGCTCCTACGAGAAATGTGTAGGAAAAAATAATTATGAATTGTAAGAAATACTTTAGTTCTCCAGTAATAATAATTAATGTATTTTTAACATTAATTGTTATTTACAATTTACATGGCATATACTACCATACTTTACATTTTTACAATACCTTTTGATTTCCCATAGTCGTTGTCATTATTATTATATATTCTTTATTGCACACCACAAATATGTAAAGTACAAGACAAGCAAAAAAAAAAAAAAGATATAAAAATAAAAATAAGAAATAAAAAGTAAAAAAAAAAACAATAAAGTAAAAGGGAAAAAAAAAATACATTTTGGGTATACAATAATGAGCTGTCATTTAATAATATAGCAGGGTAATGTCAAATATATGCAAAACAAACTCTTTTGTATAGAAAGAAAGAAATGTATATTTAAATTTCTTTCACTATATATATATATATATATATATATGTACGGCAGATATATACATATCACATATACCGTTTATACATATGAAAGAAGCCGAAAACATTTATAGGGACCCCAATATTGGATTTCAAATAAGAAACCTCTTGAGTACACAAAATCTAAGCCAGGAAGATTAGAAATGGATCTATGAATGCTGGATACAATCATCTTTTGTATCCATTCCATCCTGAAGCTACTGAAGCTACTGGTCCAAATGGAATTTCAGCTGAAGTTCTGACACGTCTTTTTCGTCTCTCAATGACAACTGGACTAGTCCCGAGTATATATAAAACGATGAAACATATACAGTAGAGAGATTTTCTAAGAAGAGACTTCTGGTCTGTTTAGAAGCAAACAGACTCCTTAGAGATCAAAGATACAGGTTTTACTGAAACCGGTGGACTGGCGACATTGTAGCATATTCTAATTTATCGACAAATTTATGGTGATGGACTAGCAATCTTCGTTGATATCTTGTAACATAACACTTAACTCCTAGCAGAAATCAATCGGTCCTGTATTTATAAAATTGTCAATCTGTCATTTTAATACTGGTATTATATCATAATATAATTATATTTCCAAAAAAAAAACTAGACTTTAAATTGAAATCCCCTATTTTTAAATTTTCTACAATGTTATGCTTCTTCACTGTATATTCTTCATTTTTAATAAAGCGCATACTTTAAATTAATTATTCTTTGTATGTGAATTTCCATATATTAAGAATTACCTGTAATTTGAAGAATCTAACTATTTTCATATACAGTTTTTATTTATCGTATCCACATATTTCATCCCTGCTACATCTATTAGCTTCCATTTACCAAAATTGTTTTCAGGAAAAATTTGGACCTCCAGTCAAAATGAAGCTACTCACCAGAAATCAGCCTCACCAGAAACAAATGGTGAAAATGGTCTAAGGATCCTGTACTACTTGGAATGATAATTGTTGGAATGATAATTGTTAAATTTGTTCAAATTAGAAATAAAATATTTAATAGATTTTGGTATCGCTAAAAAAATTCTATTCGATATAGGTTTAAAGTCTGATATTATTGATACTTTAAACAAACTTTGAATTTTCGAAGATTCTGTTGACTCTCCGTTCTCAAACAAAAAAAAAACGATTTTTTTATGCACCATGGATAATAATTGTCTCACTAAAAATTCAAAGAATATTTAAGATTATTCTTTGTGGAAAGATATTATCAATGTTTCGCTACTAGCTAAAATACAATGTTTATATATCCAATGTATATATAATCCTAGGTCACATTATAGTGATAGTTATAGTGATGATAATTCTGTAGTACTTTCGACTCACTAGAGAAAATACAACAACAAGTTACATTATGTTTATTCCTCAGTTTGTGAATAATTCATGCGCCGAGTCGAGGCGTCAGTTGAAAATTTTATGCTTTGTATAATAACACGACGCTCGTAGCATTTTTTAATAACAATGTTGCGGGGATTTAGGCTAAGTGTTATATCCATAACTCAATGTTATGATAAGATTACTTTTCTAAATTTACCTAATATATTTTTTAGTTATCTGATCACTTCTTCAATAATATTCATTATTTAATTATAATATCTTTATCAAATAAATTCCATATTCTAAACCATTAAAATGGATATAATACAGTTTCTTTCCATCACAGACTGACTTACTAAAAAATAGCAAAAATTTCACTGCATCCTTTTTACGACAGCTTTAGTCGTCCAAAAATAAATACTTTTGTGCAATTCGCTACATTTTACACGGGTAAAACAAAATTGGGAAGAGTTGTTGAATGGCCCAGTCTGTTTGCGGCGTAATGAATACCAACTGGCAGCTATCATTAGGTGAATTTAATAAAACCGTATTGTAACATCACTTCAATGTTTATCAATTTGATTAACAGATGAAATCATTGTTAAAATATCACTTACTCTTTTACTTTCTTTACTCTTGGGTCGACTTTTTTATAAAATCTTCTTAACATTTTTTTAAAAGAAATTATAAAAAAGAGTATTTTGTAAAATTTGGTAATTATGAAAAAAAAAACAATATTTTTCATCGGTTTAGAAAGAAAAGCTCGAGAATATGAATGAGGAGTCACAAATTTAAAATAATTCGGTTCGGTTTCATTTTTTCCTATAGGTTGGCCCCGGGGTTCGATCTGTAGTTAACTAACAAACTGAACGAGTAACACCCTTCAGTATTCGGCGCATAATATTTTATAATCATGTAGATTTTTTAAATTTTAATATAAGATAATAACATATACGTTTTTGAATAAATAAAATAATAAATATTAATTTTAAAAAGTTGTATAAATTAATATTTATGTGACATTGTCTAAAATCAATATGTTTGTGATAGAAGAAAGACATTACCTATAAGTTTAATTATGACGCTTCATCATCATCTTCATCATTTTAAACTCAGTGACAATTAAGTATTTTTTTCAATAGTATTCAATATTTTCTTACTATGTAAATTATTTACAAGATAAAAAAGTGTTTCAATTTAATTCTTGATGCTTTGATAATCATGATGAAATAACGGTATTAAAATATCAGTAGATATAAACACCAGTCAATATATATAAAAAATACTTAATTGTCACTGAGTTTAAAATGATGAAGATGATGATGAAGCGTCATAATTAAACTTATAGGTAATGTCTTTCTTCTATCACAAACATATTGATTTTAGACAATGTCACATAAATATTAATTTATACAACTTTTTAAAATTAATATTTATTATTTTATTTATTCAAAAACGTATATGTTATTATCTTATATTAAAATTTAAAAAATCTATAATGAACTCTATCAGCTCCATTATCCTCATATTCACGTCTTGTCATCCAAAACCCTGTTGAACTTTCAAGTGACATCAAAATAGATCCACCTATCCAAGAGGCCCGGCATTTCTTTCTCTCGTTTAGATAGTTCCATACGCAATCTTTCTGGTAGCCCTCTAAACAAGCTTGAACGACCGGATAATACAATATTACCGTAAAATAAAGCTTTGTATTCCAAATCACATCTATATATAGAAGAACAAATAGTATCCACTATGTTAGGAGATATCGATCCTTGTTGTTGTTGTTGTTGAAAAAGTACTTCTGGACACGTAAATTTCTCTTCACCAATATAAACATGTTGTCCATCAGGCAATTCGAAACGAATATTTTCTTTAGAACTATTTGCCCGTATCTCACTTACATAATCAACGGCAACGTCACATAATTCAGCCTGAAAGTACACGTAAAAATAATAAAAAAAATATTTTATTATATTCTTACAGAATCACTTTTATGATTAGGTACATTTAGCAATCTTAGCTCCAAGCGTCGATATGGTTTTACTTAAATAATTTCAAAACGTATTATTAAAGCATTATTAGGATACTCCACAAGATTACATTTTGGAAAACTGCGGTTAAAGTTTTAGATTTCTTTCGATTTAAGGATTTGAATACGAATTCGCAGATTATTATGGAACAAAAAAATAGAATTTCTTATTAACTAACCAATCTCAATCAATCAATCAATCTAATAAACTTAACCATTGCGGATAAAATATTTTATGGGCCAGTTTTTGCTACAGATTATGTATGAATCCATGTTGGTGAAATATATAATGATATTAAAAAATGATAAAAAAATCTTTGTTAAATATCAACATTTTTGAAAACGGGGCTTATTCCAACACGTTCGGCACCAAATGCAATTACCCACATAGGACACCACAGAAAGTAACAAAAGATATTACAAAAAATAAAATAATAAATAAAGTAATCACAACCTTACCAAGGCTATTTGCCTAATCATAGAATTAGAAAATATTTGTAATAAAAATAAAATGTCATCCGACGTATTAAATTAGTTACATATTCCTGTGCTCTCGTAAGAACAAAATATAAATAAACTTGATACTCTGTTACGAATAAGGTTATGGCATAAAAGAATTAACATAATTCTTAAATTAAAAAGCGAAATAAAATTTCACATAAAATATTAAAAAATGGGAAAAAAAAACACTAAATTTTGACCTAATTTCTTTGTATTACGATCCCTCTAATCGCTTTAAGTTCTTTAAAACATTTAAACGAGTAAAATACTGTTTATTTTAAGAAATGTAAGATTATTTAAATATTTAACTTTACTAAAAGAAATAATTATACTTTTATTTACGTTCACATCATTATTTATTTTGAAATTTAATACTAGTAAAACATAATCTGGTAACCAACCCTTATATTCCCTAACTAAGGATGGTAAATTCTACTAAGCATTTTAATTTCAGAAACTACTACTTAGATATTAACAAGTACAAGTACACCTAAAAATTTTAGCTCTGTCTTTAAATAACTATTAAAATACACAAATCATTAATAGAAAGTTTTTTTAATGATCTAATATTAATAATTAAAGTTTTCTACACTACCTGGCAATAAAACACTTAAATTCTCCTACAACATCTTTATAATATAATCAAAATGGATCTACATAGTCAAGTCTCTAAGAATATGGATGACATTGTTAAACTGTTTGAGTCCAGAATGGATAGCTTTGATAAAGCACTTACACAAACACTTGACACTTCTAAAAAGCAATCACAAAACAATACTCTCAACGATATTGCTGGACTGGCTCAAGATTATGCCATCTTCAAAGACCTGGTGTGGAAGACACTATCCATGTTACAGCATCAATTACAGTTGCTCTCTGATGGTTTTGATAGGCATGAGGTTTTCTCTCGCCGAAAAATTCTCCTTTTCCACGGCATTGCTGAAACCTCCAATGAGAACACAGAGATGGCATTAACTGATGTTTTAAAAAAACTGAATGTGTCTGTGTTTAAGATCTCTCATATTGATATCTGCCATCGCTTGGGTGTTAAAAAAGATAAGCCCAGACCAATTCTGGTACGGTTCACCACCTTAAAGCAGAGGTCAGAGGTTTGGAATACAAAAGCCGCTCTAAAAGGCTCTGGAGTAACAATCTCTGAGTTTTTAACAAAGCCCAGGCAAGAGATCTTTTCTGAAGCCAGAAGCCACTTTGGAATCAAAAACTCTTGGACTGCTGACGGTATCATCATAGTTTCCCTGCCTGACAAGAGCCGCAAGAGAATTCAAACCATGAAGGAGCTGCGAGCGTTAATGGGTACATTTTCTTCACCTCAAAATACTTTAGACAATAAATTGAGATCTCGACGTGTGCCCAAAAAAGTAGCTAAGTAGTTAGATATCATTTTTCAACACTAATTTTCTTCTCTTTGACTTATGTAGATTTTCGATATCCATTATATTTCTTTACTCTTAAAATTGTTTTAAAATTGTTTTATATTGCTGGTCCGGTTGACGGCATATCAATAATCTCTTATTATTTATTATTTATTTTCACTTTTTTATTTTTTCAGTTGGGTAGACTTTTATTCAATTGATTCAATCGTCAATATGACAATTATGCTCATATTAATTCACCTTAATTTTAATGCCGATTTGACAACATAATATTTAGGCATGACAGTTATCTGTCTTCTCTGTGAACTGTCACTCGTTTAAAAACCGGACTAGTTTAAGGTTTAAGGACTATTATTTTTTTTACTTTTAGTATAGTTTCTATAAATTTTAATGTAAACTTTAATTACTAATTACTTTTTGTAAGGATGTTTTCTCACTATGCCAGTGTGTGTGGGATAATAATAGTTATTGTATTTTATATTAGATACTATAAAATTATATATTTTTTAAGTACTAATATTAGTTTAAAATCACATTGTTATATTTACTTTTATTATTTATTATTTTTTATTATTTTTTGTGCCGTATACTTATTTAGTTTATATATTTAGCATGATCGACTCGATCATCGATTTAAATAATATTTGTCTGTCTTCATCTTCCTCTACTGAATATTTAAGTGCCAATAGTCACCTTTCATTAGATGACGACTTCATTCCCTTAGATTCCCGGCTTCATTCTATCTTTTCTAACGTGTCTTATAGCTTTAATATTGCACATATTAATGCTCAAAGCATACCGGCTCACTATTCTGATTTCATTGCAACATTTAGTAATGTCCCAGTCGACTGTATTCTTGTGTCTGAGTCATGGCTAAAACCTTCTCTTTCTTCCTCTCTATACTGTTTACCTAATTACACGATGGTGCGCAATGATCGCCTCGAAAAGCGTGGCGGTGGAGTTTGTATTTATTTGAAAAACCATATTCCCTTCAAAATTATTTCCTCGTCGCCTACTTCAAATTATGCAAACATAGAATACCTTTTTATTGAAATAGTACTTCACCACACCAAATTACTTCTTGGCGTTATGTACAGCCCCTCTCCCACTATTGATTACTTCAAACACTTCGATTCATTATTGGATTCCTTTTCCCCCTGTTATGAGCATATCATTATCATGGGCGATCTTAATACATGTCTTTTTAAAAACAATTATAGTTCTAATAAACTTATATCTCTACTTTCCTCTTACAATTTTTCTATTCTTCCCCTTTCTGAAACCCATTTTTCACCTCACTCCGATCCGTCTCTTCTAGACTTAATCATGGTCTCCAATTCCAACAACGTGCTAAAACATGGGCAACTAACTGCGCCTTTCTCCTACCATGACCTTTTATTTCTTTGTTATAATCTTTCCTCTCCCAAACGCAAAGGTAAGATCATTCTGCGGCGTGACTTTAAGAATATTAATTGGGTTAAACTAATTACTGATGCTAGAAGTTTAGATTGGTCTAGTGTCTTTAATGCTACTACAGTGGAATCTAAGGTAGATATTTTTAAATGTTTAATCACTGGGCTATACGATTTACATGCACCTACCAAGCCGATTAAAGTTAAACACTATCCTGCACCGTGGCTCTCCGCTGATATAAAAAGTGTGATGAACAAACGAAACAAAGCGAAGTCACGTTACAAGAAGTTCCCCAGTGATGAAAACCTTGCTACTTATAAGAAATTGCGTAATAGTTGCAACAGGATGTGTAGAGATGCCAAACTCAATTGTGGAGGTTTTTTAAGTCACTAGGTGTGGGTAAGTCTCCGCCCCCTTCAAATAACTTTTCAAACTTAAATTCACTTAACAATTATTTCTCGACTTCGTCACTTATCATAAGTGATGCTAGGAAATCCGCAGTTCTTAATACTTTAAATAATATAACTCCACCTATCTGTGACAATTTTACCTTCTCTGAAATTACGGAGTGTGATGTTAAGGCAGCTATATATAATATTAATTCCAGAGCAGTAGGCAGTGACAATATTAGCCGTGACATGTTGATTCCTCTTCTTGACATTGTATTGGCTGTTATTACACATATTTTTAACTTTTCCTTAACTACCAATACCTTCCCTGCTTCCTGGAAATCAGCACATGTCATTCCTCTGCCCAAAATCAACAACCCGAGCTCTCCCTCCCACTTTCGTCCCATATCAATTCTTAGATTTCTATCCAAAGTCTTAGAAAGCCTCGTATCCAAACAATTATCAATTTTCTTAAACGATAACAACCTCCTTAGTCCTTACCAATCCGGTTTTCGTACCGCGCATAGCACATCCTCTGCCTTGCTTAAGGTCACTGATGACATAAGATATGCTATGGACAATAAATCCCTCACTATCCTCATCCTATTAGATTTTAGTAATGCTTTTAATACAGTGGATTTTGATATATTGCTTGGAATCATGCGCAGTCTTAACATATCTCCACCTGTAATTAGCTGGTTTCATTCTTACCTGCATGGACGTCGACAGATTACCTGTGCTGATGATACGTCCTCAGATTGGGCTGAGCTTTCTGCTGGCGTCCCTCAGGGCGGCGTACTATCTCCTATACTTTTCTCTATTTTCATTAATGAAATTACAAAAACCCTTTCTTGCTACTACCATCTCTACGCTGACGATTTGCAACTTTATAGGCATTCAACACTTGAAGATCTAAATAGTACCATTAAACTGATTAACTATGACTTAAACATTATAAAAGAATGGGCTGAGTCTTTTAGACTTTTAGTGAACCCCATAAAATCACAGGCCATTTTAATTGGTAGCAGACACTTTCGCAATAAGGTTGTTATTAATCAGCTCAGTAATATACTGTACGATAATTCGGTTATACCCTATTCGGATGAAATTAGGAATCTAGGATTAATATTTGACAAATATTTATCTTGGACAGCACAAGTTAACAACGTGAGCAAGCGCATTCATATGTCAGTTCACTCCCTGAAACGTTTGCAGAATTTCCTACCATTGCGGACTAAAATTCTTCTAGCACAATCTCTTTTGTTACCCCTTCTTGACTACGCGGACATTTGCTATTTGGATGCATCTGAGGAGCTGCTTAATAAACTAGATCGTCTTCAAAACTTGTGTATCCGCTTTATTTTTGGACTAAACAAGTTTGACCACATTTCAGATTTCCGTCGTCAACTTAAGTGGCTCCCTATCCGTTTTCGCCGGAATATGCACATCCTAACCACGCTGTACAACGTTTTCTCTAAACGTGCTCCCTCTTATTTGCATGAACGTTTTCAACTCTCACTTCCCAGTAGCCGTCCAAAACGTTCCTGTGTGCTTGAAAAAACTTTTGATATTCCTACCTATAAATCCCACTTTTACTCCAAATCTTTTACCGTACATGCAGCAAGGTTATGGAATTCCCTTCCATCTAATGTTACTTGCAGCCCTTCCGTCATGGCATTTAAACGAAGACTGAAGCACTATTATCTATCACAATCATAAATTATATATATTATTATGTATGTATTTATATATATATTGTTATTATATGTATTTTTTTTTATTTTCATTTATATGTATATGTATTATTATTATTATTATTATTATTATTTTTATTATCATTTATTAGTATTACAATTGAGTATTAAATATCTATGTACCTATCTCTGCCATCAAAACCTATCCAACACTCGTGGGTAGCTGGAAGAGATCTCTCTGTAGAGATAAGCTTGTCCAATGTATACGTCTTTGTTCATTTTCATTTTTGTGTAACTTATTGTGGTACATGAAATAAATAAATAAAAAAAAAATATATATTTTTGAATACTTTTATTTTATTGCTTTCGATTATATTATTCATAGAGGCATAGAGTTCCCCTAAACGCTAAACGGTAAGGCATTTTGTGGGAAAAAAATATACAAGAGGTCAAGGGCCGATACGAACCGAAAATTACAGAGAAGGGCCGAATTGTAAATGACCGAATCCCTGAGATACGATACCACACCCTCCAGGGTATTTTTAAAATCTCATGGTCGCCAGATTTTTTTTAATTTATTTATTTGATATATTACAAATATTCTATCTAAATAAATATAGGGAAAACCGTACAATATAGCTAGTCAATTTAAAAATGAAAATCTCTGTATACCTTCTTTTTATCCAATATTTATTTCTATTTCCTTATCTGTCGTAAAAGAGTATCCAATCGTACGTAACAAACTTTGTAGTCGGTTTGTTAAGAATTTTCCATTAAATTCTGATTGGATTGTAGCGTGTTTAAGAGGAAATCCTTCGAATACCGGAGCAACATATGAACACAAATGGCCATTTTCCCAAACCACTCCAGATGCCCTTCCACAAGCATGCAGTATTAGCGCTGATGAAATCGCCTATTATAGACCATCGGTGGTAAAAGATTTAAAAAGTACCTCTGCCATTTTCTCTCTACAAAATACATATTATAATAAATATTCAACATATGTATTCCCCACTAAAAATAATAACATTATTATGATATTGTTAAAAATTATAAAATCTACTTCAAACTATTATACTTCGAGCAACATCACAATAGTACAAAACGATATATTTATTTGATTTCTTCAATCACTTGTGTTTTTGTGGTGTAAGTGGATGAATGGCCATTATAGCTTGTATTTCCTCAGGGGCGACATGCAACTCTCTGTAAAAAATGTGATGCCATAATTTTTCCATTTCATCCCGATTGTCTATCATTCCATCTTATTCCGGCCACGTGGAGATAGAATATCCTTTTCTTTTGATTGCTTCATTTCCAAAATATACACCTGGAAGTCTATCCAACAAACCTTCACGACGAAATCAAGAAAATTAAAAAAATATCTGGTGACTACGATATTCGCTATACTATAATTCTGTTAGAAGTTCTGGTATAGTAGAATAAAAAAAATATCAATAAAATATAGTTTTTTATTAGAAATCAATTAATAAATGATATAGCATTTTTACTAATATATTTTTGTGTGGATAAAACCAAGTAATTCTATAAAAAACCTTCTATTTTATATACTTACTACGTACTGCTATGTAATGTACTGCTACTGTAACATTTGGTTTCATAGTATGTATGTATATATATTTGTGTATATTTATATTTTTTACCGTCCCACCACTGTATTGATTACAGATCTCGGAAAAGGCTCCCCAGCAAATCCGGCTTTCGTTGATTGCGATCCAGCATCAATAACAACGGAGATTTTTGATGCAGACATTGTTTTAATAAATAACCACTAAACTTTCATATTTCACAGCCTCGTGAATTTAATTGAAAGACCTAATAGATTACTTTGATACACACAATATTATATTAGCCAGTGGCACTGAAATTTGTAAATATTTAATTGAATGTGTAAAAATTTAATTAAAATATATTTTGGTTTACAAATATTTAAAACAAAGGAAATCAACAATGATAATATTCCTAATTTAATGTACAACAATGATTACTTTTTAATTGTGGTTTAAATTTCATATATGTGTATTGTTGCAGTGTCTGTTGTACTTTTAGGTACAAGAACTGACGAATGATAAAAAATAGGGAAGTTGAGATAAGTAGAAGCTAATATATATTTCGTGCTATATGTCTATTTATCCTAGTTCTCTAGACTTCGTAGTTCACTCCGGAGGAAGTGCCGTTTGTTTGTATTTTCTCCTGATTATCTTCGAAGCTTCACTCTTGTCTTAGTGTCAACAATATTGGACATTAGAATATCGTTTTTTAAATACTTTCTTGGCCTAAAAGCTTAAATTATCATTGAGCAGATATTTTTTTTTAAATTAAAGTTAAGTATTTACTTCAATTAATCAGCTTTATCGGACCACTTAAGTATCTCATTTTATACCAATAAATCAAAACCTATACTCTACTTCTTTTAATAAGCTTGCACTATTTAAAAAATAGCTCTTTTATAATAAATGGAGGGATACGATAGCCAACTTAGACACTGCTAACATAAATAAAATGAACTTCATTACTCAACATCATGATCGCCATTACTCAGGGTGTTATTGAATGTTCTTAATAAATAATAAACCTGTTTTCTTTTCTTTTCATTGAAGCTATTTCCTATGTTAGTATTATTTATCTTCCTATCAACGTTAAAATTAAAATATATGTGGTATATCCAACTAGTATTTTAAATCTAAGTATTTGAATATTACTCAATCGAGCAGCTTTATATATTTTTATTAACTGAACGATTTGGAGATAAAATATGTCATTTAATAAAGTCAGCAACAGTTATATAAATTAATTTGGTAAATGATAAGCCAAATAAACCACTCTTTATTTATTCTCAAAATCGATAACTTAAAATGTTTTACAATATGTATTGTACACAGTTGTGAAAAGCCTATATTAAGTATAAAATATTTATACATGTGTGTGTGTACAAAACATTAATATGTATACATATTTATGTTTTGTGGATGTGTTTTTATGTGTGTGACTGTGCGTGTGTTTGTGACTGTGTGTGTGTGTGTAAGCTATTTATATTTTATTATGATTTAAGTTTTCAATATCTTACCTTGAACAAGTTGTTCAGTCTCATCATGCGTTAAAGACATTAACCACTCTGTCAGGAGTTTTTTTACACTCCTAACGTTGCATTCATAAATATCAAGTTTCTTATTTATCTTATTATAGATTAGAGCAGACCGTGTAATATTCTGATGGCTAGCAAAATAAGATTTTACCCTAGCAACGGGAAAAACATAAGGAATCCTTCTTTTATTGAAGAGACTATCAGGAAGTTTCATGAAGTTGTGAATTCGTAAAACCGCCTTCAGGATATAAAGATTTCGCACAGTCAATAACCGACTCGTTCAAAATTTTGTTTTTATATATTTTACGTCTATTTATTCATGTTTCTCGCAGCGTTCAGTTATCAGTGTCATCCCTCTATATTTTACAATGGTTTATTGACTCTATAACGTTTTTCTTGGTTTGGTACAAAACCAAATCGTCATCATACAACTTTAAAGTTAATGGAAAATTTTAAAAACACACAAAGCAATAATGTCGTTTTCATCAATATGTAAATAGTTTATTTAAGAGTGTGAATCTGAAAGTATTTAATGACTCAATGAGAAAACTTATACCCACATCTTTTAATTATTATCCAAGAGATAAAATATCTTAATATACTTATTGTAAAAAGGAAGATAAACAATGTGGATCAAAATTGATATTTCCCGTGATGCTGAAATCTAACTTCTATTTTTAATAGGTATATCTTAATAATCATAATTATTATATCTTAAATGCATGTAAATTTGAGAACACCACTCCATATTTGTTAGTAAGAGTAGTTTAACTCGATCAACATGTCCCATAGTTCTAATAGCGTCAGTCTTAAAGTGCATCAACAACTCCTGTGCAGACTGCACAGTTAGTAGGTTGCCTTAAACTTGATTAAAGCAGACTCTTAGCAAAGCTCGTATGTATACAGTCTAATACATAGATAGATGCAATTATATACGATGTTCAAGTTTAACATATAATTATAAAGTTATTTAAAATATAATTTTCTAATATCTGCGTAAACTTAATCCAGAAAACCGTTACTAGGCACTATTGATAAATATTGAAATAAATAAGAGCAATATTTTTTCCCAAAGTCCACTAAAGCATTGTTTTCCTTGTATATTATTTTGTTTTATTTATTTTAAGTAAATGCCGCATTAGTGAATAATCTCTTAATTCTCTTCATATACTTCACAAACATACAAACAGATATAAAGTACATCCAGACTCGAAACAACATAACAATATGGGATTTTTCCAAAGTGACAAGTCTGCTATATGCTGACTTAGTTAAGAAATCAACACCACACTAAATTCAATCCATCCAAAATGTATTCAGTGGTTTTTTTTGTTAGAATTTAATGAAACAAAAAGTATCTTAAATGTTTATCAATGTGCTTAGTTTCTCCGTTACGCGCAAAGAGACTAACGATGAAACATTTCAAAAACCAATGGTTAGATATTTATCCAAACAGCTATATATAAACAGCTTAACAAGTTTATATAAACATATAAACTTGTTAAGCTTATTTCAATTTTAAATATGTATACGTATTATGTAAAATCTTCAACAGGGCAAACCAATCTGCGACCTTTGGGTACCGCCCCTTATCTTTGATGAATCTAGTATCTTATATATAATCGCCTGTATCGAGACGGAGTTGAGATCTGAGACTTATACTGCTTTCGAAAATCCTAGCCAATGTTTCTACCTCTGAGATCATAACCGCAATTTATATATATTTTAAAGAGTTTCCAAACATCTTCATCAACTACCCTCTGACAGTCAATATATTGAGAGTGCTTAAAACGGACGAGACATATTTTTTTGTTGGTTCTCGGAGTGTACGGACGTTTTGTGATAATCAGTGTTGGTTGTTATTAAGGTCACATAAGCCATTTTTTATATTCATTTTGTTATTTCATTGTTTGCAGTTTTGCAGAAGTTTGCAGTATTTGTTTTGATTTAATTTCGATTAAAATTGTAAATAAGCAAATTCTTTAATTTTATTATTAAATTCTATTTCTGAACCTTAAATCAGAAGTGGGATAAAGGACTTATAAGCCCAGACTGACGAAAAATTGTTATTAAGATTGTAAATTTGTTGTCAACAATAAAACCGTTAAATTTTCAATTTAACTTTGTTTACAATTACTGCTTACTTCTGTTATATCGTTTGTTTAATTGTTGTTATTAAGCTGTGGTTATGAGACGTACAAGGACGCCTAGTCCACGGAGACATCTACCTACGGGCGATCTACGTAATTGGGTTCGAAATGCTTCTCGAAGGTCCCGCGACCACAGTGCCGATAGATTGAACCGCAATTCGAACGATAGACGACGTGCTTCGCGGAATGGCTTGCGTGTCCGAGATCGACATGATACTCGCAATACTGAAGTGCATCGATCACGTAGTCGGGTTAGGCGCCAATCGCGTAGTAGGGATCGCTCTCGTAGTGACCGCCGCGTCAGGTCACGGTCACGCTCGCGCACTGTATCACCTATTGAGGTGCGTTCTTCATACGTTGGGGCGAGTCTCACTCATAAAGCCGAAACCTTACCCACGGTTGCTTCTCCTCCAGATATAATGCAACAGCAGCCCATGGAGTGTAGTACCCCTTGTTCCGAGGCATCTACCCTCGCAAATGCTTTAATGCAAGCAATTAAAACGATGCAACCCTCAAGGTCGCAACATTATTATGTGTCTAACTTCGACCCATCGATTAACGGTATTGAAGCATGGTGCGAAGAGGTAGATCGCTCCAGGGAAGCTAATGGTTGGAACGACCACGAATGCTTATCACGTGTCGCATCGTGCCTTAAGGGTGACCCTAAGGTTTGGTTGACCGAATCGGTTTCGAATGACCGGACTTCGATATGTCCAACTTTAAGCGTGAGTTCGAACCTCTTTGTCCTGGTAAAGTAGACTACGCCAATATATTATTTGAGGCAATGAATATGACTTCAGTTAAATATTCTAGTTACGCGGAATACGCTCGTCGTACCCTCTTACGTTTAAGAATAGTTCAAGGGTTAAACGACGACTTAAGGACCCTCATTGTAATACGAGGTATAGATAATGCTCAAGTGCGTGCCGCCGCCGCTAACGCCAGCCTGGGTCCCGACACCATTGTTTCATTCTTATCAATTTACTCCAAGCCCTTAACAGGGAAACGGGACGGAGTGGTTGAGCATAAAAAACATACTCAAGGGATTAAATAAGGTGGTGCAAAGGGTCCGAAACGTTTTAACTGTAATAGATATGGTCACGCCACTCGTGTTTCGTAGGCAACCCAAGTCTAATGCATCGAGTAGTCGGTCACCACATGTGTCTTCTGATACGACCTTTAATGCGCATCCCTTATCTAGTAACACTTGTATGTTTTGTAAGAAGATGGGACACACCGAGAATAAATGTTTCATGAAAGCGAAGTCGGAACAACGTAATCAACGCAACGTCAACCTTTGCTTTTATCGATCAGGTACAGCGCAAAGTAACGATATAACTTCAGCGATCATAGATGGCATTCTAGTAGATGTGCTTATCGATAGCGGAGCTCTAGATGTATCCCTCATTTCTTCTAACATCTTTAAATATTTTACTTATCAATCTAAGCCAAGGCGTTGCGTGCTGAAGGGTCTTAGTGATCGGGAAGTAATAGCGACATCCTACGTCACGCTTACTGTAGAGTTCAGCGACATATCGATTGAAGTAGATTTAGTAGTAGTACCAACATCTTTTATGAATGCGCCTATTATAATCGGAACCGACGTATTAAACCGTGACAAAATTACTTACGTCCGCACTAAAGATGCACAATATCTTACGCGCTCTGATAATGTCAATAAAGATGTTAATATTATAAGAACACTTGACCAGTTTAAATTAAACACACCTCTACAGGGTGCAGAATTGGAAAGCCTTATGTCTATTATCAATGAATTTTGATAACTGGAACTACTGTTACTACAGTCCAAACAGGAGAAATGGAGATAAGGCTCACCAGTTCCAAGCCTGTAGTTTCTTAGCATTCGATGGATTCACCGTGCGGGTGCCGGGCCCATCGCGTTGCAGGGAGAGGAGTGCAAACAGCTCCTGGGACTTGCGACCCATGTGTAGGTTTAAGGGGCCCCTTTAAAATGCGCATTCACGCTCACCATCAACTGGTTGCGCTACTCTCCCTACCTAACCAAATTTGGAATGAACCTACCAATGCCGCCTTTGAAGTACGTTCTAGAAATGTACTGATGATAGTTCTAGAGAGGCCAAGATCTTTAAGTAGGTTATAGAGAGATTTCGCTGTTATACCTCTCGCTCCCACTTCTAACGCGTACAAATAAACTATATACCTATTCGTGGTCAGCTCGTTGGTCAGTTCGTAATACTTGTTTACTTTAATCGTGTGATCTTTGGGGATGTTAGTTTCCCACGGAACAGTAAGCTCCACAAGTATCACGCGCTTTAACTGTCTAGAGTACAGGAATATGTCCGGTCTGGATGACGAGACAACAATATCCTCAGGAATTCTATACTGTTTCTCATACGTATCCATCATTATAGTCCAATCGCGAGCCGCCTCCAAGATAGAGTGAGGCTTTTGTTTTGTTTTTTTAGACAAGCCTTCTTTAATGAACTCTATGAATCTTTTGGTGGTTGTTATACCCTTTTGCGCTCTAGCTACTGAAAGACTAACCGCTTCACGTATGATTTCGAATACTTTATCATGGCGCCGCGAGTATTGACCTTTTTCCAATAGCACCCTACACCCTACCAACAAGTGTTTAGCCGTTCCTACTGCCTCCCCACAGATATTGCAAGACGTTGCGGTAGCTTTACCCCATTTTACTAAATTACTTTGATCTGGGAGAGTCATTTGGCATGTATTTAGATAGAATTTTAATAAGGCTGGAGACCAATCATGAAGTAAGGTGCGCCACCTCAATGCTAATGGAATACAAAAGTCGCCTATAGTCACCCACTCATTTTGAATTTCTAGATTCATCGCGTGCACTCGATACTTATCGTTTTTATCTTGCCGAATAAAGGATTTTGTTAAGTCTATATCTCGAACTTTCCCGCTAGATCCTAACCCTGCTTTATTTGTTTGGAAGAGATTTTTATCTTTTGGAAGAGATGTTACAATATCATCATGAGATTTTTCGATGATGTCTTTTGGTAGCTCTTAGGTGTTTATAGAGCTCCGATGGTTTCTTTAATTTCATCCCAAAATTGTTTCGGTCTCTGAATAAAGTTTAAGAGACCGCTGAATGCGCGAGCCCAAACCACGACTTTAATATCTTTATGACGTTTGCATCTAACTTAGACAAAAGGGTTTTATTAAGATCGTAAACTAGAATTAGTCTAAAACTAGTAGTTAGATAATTGTCATATCCAAGCTTTTTGATATTACTGATTGGTTGATCGTTTACCTTAAGATCATTTAAAAAGCTATCGACTATAATATCTAGAGATGGAGTGCGACCTTATTCAACATATAATTAGGATTCGTGCAAATACTGAATAAATAAATCATGTCAGCACTGTCAGTAACACTGTTCAAATATGGTAGTAAGCCCTTTTGTCGCTCAACTGTTGGATGCTTGATGTGGTTCTTTACAAGAATTTTCGTAGGCTTTTATTGGTTTGTTGTGAAACTGCGGAACTATTGACTGGTATTATTTTGATATATTAAAAGTCACCTGCTATGGTTTCGTAAACACGGCGGAACTAAATAACTCCGATTTTTTAATCATATCATAGAACCATTCTTCTTTCTACTTCATTCTTCGACAATGGCGATGTAGGTCATGTGGTCTGTGGTTCTTAACACGAACTTCAAAGTCCTCTTGCAAACGACGTAGAGTTATCGCGGTGAGGCTGAATCAGTCGAACCGTGCAGTGTCATTCAATGTGACTTGCCTTTTGTGCTAGAAACAGAACTCCTCGACAGAGGTAAGGTCAGTGCTAAATCTCGATACATAACGAAAGGGTATCACAAGTTTTATATACGTTAATAGCATATGCAATGGCATTTAATAATTAATTTACCTTATTGTATACACAACTCAGTGGATCTTATATTACCACCGGGACATAGTTATTAACGACTGGTTGACGCGAACGTAGACAGTTAGGCATTCCTAAGTGGTTCTTTCTTTTGAATCTATATAACATTTAGAATCTTTATTACTTTTTAAAGTTATATATATTACACAGACAAAAATAGTAATTACTTTGGTATGAGATTAAATGCTATTTTTTATTTTGCTTTCAATTAATTAGTTTTTACAAATTTAATTAATTATATCTAATTTAAAATAATTAATTATATTAAAAAAAAAATGACAGCATTAACGTATAATACTTTCCATTCTTCAAATTAAAATTATTAGTCATACAATAAAAGCTATTACCAGTCAACCAATTCTTTAAATTATAATGTAAAAGCTTCAATGGTGAATGAGTGACCTGAGTGTTTATAATTTTTAAAAATACTTATGGAACTATGTCGCCTTTATCATTTAAACAGATAAAAAATTGACAAATTTACTTCGCAATAATTGTCTATAAGCTATATGCGTAAAACAAAGATAAAAAAAACAGGCATCAACAAAAACGCATTTAAGTAATAACAGAGTATTTAAATAAAACGAATAACAAGCCAAAGTATGATATCTTGTACGATTGTTTTGCAATTTTCATTTTAATATACAAACAAAAACTTCTCTTAATGAATCATCTGATAGAAAATGTGGACTAAGTGCCCATTGTAGTTTTCTTGTTTGGTTTTAAGTTCTTTATTGGTGCTTTGGCCACTAAAATATGATTATCTAATTTTTCTTGGACATTTAAGCCATAATTATAAAAGCTAATGATATTTTATTACATTTACAATGGCGGTGCGGGGTTGTCGCTATTTCATCAAAGATCAAAGTTCATAGCTTTTAGAAAGTGTTAATTTTTGTTACCCTGTCATGCATCTATATGCTTTGACAACTTGTTTGTTAACCAAGTTATAACCATAACTTTTTCTTTTTGATTAAATCTTCAACCCTGTTCGTATATTTTCTTTCTTCGAACTGCATATTTTAAAACAATCATGTTATTTTATCATATTATTACAAAGAATTTGACAAAGTCGAGAACCCTTTTTTATTCTGGCTGCATATCGAAGTTTCCTCAATTGGTATTTTAAAGAAATTTACTTTCTAAAGATATTCACGATGTTTGACGTTTTATGTTGCTCTGATATTAAAAGAAATAACTATATTAAACTAACGTAAATATATTATAACACCAAATGTTAATTTGGTGATTTAGATGTAATATTTTCATATTACTTAAAAGCCGAAATATGAAAAAAAATAACAAAATAATATTATAGATCACCCCCTGGAGAAGAAGTGGGTGCTATAAAATCTGAAGTTTATAGGAACTTTTGGTACTAAAATCGAATACCTACGCACTGGATATTTCGCTACATTTCCTAGATAATATTCCACAATTGTAGTGTACAAACTTAATCATTATTTTAAAGTTTAAATTATAAAAAAGAGACGAAGCCTCTTAACATTCCAAGAAATCACAGTGCGGGTGCCAGGCCGATCGCGTTACAGGGAGGGTAGCGCAAACAGTTCCTGGGACTTGCGACCCAGGTGTAGGTTTAAGAGCCCCTTTAAAATGCGCATTCACGCTCACCGTCACTGGTTACGCTCATCTCCCTACCTAACCAAATTTGAATGACTAACTTTCTGAATGACCTTGTGGTAAATTTCTTATAAGTCTTATTATACAAATTACAATAGTTTGAGCCAATATTTGAATTGCCTTCATAGGTAGCTCAGTAGCAAATATTTGGTTGGTATTATTTGAAAATAAATATGATTGTCAGTTATTCAGATAAAAGAAGCTTTTTAATATATAAAAAAAAAACAATTACTTTCAAACACAGGTTCATTTTTTCAAAACATTTAATCATTAATTAATACACCAATTTGCTAAAATGCTTTAATGATTTTTTTAAATATTTATACATATTGAATAGAGTATACATTACCTCCAGAAATAGAAATGACAGCTCATGTGAATCTATTCTATGAAATGACAACTTGCTGAGAAATTGTTGATAATCTGTAAATAGGAATTGACATAATATATCTAATTTTACTATATAATAATAATAGTATTATCAACTAGATTATAGCAGATTAAAATTAAATGATTGAAGGAATATTACGGTTTATTCTTACCAATTATTCTGATTAATTCTAAGAGGGGTATAATATTTGAAAACTCTAATATACTCTAATATATAAAAGTTAAGTAAAGTTTGGGAAATAATTACATTTGTTAAATCCTATACATAATTCATATTCAATTTTTTTTAAACAATGTTTGGTTATCTATCTGTTTAAATATAAAACAATTTACCCACAACTTCTTATTTTTATTCAATCTTGTTCAAATTTTACTGTTTACTGATTTAGTTTTATACAAAATAAAAAAAGTGTATTGTGAAAGGTAACATAAGCAAATTTTGTATGTTCTTGGTTGAAACTGATTTTACAGTGAGTTTATTTTCATAGTGGAAATTATCTTCAAAATTATAACAAATTCTATTGTAATTAAGAATGGATTTTTTAAAAATATAATAAGGTGCCACTGATAAAATAAAGCCATATGAGATACTCAGAGTCTTTGTCAGGATTACGAAAATAATGCAGTTTTGAGAATAATAATCAAGAAAATTATATTATATTATATTATATTATCAGATATTTCAGATATATCAGACCAGGAATCCAGTCCAGGATCCAGGAATTTAAGAATAAAGATAGATGAAACTTTATGAAGAACTTATTATTAAGAAAATAAAGAATATACATAGCTATCCTATAACCCTTTGAAACAGAATTTAAGCATTAAAGAAAAAAGATTAAAAAGATAACAAGTTTATATAAAACCAAAGAGATCCAGAATAAAAATTATAGCAACCGAATAATGATAGCTATGTAACAAATATGTCCTGAGCAAAATGTAATCAATATTATTAATAACACTAGCAACTACCAACACGAAATCAACAAGTTAATTTGCAAACTATAATTACACAACACTGATATAACTATTAATACCTATAACTATACTATAAGAGACGAAGTTTCTTAACATTCCATGGATTCACCGTGCGAGTGCCAGGCCCAGTAGCAGGGAGAGGAGTGCAAACAGCTCCTGAAACTTGCGACCCAGGTGTAAGTTTACGGGGCTCCTTTAAAATGCGCATTAACGCTCACTTTAACTGGTTAAGCTCTCCCTACCTAACCAAATTTGTAATGAACCTACCAATGCCGCCATTGAAGTACTTTCTAGTAATGAACTTATGATAGTTCTAGAGAGGCAAAGATCTTTAAGTAGGTTAGAGAGAGATTTCACAATTATACCTCTCGCTCTCACTTCTACCGCGTACAAATTAACTATATACCTATAACCAAATAGGTAAAAGATATTATATATAAAGATAAGATATAATATTATCCAAACAACACGAAGTGAAGACTATACGAAGTGGTTTCATATGAAACGTCAAATGGTACCTCATCGGTTTGACAGACTGTGTCACTGTAGTAAAATGTACGTTTCTTTTGACGCGGTACTTCGTAATAAATCTTTTTAAATATTTTCTAAAGAGGTAATATATCTTTTAAATACTTGTTTTCATTAAAAGTCCGTAAATTTATTTTTAACTTAAAAAATATCAATAAGGATCCAAATAAACTGTGATTTATCTGACATGTTATTATATACATGTCTCAATATTGTGCTTTAAAGATACTTACAAAATATATCACAGTACAGCATTAATAAACCATTATTCACTTACTACAATTAAGATAAATAAATAAACACCAGACAAATAAACACTTGAGTTGATAGTGCATATAATGCATCTATATACCATAGAGTACTCTCTATGGTGCATACTAATTCGAATGTATCAAAATGAAAAGTTGAAGATTCAAAATGGCAAATCAGTAATTACAGTATGATCAATGATTGCATCGACCATAGCGAATGCTTGGAGGGCCATCTCTGTGTATTGAAAAGTGTCCGTCAAAAGGGAACAAATTAAGGTAGCGCTATAGTAGCACGAGGAAAGATTTCAAAAATAGCGCCACAAATTATTTGAGTAAGATACTGAATTTAAAAAAAAGATTTCCGCTTTACAACTGCTCACGTTCAGTTCGATTTTAAGAAAATATATCAGTACCAGGAAATCTCTCTAATATGGTGGTAATATAATCTTCTGTTGTCATATATTGTATATTCTTTTAAAAAATAATAAAAGAAAATAGTTATGTTAAATTGTAATATATTCAAATTTCCAATAATTCAGACAATTGCGTGTTAAAAAACGAGGTTACAGGTATTTCATAATTTAACAATTTAACAATTTATTTAATAATAAGCTAGTACATTCAAGACAGTAATTTCGCGTTCTTTCGGTTCATTTTTGTTTTAGTTCTAGCTGTTTCATAGCGTTTATTCGCTGATTTTGCACTATTTGTGCATATTTATTAACTACACATGTCACGAAAAATATTAAATTTGTTAACCCAGCAAACTTCACTCCGTTTATAATTGCTAAGTTCGTATGGTTTCCTCTTGCTACACTAGCGCCATTTCGGTGGATCTTTAAACCCTAACTTGCTGGATAAGAGTGGACACTTTTTCAACTTGTCCGCCATACAAGATGGTTCTTCTTATTTCCACCCTCTATAAGCGAATGTTATAATCACCACAAATTATCTACGAGAAAGTTGTTTATTGTTGATTTAGAAAAAAATATAATAAATATTGTATTTGGTTTAATTTATAAAGAATTTATATAAAGATTTACTTAGAATTGATCCTAATTTACATTAAGAAATGCGACAATGATATACAATTTTCTTATTCTGCCTGAATGTTTTTCTAAGAAATTTAAGAAATATGTATTTTAAAAAAAATTAAGAAGTATGGTTTAACAAAACTTCTTAATTTAAAAAAAAAAGTAGTTTTCTCATTTTGGAAAAGTAGTTGATTTGGTTCTAAATTATTAATTAACCATTGCTTAACAGAATTTAATAAAAATGTTCAATGTGTATATGGGCGCCTGTTATTGTGAACGCTAAGTTTCCGATAATAATTTTAAATATGTAAGTCTGATGCTTTTGGTTAGAAATAAACATGTCACTCTATTTTTATAAATATTTATAATCCAAATAGTATATACATAAAAATAAAAATAACTCGTAACTTAATGATACTTTAGTTGTGTATTGCTTCTATTTAACTTTTTCATTCCCTTAAAATACTGTTTTATTGATTTAAATGTCTGTAAATGTAATTGCTAATTGTTTCTGAAATACATACATATTTACAACGTTATCATGTAAAGAAAATATTTATTACTGGCTCTAACGTTATTAGTCAATTTGGCGATTACATCGGATGATGAAGAATTTTAATTATGCATGATTGTTAATTTAAACTCATTAAAATTCAAATAAAAATTATTGTCTCTTCAGAAATGTTACAGTGACAGAATACATTATCAATACAAGTAGCGGAATCATTAATAAGTTCCGAAAAGACTTTCAACAATTTAAAAGATTTAAACAAATTTTATAAACGTTCACTATACCAAGTTACATGTAATATATATACATTAATATCACCGCATACTATCACCGACTAGTTTTTATGATAAAGTGGTCGCGATCGCGAAAAAAGGAGAATAAACAAATTTTATATTTTTTAATAAACAGTGAAAAAATATTTCTTGCCACCTTTGCCTTGTGCATACTGATGGACATAATAAATAGCCTTAACTTTGTCTTATTTTCCCATTTCAAGTGGACTGTTTATTATCTGGCGCTTTTTATTATATATTTTTTTTAATTATGATTTTTTTAAATAATTATGTATTACAGTAGCAATTTGTTTTTGGCAAGATAAATAAAAATGTTTCGGCCATCGTTGCCACAGAGTACTATAAACGGATATGACTATGTCAGATTATACAATGCTATATTAAGGCTATACAACCTATACGTATATATATACGTTTGTGATTTGTCCCGAGTAAGTTGATGAATATGAGAATGTGCACATTACAAATCTACTATTACTTTTACAGTACAAAGTTAACAATTTATCCATATTTTTAATAATTTCACCATTCCTAACGGAAAAAACCTCCATGTAATAGTACAATAGTGCTATTTTCATAATAATTAAAGTTAATAAATTTGTCTTGATTGTGCTAGGAACTGGCTCTAGGTGAACATATGTTACGTACATTAGTTAATTCACTGTTTATCTATTGAATTTAGTGAACATTATAAAATTATATCGAGATCTTAAAATCTTGTATCAAATCTATTAGTTAATAATAAAGATGGGGCTGACGTTTTAAATCGCAGCTGGCTATGGCCTAATGTCATACGGAGAATTGATAAAGAAAGCGTTTGGCTCTTTGTGCTCAAGAGGGTAAATGCAGGTTACGAGGGCAGGTAATTACTCAAATCTATGTATTATTTTTACTAACTATAATAAAATAAATAAATGTTTATCATTATCGTGTTAAATGTTCAAGGTCAGACATGTTAATTTCAAAACCAACTTTGAGTTAAAGTAAATAAAAAATTTGTATTTCCAGATTCAGATTGCTCTATACGAGTCGGAATTGCTGAAAAATTGATAAAATTTAGGTCATCACCACATTTAAAGAACATGAAAAAGTTTAAAAGATCGAAAATGGATCATATCGAAATAACAAATCGTGCTGCCAGGATCCTACTCCACCGCCTAATATCGGTATAGGTACTGTAGAACGGTCAGAAGTTCAACCACCACTTCCTCTCGAACCGCCTCTTCCTGACGAAGATTACGTATTACATGTAAAGCAAGAAAAAGTAGATGATGAATATGAAAGTAGTATTAGTGAAGATACACCATGTGAACCACCAAATAAACCACTAACAATACCATCAAATGAACCACTAACAAAACCATCAAATGAACCACCAAATGATACCCAAAACAGTGAGAACGTCACTTCAAAAGAAATATGTAGAGACTATGTCAGGGGAACTTTCAAACGTCCTGGCACATGCAAATTTGCTCACAAATATGATTTAATACAGTTAGTAGGAGTTTATACATTTTGTCGAAAATATCAAACTTCAGTCTGTACTTTTCCAAATTGCAAATATGTGCATGCAACAGTTTTTGAAGAGTATCACTTCTACAGGACAGGCATTTTGCCACCACATGTGCTTTCTCACCACAAAAAAGGAAATGTAATGCAGCCACCACCACCACCACCACCTCCACCACCAAAAAGTATTAAAATGTTATTCTTATTAATAATAATATACCAAAAAATTTTTATTAGTAAATAATATTTAACAAATATTTTTTGGTTATATACAGAATCTCCTACAAATTTATCAATAAATACAAATGTGTCCATGAATCTCACATTTACATACCCGCCACCACCTCTGCAAAAGGAGTGAGTTAGAATTTTATTTAATGTTGGTGACCGATCAATTATATATATATATATAAATAGCCAAAGAATTTTCTTATAATAGTAATGAATTTAACGTTCATTTGTATAAAAGTTGTTCTGTTATTTATATAATAGAGTTGCTGATCTGATCATTTATTAATATATTGCAGAATATTCCAAGGGGACAGTAGAACCACAGTACCACCTAGAAGTGCTACCTTAAAGAGGCAGTGGAGCAGTATAGAACAATGTAAGTGCTATATACCATGATTGTTATATCCCAAAAAATAACTCTTAAAATGTTTGGATTTTTTGAAATATAAGGAAATTAAACCTATGATTTTAAAATATGCTAAAATATGCTAGTGAATTATTTTTATTTTAATTATATTTTAAATTTAACTACAAATTTTAAATAAAAATAAAAATTTATACCTCACTTTGTGTAAAAGTAAAGTAATTGGACCTCTTTCTAAACTACTCTACTATCAATATCTAGCAAGATAATTTAAGCAAAATAAGCATTAATAATAACTTGTTTTTATAAACTAATTTGTCTTAATGGTAGGTTATAAAATAGAACTATGCAAATTGATATGCTTTGCTGTGACTGACAATAAGCCCATTCCGAATTTAAATGAATAATATATAAATTAATATCAACATCAACCGCATAGCCACATAACGGACTTATCTCCTTGCTTTAACGTACAACGGAATAAATAAGAGCGAACTATGTCAACACAAAACAATAGCATTTTTTTTTCTTAAAAAATTTAATGAGTGGTAGTTATCATTTGTGTAAAGTGTGTGTCTGTGTGTCTGTGTGAATGACTGGTAGAGGAACAACATTTTTCTAAACAAAACTTCAAAGCTAATAATAGCAGATGTGAGACCCTTCGCAAGCCGCCCTAGCAGGTATAAAAGGGGCATAGCATCGGCAGGCAACAATCCCTACAGGAACACCAAAGTCTAAAGCCAAGCGAGTGTATTTATGGCCATTGATTTTGCAGTCACCAGCTCGGCGAGCGACCGCGACAGCAATGAAAACTTCGCAATAAAATGCAATCATTGTGATATCATGGATTTCAGATTTGATATTATGCTTCCGTTCGTTTTTATTTTAGTATATATATATATATATATATATATATCCGTTTTTTTTTTTTTTTTTTTTTTACATTTAACTAAGTTGCCGCTTGACTACATTCCACCTGATGGGAAGTGGAAATATAGTCGTAGGTGGTAAAGCGCATCAACTTAGTAAAAGCCTATTCACTCTTGCCTTGAAGACACCCACATTGTACTCGGACGGAAATACCGACGCAGGCAAGCTGTTCCACTCCTTCGCTGTCCGATTTAAAAAAGATGAAGCGTAGCGCTTCGTTCGGACATGCGGCGCGTCTACTACAAAAGGATGGATGCTTGCCGTGCGTCGGAACGTCCGGTGATGGAAGGGGGATGGGGGAATTAGTTCATGTAATTCCTTCGCACACTCACCAAAATGTATCCTATGGAATACTGAGAGGCTAGCAACTCTACGTCTATGTTCGAGGCTATGAAGATTGGCTTCCAACAGTACAGGGTCGCCAATTAGCCTTTTTGCACTCCTCTAAATGTGTCCAGAGCAGCAAGATGACATTTTGCGGCACCAGCCATTAAATGGCCACAGTACTCCACACACGACCCGATCTGTGCTTCATATAATGTAAGAAGTTGTCCCGGTGTGAAGTACTGCCGGACCTTTGCAAGGACGCCAAGCTTGCTGGCGGCTGCTCTTGCTCTAGACTCAATGAACCGACCTAAGTTGAGGTTCGAGGAAATCTCTATCCCTAGCAACTGAATTCGGTCACTGTATTCCAAAGATACATTCCGGAAAGTAGGAGCCAAGGTGAAAGGGCTCCTTATGGCGGTGAATAAACACGTCTGCGTTTTGGTGGCATTGAATTTAACAAGGTTGGCATTGCCCCATACGGAGACTGCCTCTAGCTTGTCATTCAAACGCTGCACTATGACTTCTCGTCCAGCCTGTGATTGAAATCGGTCTGTAATTGGCAGGATCGGCACGGCTACCTTTTTTGGGCACTGGCTGCTGGCTGCTTCCAGGATTTCGGCACTATTCCCATCCTGAAAGAGAGGCGATATAGACGTGTTAATACAGGAGACAACTCAGCTGCACATGTTTTGAGCAGAATGGCTAGTATACCATCCGGACCACTGGCTTTATTCACATCTAGACGACACAATGCTCTCCATACCTCTTTGTTAGTGATGCGGATTTCAGGCATAGAAATTCCGCAGTGAGGAAGATGTGCTAGAGAAGCGTTGCCAGTGTCTAGATGAGAATTATTAGCGAAAAGAGAAGCAAATATATTCTCTTTCTCTTTCGCATGAGCCAGAGATCCATCTAGTTTCAGCAGAGGTGGCAGTGAGGTTCGGCAACCTTAGCGATACGACCGAGACGAACCCTACTTAATGCCTTTTTATAGGACTTAGCAGCTTGGTTAAAGGCTCTCTTCTTGGAACTCACATCCGAAGCTTTGAGGTCCGGTTTCGAGCATCAACCCAAGTAACATATGCTAAATGTTTTTGCTTTTCAGCACGTCCACATTCGGCATTGAACCATGGGCGAGCTTTGCCACCGATAGGTACATCAGCAAAAGGAATGAAATATTCCATTGCCTGATGTACCACTTCAGTTATAGCATCCGCGCAACTCGACGGATCCTCAGTAGAGAAGCAAACCTGCCGCCAAGAATAAGATGCAAAGAAGTGCCGCATCTCATCCCAATCTGCTGACTTGTATTTCCATATTCGCCTAACACCATGGAAGTCTAAGTCCGGCTGGGAATAAGTTAATACAGATTTTACTAGACAGTGATCGTAGGTTCCTAAGGGGGAGGAAACCTCTACACGATACCTGTACGGATCAGTTGTCAGCAGAAGGTCCAGGCTTGTCGCTTGCCTCACCAGGTGAAAGAGGTCCAAGGACAACGCAAAGTTCCGCGCCTCTTCCAGCGTGGTCTGTCCTCTGGTACGGGAACAGCCAGTCCTGAGGACAAGCATTAAAGTCCCCCAGAAAGACGAGCTGCGCTGAAGGGTACCGATGCAGAGCCATGTCAGCAGCCTCACTGAGATACTCAAATAATCTGGTTGTCTCCTGATCACCGCTGTGCGAACGGTAAACACAGGAATACAAGATTTTTTCGTCTCCTGTGTCTACCAAAACTCATAGGTAAGATGTGGGGTCTTCAAGGTGACGAAGGCGCTGAATACAGAGGTCGTTCCACGCATACACAAAAGCCCCGGCACGTGAGCGGAAATTGTGCTCTGACGTGTACCCAGGGTAAGCAAGGTACGCAGTGCTCAAAGGACATTGTATCTGCGTCTCCGTCAGAAAGAGTAAGTGCGGCTGCTCTGTCTCTAGATGGTGATGGACAGCTTCGAGATTTGAGTGCAATCCTCGAATATTAGCGAGGTGCACTAGGAGTGAGGAGGAGTGCAACCGCTGAGTAACCTTACTTTTCTTAAAAATTAAATGGAGTGAAAAGGATGGGAAATGGCAGTTGATCGAGGCGCTACGTATCGAACCCGACGTCGAAATTGGTGTTGTTATACCAATGGGAGGCTAGTCTGGAGACTGCGGGGACGCCTCCTCATCTGGTCGCAAACCAGCACGATGGAGCCACCCTAGGATTTTTCGCAGCTGGCTAGAAAAAATGTTACTCGCAAAAGAGAACTTGAGTAAAAAGATTTGTATGTTGGAAAAAAACAGTGAAAAGCTTTATACACTCATATCGGTGCTTCTCACGGTACGTTAAATATTGTTCTGCATTAATTACGTTTTGTCCAAGTGTGTCTATAATAGTAACTAATGTAACCATTATTTTTTTCGTTACTAACAGACTGTCTGTGCTTGGAGAAGAAAAATAATATTTAAGGTAATGTCTAAAGTACTTAAAACTCCAAATTACTTGCGACCGCTTCAAAATATTGTCTTATTATCTAACATTGAATGCAGGATGTTAATTCTTACTACGTTTAATTACTTTGATTATTATCTACTTTTCTTAATTACTTTGTTTTATTAGTATTATACTTTAATTACTATTTATAATTTTTATTAAAATCGACTTTTTAAGTTTTTCAACGGAACATAATTGTGTACTTTATTGTAATAATGAGACTATTGAATAGTTTAATAATTTATGATAAAGTAGTACTAAAATAAAACATAAATGTGTTATTAATTGTTAAATGTATTTCAGGATACATCGGACGGTCGTCTGGGAAGCGTGATAAGAGCGCCCGAGCTTTGGTTGTGGTGAATGAACTCAAATGACCTTAAAATATGAACAACTGTAATATAACACAGACAATACAATAGAATGGTCTGTCTGACAGTGAATTATTATCAAATATATCAAACTTTAAAATCAGATGTGAAATGTGAATATCTGTGCAATAGTTTTGGGTTCATTATTTAGATATCAGTTACTCTTTCCTTTTATTTTGTTTTTTTTAAAGATCGTGTATTCAGACATAAAATGCTCATAAATACGAATTGCTGTATCTTTATCGGTACAAGATTAAAGTATTACGTTAATGCCATGTTGAGCATTTTAACTTAAATTGTTAGGAATCTCTTATGAGTGTAGGTACCAAAGTAGTGCATACAGTTTCATCACAAATTAAGCAGTAGTAATTAATGACTAGGTTTGATTATTAGGTAATTAGGCTTTAAGTGATAATTGTATATTTAATTCCAATATAATAAGATTATTAGAATTTAAATATGATATTTTTTTAATGACAGACTACAGTCTTACAACTTGTATTAGTTTCTAAATACTTGCAATTATTACACACTGACTTGTTAAACGGGTTTGCTCGCGATGGCAAGGTACGGGATATAATATATTATTAACCGTGAACATCCGCCGCCATTTTAATATGTATTTGTTATTCATCGCGACATCAACGGCTTAACATATATTGTATGTGTTTTCTTTCTTAATTGTGGAGAAAAATTGTATATTTTGGAGTCATCTATCTGTGTTTCAGTCAGTAAATGTATATATCTGTTTGTTCCTAAGCAGAGCGATCTATATTCGCAACCTACTTATACAAATGATTAATCTTTAAAGTCTCCAGCCCAAAGATAAAGAACAATACAAATATGTATAATGTTTATTATATGTTAATTTAAATTGAATACTTTCTAGAATTAGTTATTTGGCTACAAATAGGGTGGCTTCTATTCATATGACTTATTAATATGGAATTAGAAATAAGTGTGAATTTATTATTTTAAGCATAAGCGAATTTGCCTTCCAATAAAGTTATAATCGATATTCTATGGACGTAAAGCCGTAGCTCTCAATATTTTTTATGCTTTAATATGTCGTGCATAAAAGAAAAGTTTTAGATATATTATTTATAGCATAGACATGATTGCTACCCGCAATCGCAATACAAAATAAGCGAAGTATTAATAATAATAATAATAATTCCCTTTATTTAATATTTTAATTTTAATTTTTAATAATAACAGTAGGTAACAAAGACCCGTTACAAAGATAAAATAAATGAAGCTAAAACTATAATTAAAGCTAAAAATACAAATGTTTTGCTAGATTTCTGCGGTTTAACGAAGAAGCCTAGAATACAGTGAGAACAATTCATTTGAAACACTCCGCAGTGCAGCGATTATCAAGTTGCCCGATTCAAACAGAGTATGTCTAAATCTGGCAACCCGATGTCTGATCAATGCATCGAGAGTCGCCATGCGGGCCTCAGCGAACATCGTTGATGCACTACACCAACGATTAAGTTTAAATAAAACTCTAAACGAGTCATGGTATTGGAGTTTAAATATTCGGAAATTCTCTTTTTTATATTTACACCATAATTGCGGAGTATACAGGGCTGTACAATAAGTTTTAAATAAAAATATCTTTGCGTCATGATTACATTTATAAAATTTTCGTGCTATGATATTGGCACGAACAGCCAGAGAACGTCTCTCTCTGTCTATACCAAGATCATCTCTCATGTCAGTCGTGACAATATGGCCAAGGTATCGGAAACTTAAGACGAATTTAAAAGGTTGATCATTGAGATGAACAGGTCATGTCTACCGGCATAGGATTCACAAATCGCCAAGAGCTTTCTTAGTCCACCGATCGAGGAGCTCAACAAGACCATGTCGTCCGCGTAACTTAGATTATTCATGCAAATACCATCTATGAAGCACCCAACGCCGGCCTGGCAGAGCTCCTCGATTAGCTGATCTATGTAAAGATTGAATAAGAGTGGCGAGGTCAAACCACCTTGTCTTACGCCACAAGAGAGTGCATATTCATTAGAGCAAGTGCCTTCCCATCTCACTACGTTACTTAAAGATTCATACCAATGTTTTAAAATGGAAATAATATCAGGCGGCACCCGTGCTTTTTGCATTTTATACCATAGCAAGTTGTAATTTACCCTATCAAAAGCCCGACTAAGGTCGAGAAAACAGGCATAGACCTTAGTTCGTCGCTTAACGTAGTAGTTGACGATCTGTTTTAAAGAAAATATTGCCAAATCTGTAGAGCTATGTTTTTTAAAACCAAACTGAGCATCATTTATTTTAATTAATTTGAATAAAATGGTGATGGTATAGTTTTATATCATTAATATTTGCTCGTTTGATAGTATCTAATGTTTGTATTAAATATTAATGTACACCTAAGCGTTTTTATAAATGTGTCTTGAACCAATTATGTTTTAATAGGTAGTTTTAGATAACAAAATATCTTAATATTTTTAATGACTATCTCAATAGTTAACGGTTTCTGCACCACAAACTATTTGAACTCTTAATTAATCTAAATATTTAGTCAGTTTTATGATGATATATATTTATTCTTTATTGTACACCACAAAATTAAAAGTTACAAACATAAATACATATTAAAGGTACAACAGGCGGTCTTATCGCCTAAAGGCGATTTCTTCCAGACAACCTTAGGGTTAGTACGAGAGAGAAAAAAATAAAAAATAAATATAATTTCTTAATTGAAGGTAGGTGGCATAAAGTAACAATAATAATAAACATACTTACTAATAACTACACACTAATACATAGATTTATAAACATACCTATAATAAACTAAACCATATTATATATATAAAAATAAAAATAGTTATGAATAAACGCACAATAAAGTAGTAATTTATGTATTTTATTTATTAAAAAAAAAAAAAGGGAAATAGGAAATATGAAAACGGAAATAATTATATACACATAATAATACACATTCTAACATAAGTCATCTGAGTCTTTGGTTAAATAGTAATCTTTCACAGACCTTTTAAATAATTTTAAATTTCTTGATTCCCTTATAACTAGAGGCAGTGCATTCCAAAGTCTAATAGCAACTACTGTAAAAGAATGCTTATAAAATTTGGAGTTGTGAGCAGGCATTTTGATGATCAGTAATTGTGGCGATCTCAAATCATCCCTCAATCCAAGAAATTCAAACTTTTCCTTTAGACAAGAGGGTGTTTTTAGGTCGAATAATATACAGTAGTGAAGAGAAAGAACATGTAAATCCCGGCGACGACGAATGGTAAGCCACTTGAGCCTTTAACGAAATTGAGATATGTGGTCATATTTGCGCAAGCCAAAAATGAACCGTATTGCTATGTTTTGAAGTCGCTCTAGCTTATTTAAATAGTCCTCAGTTAAATTAACGAAGCTTGCATCGGCATAATCGAGAATAGAAAGAAGAAGAGAGTGCGCTAACATAATTTTGGTAGGAATTGGAAGAAAATATTTCAGTCGATGGAGAGAATTCATTGCGACGAATGTTTTCCTGCTAAGATCTTTAATGTGCACAGACCAGCATAGCGTCTGATACACACCAAGATTCTTACCAGAGTCACAATAAGGTATAGTTGTACCGTTATATAAAATTGGAGGGACATTTTGCCTATAAAGTCTCGCAATCATGCCGGGGCTGCCAATAATAATGGCCTGTGATTTAGCAGGATTTATTTTTAAACCATAGAGGCTACTCCATTTTAAAATTTCAGTCAGGTCATCATTAATGTCAGATATAGTCGAGTTAAGGTTGTCAATCTTTGAGTGTCGGTAAATTTGAATATCATCTGCATACAAGTGATAGAGAGAAGATATATAGGTAGTGATAAAATTAATAAAAATTGCGAAAAGTAAAGGAGATAAAACGCCACCTTGAGGTACCCCAGCCAAGACATTGCACCAGGATGAGAGGGACTTATTATCCTTCCGAATGTGCCGTCGCCGGCCATTGAGGTAACTCTGAAACCAATCTATCACTGATGGAGATATGTTTAGAGTACGTAACAGACTCAGCAAAATGTCATAGTCAACAGTGTTGAATGCATTGCTGAAATCTAGGAGTGTCAACACTGTGAGCTGTTTATTGTCCATTGCTGCCCGAATATCGTCGGTGATCTTAACTAATGCTGTAACCGTACTATGACCGGGACGGAATCCGGACTGTAAGGGACTTAAAAGTTGATGCTTGTTGATGAACAAACTCAACTGCTCATAAACTATTTCTTCTAGGATTTTTGAAAGGAAAGGCAAAATAGAGATAGGGCGGAAATCACTAATACTTAAAGGTTTGGACTTTTTTGGTATAGGAATAATTTGAACATTTTTCCAAGCATCAGGAAATTTCCCAGTGGTTATGGATTGGTTAAGGATGTGACATAGTACAGGAATAATAGCATCTAGGATAGGTAGAATCATATTACGGCTTACACCGTCAGCACCAACAGCATTCGAAGAAATGGATAGAACGGCCTTCTTAACATCACATTCAGCGATAGGAGAAAAATAAAAATGCATAGAATCTGGAGTTGGGAGGGATGAGAGATAATTAAGAATGCGTTCCTTATCAGTATCGTCTATATTTTCTGAAGAAGTAAAGTGTTTATTGAGGGATTCGATGTCAACATTGACAGAAGTATTTGGAGGTATGTTTTGGAGACATGGCTCCCTGCAACGCGATGGGCCCGGCACCCGCACGGTGAATCCATGGAATGCTAAGAAGCTTCGTCTCATACGTGTTGTTGTTTGTTGTACTTTTTTTGTTTTTTTTTTTTAATTACTATAATCTATTATCTATTGTCATAAAGCTGGCGGGTTAGCAATTAGCATTCTACGAAATATATATATATTTAGCGTTCAGAAGTGGAAACAGTTAAAAAAAAAAATACTTAGTAACCTAAACACATATTTATTCCAGATTTACAAATAACTACCCTCAACATTTAAATTAAACCTCAAATCAACTAATACAAAATGAAACACCAAATAATTAGAAAAACAAAAGTACTTACAAAAAAGAGGATCACACTTAGCACTTAATAACTTATTTCTTAAATAAACAACACTTTCAATAACACTCACAAATCGCACCGATAACAACCTTTCCGACCGACAGACGAATTCAAAAAGACTGTTTTGATAATGACGCGCGCCTTTTATAGGTTTTGTAGATGCCCTATATAATCTTTTCTAAATCGGCCTCTCCTGATGCCGTGACGTCCTCGTTACGCTAGCAGTGAGGTGATGACTGCGCAGCTTATATCAGGGGCATACTTCTTACCTCTGATTGTATATCTTCATGATCCACGGGAGCCGAAGAGGGTCCAGCTGAAGGATCAATCTCGTTACTTTCCTCATCATCTAAAATGTCAGGGCGCATGAGGAAATAGTTCAACTGCTTAATAGCATGCTTACACAAACATAGTACATGCAGTCATAAAACGAAAACTTTATCTTTTGAGAGCTCTCATTTCTACCATCCCCATCACCACTCCGTAAGATGTCATCGCAGCCTTCGACCTCTGTGTCGGGAACGCAGAAGCATCCAGGATGTCTTGACTGTGAACTCACCAGCGAACAGTAGGCGTCCCCACTGCTCGCGAGAGACTATACTCCACATAACCTCCGTTATACGAGCCCTAGTCTCCCCAGGCTTTACGCCAACACGACAATTACGACGTGCTGACTACCTTCACAAACTAATTGAGTACTAGTCACACAAATGCTAGTTACCCCAGGCATTACGCCAGCACGAGTCTTTCTCCGTACTGACAACCTCCACAAACAAAAGAGTACCCAACAATCATTTAAGTACTCCCTCTCAAAAAAACTCAGCGCATGAGTCAGGACACCACTCTCCATTCCAGGGCACCATATATTCGGCTGCGGCCTGGGTGGTTTTCCCATAGGACCCCGCCAACAGCTTAAGTTGGTAACGGCCGCTAGGTAAGGTCTTGATAACACGGTCCCTACCGCGTCCGGTCCCCTCATACCCGGGTCCAGCTTGCCCGTCGACTGGCTATACTTGATAACGAATACCAAATCGTTAACCTGAAACTTACGAGGGTGACGTCTGCGCTGGTTAACTTACGCATTTTGGTTACGCTGATTCCTTGCTAGAAGCTCACTAGCTCGAGATCTACACATCTCTCTCCAGGTTTCATGATTCTGCGTAATATCTAAGGAGACATCTCGAACTAAGGCTCTGATTATTGGCGTCGCTGCGTCACTGCCAACTAGGAGCTTCAATGCTGACACCTGAGTCGTTGTCTGCTTGGTGATGGATGAGGATGGATGGATTCAGGATGAGTTGTAATCTCCACAATTGCTCGGACCAGGCAGCGTTCTTGTTGTTCACTTCGATGCGTATCATGTTCAACACCGTGCGAACATATCTTTCGACCTGTCCGTTGGTATTGTGCATCTCCGGAGTGATGAAGTGAATTTCGCAGCCGAGCTCAGCCAATAGTGCCATAAATTCTCTGGATTCGAACATGCGCCCTCGGTCGGTTACAAGAAGTTTTGGCGAACCAAAGAGAGAAACTGCGTTAGTAAAAGTGCGTTTTAATTCTGAAACATCTTGTCTAAAAATTGGATACAATGGGCAATATTTCGTAAATGGGTCAACAATTATCAACACAAATTTATACCCATTAGATTCAGATAATGGACCTAGCACATCCATGTGTAAATTTTCAAATGGTACGCTAGGTTTGTCCCAGGACACATTAGGCTGATGTGGGGCTCTAGGGACCCGCTTCATGGATACACATACTAGATAATGTTTGATATACTTGGCTTTGAACTGCCGAAGCCCCGGGAACCAGAAATACTTTAAGATAAGATCCTGGGTTTTCTCTGCGCAAATATGGTTGTCCTCGTCATGAAAGACCCTGAGCAGGCTAAGCCGATGTCCTTTGGGGATATAACAAAGAAGTCTGGGTTCTTCACCCACAGGACTAAAACGGTAATATAGGAGTTCGTTTTGCACGACATAGCTACGGGGATCCAAACTTCCATCTCTAAGTTTTTCAATGAGAGTCTGGGTTTCAGAATCGGCGGATTGTGCAACTATAGCCCAATTACGAGGTTTGGAGATTCGGTTTACCTCAACAACGGGGTTACGGCTTAGGTAGTCTGCATGGGTCATCATGGTACCTTTTCGGTACTCAATAGTGAAGTTGAAATCCTGGAGATAAATCCACCACCGAGCGACGCGTGGGAGTAGATCCTTCTTTTTCTCTGTGGCCTTCAATGCATTGCAATCCGTAACTACCTTGAATTCTAAACCGATCAAATAATGACGAAAGGATTGCAAGGCCTTCACGACCGCCAAAATCTCTAATTGATATGAATGGTATCTACTCTCAGCGCCCCGGGTGATTTTGCTAAAATAGGCGACCACATGCTTCGTACCATCAGCTCCCAATTGTATCAACATTGCGCCATAGCCGATACTGCTAGCGTCAGTGTGTACCTCAGTCTGTAATAAAGGGTCAATGATAGTTAGTAAAGGGGAACTAGTCAGGACAGATATTATTTCCTGTTTGACGACCTCCTGTTCTGCCCTCCAATGAAAGGGAACGTCCTTCTTAAGGAGTCTAGATATTGGTGTCGTTTTAACGGCGTAATTGCGGATGTACCTACGGAAATATCCCGCTAATCCCAATGACTGCCTAACTTGTTTGGTGTTGGTGGGAGAAGGAGCATTTACCAATGCTTCAACTTTTCGAGGACTCGGCCTAACTTTACCCTGCCTAATCACTCGTCCCAAATATTCGACCTCCGTAGTGAGAAACGAACACTTTTTGAGGTTTATAGAGAACCCTGCATTAGTCAAAGTCGTAAGTACCTGTTTTAATAACTCTATACCCTCATCCTCAGCGTAACTCATGATCAGGACGTCATCTACGTACACTAAGACATTTCCGGCGTTAATGTGAGACCGGAGAGTATCATTAATGATACGTTGGTATACGACGGGAGAATTTGTGAGACCATACGGCATACGTATTAAATTGGTCCAAATTCATTTGCTTCGCGTCGTAAAGAATGTTGGCATAATCGAGCTTTCGTGGACACAGGGATTTAAAGTCGTTAATAAAATTTGGCCAAGTACGCTCGGTAGTTACCCATTCGTTGAGCCAAGTGCGAGCATCACCCTTTAAGCAACCGGAAACTCGCGACAGACATTCCATATCTCCCCAGTTATTAGTAGTCTTAGCCCGTTTAACTTTCTCGCCCCAGACATCAATGTCGTGGAAACTAGGGTCAAAAATGGAAACAAAGTAATTCTGTTTACTTGCATATTGTAATGATCTTATTGCTTCAGCAAGAACTCGAGCCGGTTCTGACATAGATTCTGTCTGAATTGACACGGGTGTTGCCGAAGGAACGTTATGGACTGTGCTATTAGATTCATTTTTTCCCGTAATAACGTTAGTGACAGAAGGATTTACTGAACTTAAGCCGTCAACGTGCAACAACTCACTCCTACCCTCACTAGCCTGTACATTCGTCAAATTATTCTGAGTAGCTGGGACGTGACTACTGGTAATGAGAACCCCCTCGTTAGATTACGGCTTGACGCGCAGTCCCCACGGTTTTCTGGCGACTCTAATCTTTTAAGAATTGTACCCATGGTCTCATGTAATATAACGTTTGAATTACGCAAAGCATCTGGAGGAGTTCTAGTACGCATACTTCGTCGAGAGCGGGATCTATCTCGAGTGTGAGATTTTTTTTTTTTTTTTTACATTGAACTAAGTTGTTGCTTGACTACACTCCACCTGATGGTAAGTGAAATGTAGTCATAGGTGGTAAGGCGCATCAACTTAGGAGCAGCCTATTCACTCTTCGCTTGAAGACACCCACATTGTACTCGGACGGAAATACCGACGCAGGCAAGCTATTCCAGTCCTTCGCTGTACGAATTAAAAACGACGAGGCAAAACGTTTCGTACGGATAGGTGGAATATCCACAACGAAAGGATGGATGCTCGCCGTGCGTCGGAACGTCCGGTGATGGAAGGGGGATGGGGGAATCAGATCATGCAATTCCAGCGCACACTCACCAAAATGTATCCTATAGAATACTGAGAGGCTCGCGACTCTACGTCTGTGTTCGAGACTATGGAGTTGAGCGTCAACCAGCTCAGGGTCACCAATTAGCCTCTTAGCTCGCCTCTCAATTGAGTCCAGAGCTGCAAGATGACATTTTGCGGCACCAGCCACTATATGGCCACAGTACTCCACACACGACCTGATTTGTGCTTTATATAGTACTAGCAATTGTCTCGGTGTGAAGTACTGTCGGACCCTCGCAAGAACGCCAAGCTTGCTGGCGGCTGCTCTTGCTCTAGACTCAATGAACCGACCAAAGTTGAGGTTCGAGGAAATCTCTATCCCTAGCAACTGAAGTCGGTCACTGTATTCCAAAGATACATTCCGGAAAGTAGGAGCCAAGGTGAAAGGGCTCCTTTTAGCAGTGAATAAACACGTCTGCGTTTTGGTGGCGTTGAATTTAACAAGGTTGGCATTGCCCCATAGGGAGATTCCCTCTAGCTTGTCATTCAAACGCTGCACCATGGCTTCTCTTTCAGCCTGTACTTGATCTCTACTGGCCCGATTACTCGGCAGGTATCTTTCCACCACTGTGCTGTCGTCTGCATACCCATAGATACCGGGTTTGAGCAGATCGTTAATATGCAGCAGGAAGAGAGTTGCAGAAAGAACGGACCCCTGAGGAACTCCGGCATTTATTGTTAAGGGCTCCGATGAGCACCCGTCAACAACCACTCGGATAGTTCTTAGATTCAGGAAGTCCGTTACCCAGCCGATCAGACCAGGAGATATACCGTACGCTGAAAGCTTGCTTAAAAGGCCCGCATGCCAGACCCTGTCAAATGCCTTCGAGACGTCTAGAGAGACGGCGACCGCTTCTCCATTCCTCTCGATAGCTTCGCCTAAAACATGTGTAGCATACACTAGAAGGTCCCCAGTGGACCTATTTCGGCGAAACCCATACTGTTGGTCACTGAGGAGATCGTTACCTTCTAGGTATGTTAGAAGGCGCGAGTTCAATACACGCTCCATAATCTTGCAGAGTATGGAGGTGATTGAAATCGGTCTATAATTTGCAGGATCGGCACGACTGCCCTTTTTGGGCACTGGCTGCACGTTTGCAAGCTTCCAGGATTTCGGCACTATTCCAGTCTTGAAAGAGAGGCGATACAGACGTGTCAATATAGGAGACAACTCAGCACATATCTTGAGCAGAATAGCTGGTATACCATCAGGACCACTGGCTTTGTTCACATCTAGACGACACAATGCTCTCCATACCTCTTTGTTTGTGATGCGGATTTCAGGCATCGAAATCCCGCAGTGAGGAAGATGTGCTGGGGTTGTGTTGCCAGTGTCTAGATGCGAATTTTCAGCAAAAAGAGAAGCAAATAGATTCGCTTTCTCTTTCGCTCCATGAGCCAGAGATCCATCTGGCTTCAGCAGAGGAGGCAGTGAGGTTCGGCAGAAATTCGACTCAATCGCTTTGGCAAGGGACCAGAAAGCTCGACTGCCTGATGGCTTACTTGAAAGCTTCTCGCCAATTTTAGCGATCCGACCAAGTCGATTCCTCCGTAATGCCTTTTTGTAGGACTTAGCAGCTTGGTTAAAGGCTCTCTTCTTGAAACTTACATCCGGAGCTTTGCAGTCTCGAGCATCAGCCCAAGTAACATATGCCGAATGCTTCTGCTTTTCAGCATGACCACACTCGGCATTGAACCATGGGCGAGCTTTGCCACCGATAGGTACTTCAGCAAACGGGATAAAATACTCCATTGCCTGATGCACCACATCAGTTATAGCATCCGCGCAACTCGACGGATCCTCAGAAGAGAAGCAGACCTGCCGCCAAGGATAAGATGCAAAGAAGTGCCGCATCTCATCCCAATCTGCCGACTTGTATTTCCAAATTCGCCTAACACCATGGGGATCTAAATCCGGCTGGGAATAAGTAAATACAGATTTCACCAGACAGTGATCGGAGGTCCCCAAGGGGGAGGAAACCTCTACAAGGTACCTGTCCGGATCAGTTGTCAGCAGAAGGTCCAGGCAATTAGCTGTATGGCCTTCTACATCAGGTACCCTTGTCGCTTGCCTTACCAGCTGAAAGAGGTCCAAAGACAACGCAAAGTTCCGCGCTTCTCTTCCAGCATGGTCGGTCTTCTGGTATGGGAATAGCCAGTCTTGATGACAGGCATTAAAATCCCCCAGAAAGACGAGCTGCGCTAAAGGGTACTGATGCAGAGCCGTATCAGCGGCCTCACTGAGATATTCAAATAAGCGAGTTGTCTCCTGATCACCGCTGTGCGAACGGTAAACACAGGAATACAGGATTTTTTCGTTTCCTGTGTCTACTAAAACCCATAGCACTGAAAAAGTGGGGTCTTCAAGCTGGCGGAGACGCATAAAACAGAGGTCCTTCCGGACATACACACAAACCCCGGCACGTGGGCGGAAATTATGCTCCAACGTGTAATTAGGAAACTCGAGGTGTGCAGCGGTCAAAGGACTTTGAATCTGCGTCTCCGTCAAAAAGAGCAACTGCGGCTGCTCTGTCTCCAGGTGATGGTGGACAGGTAAGATATTAGAGTGCAAGCCTCTGATATTAGTGAGGTGCACATGGAATGAGGAGGAGTGCAACCGCTGTGAAAACGTTTTGCCCTTTTTGACTTTTTTCATAAGAATTAATTGTGGAGTGAATAGGATGGAAAATGGCAGTTGAACGAGGCGCTACGTATCGAACCCGGCGTTGAAACTGGTGTTGTCATGCTACTGGGGGGCTAGTCTGGAGACTGCGGGGACGCCCGAACCCCCCCAGGGATCGCCATCGGGCCTCCTCATCTGGTCGCCAGCCAGCACGATGGAGCCACCCTGGGATTTTTCGCAGTTGGCGGGGCAGCCTTTCGTGGATGGCTGATCCACTACTTGGGCCCCCAACTACCTGCGGTCGGCCAGCGGACAGCCGTTTCTTCGGATCCCGCTACCCTCCACGACTAGACACCCGACACAATAAACACCAACTCGCCGCCTAACCGGCTCGCCAACGTAACGCAACTGTTCAGACCCATTTCCCATGAACTGCTTCATCGTACAACGTGCCGGAACACGACTAAGTCGTTTTGCGGCACGACTTTTGTCGATGGGTGGTAACCTTGCCGCCGGCTGGATGTTATAACCTACCACCGAGAAACCTACCACGGGAGCGGGGGCTCGGGGACGCGAACGAGAACACGAACGATAGTGTGACCTATGCCTATCACGGTTATATCGGTGCGATCTATCCCGAGAGCCGTGTCGTTTATCCGCCATGTTAAAAAGATCAAAACAAATCTAAAACAAAAATGACTAATTTGGTGTTTTATTTTATCAGTCAGTCAGAAATATTATTTTCACAAAGAAAATATCAAAACAATTGGCCAGGTGGGCTTGAGATTCTATCTCACTTCTGAATTTAGCGTTCAGAAGTGGAAACAGTTAAAAAAAACAATACTTAGTAACCTAAACACATATTTATTCCAGATTTACAAATATCTACCCTCAACATTTAAATTAAACCTCAAATCAACTAATACAAAATGAAACACCAAATAATTAAAAAACAAAAGTACTTACAAAAAAGAGGATCACACTTAGCACTTAATAACATATTTTTTAAATAAACAACACTTTCAAGAACACTCACAAATCGCACCGATAACAACCTTTCCGACCGACAGACGAATTCAAAAAGACTGTTTTGATAATGACGCGCGCCTTTTATAGGTTTTGTAGATGCCCTATATAATCTTCTCTAAATATATTTATTTTGTTTTTATTTATATTTTTATTTACTTATTTATTATTATTATTCTTTTTTTAAATATTTATTTATATATAGTAACATATATTTTATTATTTAAATCTTATTTAAATATATATATTAGTTTTATTTATAAATTATATATTTACAAATAATGTCGTCTGCAAATAGAGTAAGTAGTAAACAGTTTGTTTCTCGATCGTCAAGTGATGATTGTTTTCTGCGAACACTTTCATCTAGTGATGAAAGTGTTCGCAGTACAGCCACCCATCCTAACGTCAGTATAAATTCTTGGTTCTCAGACTGTCTGAAAACTTTTAATGTTATCTATATTAATGCACAAAGTATCCCGGCTCATTACTCTGATATGCTTGCATCATTTGAGTCTCCGAACATTCACGCAATCTTAAGTTCAGAATCGTGGCTTAAGCCTTGTCTGCCGTCTATTCCTTATTCAATGCCAGGTTTTTATCTTATCCGTAATGATCGCGTCGGTAAAGGTGGTGGAGGAGACTGCCGGTCAGAATGGCCGTATCGGCGCAAAAACGAATTGTACAACTAATGAAATCGGCAAGTCATCGTGCAGGTGTTTCAAACTTTGTAAACAAGTGATTAGTGATATTTGACCCCACTCCTTTGACTATGCTGTGTTTAAAAGCGAGGCACAAGAAAGTGAAAGGGTCGATTCGTTTGTTACTGTTCATACGGATAACAACTGTGTAAAATTGCTTTACTTAAAATAAAGTTTGAGTTTACTGTATTGTTTTATTTTTATTATGGAACACCAAAATATCAAGGAAGATAGATAATGAAGTCAGCATAGCTGACGTCATAGTTTTTAAAAACACCGGACCGGCTTACTCCGACATATAATTTATTTATCATTAAATATAAAAATAATGGTGATTTATGTAAGTCTTATTAGGGCATTTATAGGCTAATTAATTAGTAATATAAATATTTATTCTATAAATAAATTTATATTTAACTTATAATTTAAGAATATTTTTTAGTTTAATGTGATTTATGCCTATATTATCTGTTTATGGGTTTAATTTAATTTAACTTACAACAACTTTATTGCACACATTATAAAAGAAACTAAAAGCACAGAAATTCAGTAAAACAATAGGCGACCTTATCACTAAAGTGATTTCTTCCAGGTAACCGACACTTATGAACATAAAGAAATCGATATAAAAGAAATAGAAATACAAACAAATTATATAGTAAATTATAATTAGATAAATATAATATATTCCAAATAAAACATGGATAGTTATACAACAAATATGCATACAATACATATAACATATATACATAAAGTCTTATAAATTCAAATACACATACTACATACCTATATATATATATATATATATATATATATATATATATATATATATATATACATAATTGGGATTATTGTGTGTTATATTGACAGATAGTGTTTTTAACACGGTTTTTGAAATTGGCCAGTGTCGGAGAGCGACGTATTTCGACTGGTAGTGCATTCCACAGCATTGCTGCTTTTACTGTGAATGATTCCGAGTACTTCTTAGAATTACAGGCTGTCATTTTAAGTATATGGTAATGAGATGAGCGCAAGGTGCGATTCCGTTCGAAGGAGCTAAGGAATTGGAAACGATCTTTAAGATAGGGTGGTGACCAGGTATGGAAGAGAGTAGTATACAGGAAAGATAGGATATGAAGATTAGTTTAGTCGTTTGTTGGCCGCAGGGATGGATTCGACAGGAGTGGATACGTACAACTGTAAATCATCAGCATATAGGTGATATGGTAAGGAAAGAAGACTAGTGAGAGTGTTTATAAAGATTGAAATGAGTAATGGAGATAAGACACCGCCTTGAGGAACACCAGCGCTGAGACGGCAATGCGAGGATATGTCTTCCTTGACTCGGATACATATTGCATGCGGTCATCTACAAAGTGTCCATATCATGCTGCTGCTTCAAATCCAAAGCGATGATTATTGGAAAAATGATTAAAAAGATGACGAATTAAACATACTAATAAAAAAATTGTTTCAATGATTACATGAACCCCATGAAATCCTATTGCTATAAAAAATGTTGATCCATAAATTGTATCTGCAATTGTAAATGGAGCTTCTAAATATTCATAAGCTTGAAGAATAGTAAAATAAATTCCTAATATTACAGTAAAAAATAATCCTTGAGATGTTTGGGTGTAGTTGTTTTGCATTAAAGCATGATGAGCTCATGTTACACTGATTCCTGAAGAAATTAAGGTAATTGTATTATGAAGGGGAAGTTGGAATGGATTAAATGGAATAATTATTATAGGGGGTCATATTGATCCAATTTCAATATAAGGGGATAATTTTCTATGAAAAAAAGCTCAAAAAAATTAAATAAAAAAAAATATTTCTGAAATAGTAAATAAGATTATTCCTCAACGAAAACCATAAGAAACTAAAAAAGTATGTTTTCCTTGAATAGTTGCTTCTCGACAAATATCTCGTCATCATTGATATATGGAATTAATTTGAGCGTGGCGGACTCGCGGCAAGAACTGTGTGCCGCAGCTCTCTGGGCCCGACGCGAAGGTGGCGGCGGCGGCGGCGGGGGGGAAGATGTAGTGCTGTCATCAGAGGACTCTTGCAGGTCTTCGTCACTCGTCGTTGTAACCCGTTGTGTACACACTGAACTCACTGTGTCACTATTAAACTCTTCTGAATAGACCTTGCTCTTCATTGTATTGATAACCGGTTTCCACGCCGATGGTAAGGTCCAACCACTATCCCTATTGAAGTTCGGTATATGACTGATTTCGATAGCCTCCCGTACTTTACGCGGTACTAAAAACTTTTCCCTTGCTAATACGGACGCTTTGTCAAAACGTATGAAATGCGCCGTTCCCGAATCTAAGACGTGTTCCGTTATCGCTGAGCTATTGCAGTCAAAATTTTTAACACTACGTATATGTTCGGTGATCCGTATATTAACGTCTCGACGAGTTTCCCCTACGTAACACTTCCCGCATTCACAAGGAATCTTGTATACTCCCGGGACGTCTAGGTTGCTATCGTCTTTAGGTGACCGTAACAATGAACGTAACTTGCAGTGCGCACGAAAGATAGTTTTAATATTATAGTTACGACGTAATAAGTACCCTACCCTATCAGTGACTTTTTTAATATATGGTAAGTAAGTAGGTGAACGCGATGCCTCTAATTTAGTAATTTACTTTCTTCTATTTAGTCATTATCTAATTTAGTCATTATCTATACTGGTATAACTAAAAGTATATTTCCAAACGAACTATAAACATTGTTTGCCTTCCACATCTTACCCACTACCAGGTTTCCATTTGATCCGTAACGACCGAGAGGGTAAAGGTGGTAGTGGCGTAGCAATTTACCTTCGTAGTCATATCCCGTTTACCATCCTTAATAAATCTGCATCTACTTACTCCGAATCATCTGAACATCTACTGTTGGAACTGGTGCTTGGTGGTTGCAAAATTCTCTTGGGAACTTTTTATAGTCTTTCGCTTCATATAGATTACTTTCTTGAATTTGAAATCTTACTGGAAAATTTTATTCCTAATGCAGATCACTCAATTATCATGGGTGACTTCAATACTTGTATTGTAAAAGATGATCGGCGTTCTCACATATTAATTAATATATTAAATAGTTCAAGCTTGACCCTGCTCAAAACAAAACCGACTCATTACTTCCCAAATTGTAGACCCTCGCAACTTGATCTCATGATGGTCTCTGCACCGGAATATATTAATATACATGGTCAGCTATCGGCAGAAGCGTTTTCTTACCATGACTTAGTTTACTTGTCATAAAATCAAAATCAAAAATATCTTTATTCAAATAGGCATTTACATGCACTTTTGAATCGTCAATTACATTACATTACATTAAAAAAAAAATAAAAAAACATGTCAGTATGTCAGTCCGTGAGTAAGCTACCACCAGCTCGGAATGCGGCTCTGCTGAGAAGAGCTGGCCAGAAACTCAACAGTTGCTCTTTTAAAAACAATTTAACAATGTTTTATGTATACATTAGAATATCCTACAATTGAGTCAACAAGCAAAGCTCCACAACCTAACCCTTTAGTTGACCGAAATACGATCAACCAAAAACTCCTGTATGCTATAATAAGCTTTTTTTAACAGAATACTTTTAATTTTACATTTAAAAGCAAGAAAAGGAAGGTCTAAGATATCTTGTGGAACCTTATTATATATGCGTACACTCAAACCCATAAAGGATTTTTTAACTTTTTGAAGACGATATTTCCGCGTTGAGAGTTTATTTTTATTTCTTGTATTTATAGGGTGTCTGTCACTATTTTTTACATATGTATCCAAATTGTGACGTACAAACAAGATGTTATTAAATATGTACTGAGAAACGACCGTAAGAATGCCTATTTCTTTAAAAACATCTCTCAAGGAATCTCTAGCTTTTAAATTTAAAATAGCCCGCACAGCTCTTTTTTGTAAAATAAATACAGAATTCACTTCAGCAGCACTGCCCCACAATAAAATGCCGTAAGACAAAATACTATGGAAATAACTAAAATAAACTAATCGAGCCGTATTAACATCCGTTAATTGTCTTACTTTTTTTGTTGCATACACGGCGGAGCTGAGTTTGCCTGAGAGTGTTGAGAGATGGGGGTTCCACTGGAGCTTTTTATCTAGAGTTATACCTAGGAAAACTGTTGAGTTAGTTAGTTCCAACACTTCATTGTTAAGGAGCAGGCTACAATTTTGACTTTTTACATTAGGAAGTGTAAACTCCATGCATTTAGTTTTCTTAGTATTTAAGACCAAATTATTAATTTCAAACCAATGAAGAACACGTGACAGAGCACTGTTAACTTCGTCATAATTAGTCCTATTACGCTCGACTTTAAAAATAAGTGAGGTATCATCAGCAAAAAGTACAATGTCACATAGACCTTTTACGAAAAAGGGCAGATCATTAATATATAATAAGAATAAAAAGGGGCCAAGAATAGATCCTTGTGGAACTCCCATCTTTAGGTAAGAACCAGTCGATTTAGAATTATTTACATCAACCGTCTGGACTCGTTGATCAAGGTAGGAGGCAATAAGATCAAGCGCAACACTACGCACACCATAGTGGTTAAGTTTGCATAGCAATGTTTGATGGTCAACACAATCAAAAGCCTTGGATAAATCGCAAAACACCCCGATGGCATTCTGCGACTCTTCCCATGCGTTGTAAATGTGCTTAAGAAGCGTGGCACCCGCATCAGTTGTTGATTTGCCTTTGGTGAAACCATATTGTTCGCTATGCATGATTTTATTGTTATAAACAAATTCTGTTAATTGGTTTAAAATAATCTTTTCAAAGATCTTACTTAAGCTCGGTAAAACGGAGATAGGCCTATAATTTCCCGGTTCTAGTTTATCGCCACTTTTAAACAAAGGAACTACTTTACTATTTTTCATTAAATCTGGAAAAATACCGGTTTCTATGCATTTGTTGAAAATTAAGCAAAGCTGTGGGGCAATATCACTTATAATATTGCTAAGTAAATTAACTGACATACCCCAAAGATCACCGGTTCTTTTCAGATTTAAGGTTCTAAACGTTTTAACAATTTCATCCGAAGATACAGGCTTAAAAACAAAACATTTATTACTGACTTTAACGTTATTGCTCAATTCACTGATTGCATCAGATGATGAAGAATTTAAATAACGCGTTACCGTTAATGGAATTTTTGTAAAATATGATTCAAAAATAGTGGCGACATTTATATCAGTACTTATTTCTTTATTATTAATTTTTAACTTTATGGGTTCATTGGGAGCCCTAGTTTTCCCAGTAATACTAGATAAAACATCCCAGGTTGCTTTTATTTTATCTTTTGAATTTACAATTTTATTTCTTTTATATATCGACTTGGCTTGTAAGCAAACGTTCTTAAATATTTTAGAGAAATTCCTAACTCTATTCAAAAACAAGGTATCATGATTCCATTGCCTCTCACCATATATAAGTATAAAGTGCGCCCACAAAAAATCAAGCCAACCGTGGTAATGCGGCGTAGTTTTAAAACATTTGATAGTACCAAATTCTTGAAAGATCTAAATAGCGTTGCCTGGGACACTATATTTAAAGCTCTATCATTAGATGAAAAACTTGCCATTTTCAACTCCCTTCTTACTGAACTTTTTGACTTACATGCTCCCTTCCGGCCCATAAAACTAAAACATTTGCCAGCTCCTTGGCTAACAGATGCAATCAAGCGAACCATGTCAAAACTTAACTCCGCTAAATCGAAATATAAACTGAATCCCACCGAGGAGAACCTACTTCGATACAAACGACTGCGCAACCTTTGCAATAAGATGTGCAGAGACGCTCAACATAAATTTATACATAGTTCAGTGGAAGGTAGGACTAATTCTGAGGTTTGGAGGTTCTTGCAGACTCTGGGCATCAAGCAGCAGCAAAAGGGTGTTGCCCACAATGTAGATTAACGCACTTAATTCATATTTCACAAATGTCACCACAAATTTCCCGAATAAGTTGCAAACACTTTCTTTTATTAAATCTCAACAAAAACATCCTTTTCCTTTTTTTAACATTAGCACAGTCAGTTTCGATGAAATTAAAAAGAACTTAATTGCTATTAAATCAGATGCAACTGGTTGTGACAGGATTAGTCGGAAAATGATATTTCTAAGCTTAGGTAGTATCTCACATATTTTATCTCACCTATTTCATTATTCCCTTACTTTTAATACCTTTCCCAGTGCATGGCGTATTGCTCAAGTCATTCCTATTCCTAAAATTTCCAATCCAATTCTCCTTGCATATTACCGTCAAATCTCCATACTTCCCTTTTTATCCAAGGTTCTTGAGCGTATTGTACACTCTCAACTCTCACTATTTCTCTCCAAAAATAACATTCTTAGTCCCTTTCAGTCTGGTTTTCGCAGGGGGCACAGTCCTGCTACGGCATTAACGAAGGTTTGTAACGATATAAGATTCGGCATTGATAACAAACATGTGACGATACTAGCACTGCTTGACTTTTCAAACGCATTCAACACAGTGGACTTTGAGGTTCTTCTAGCCATACTCAGTTCGCTGAATATTTCGTCAGCAGCTGTTAGTTGGTTTAAGAGTTATTTAAGCGACCGCATGCAATGTATCCGAGTCAAGGAAGGCATATCCTAGTATTGCCGTCTCAGCACTGGTGTTCCTCAAGGCGGCGTCTTATTTCCATTACTCTTTTCAATCTTTATAAACACTCTCACTAGTCTTTTTTCCTTACCATATCACCTATATGCTGATGATTTACAGTTGTACGTATCCACTCCTGTCGGCCATCAAACGACTAAACTATGACTTGGATGTAGTCTGCGGTTGGAGTGGCTCGTATGGATTGCAAGTAAACGCCAGTAAGTCCCAGCTTATTATTATAGGTAACTGCCGCCAAATCTCCAAGCTCAACTACTCCTCATTCCCACCTGTTGTCTTTGATGGTTCTACGCTAAATTTTAGTGTTACTGTAAAAAATCTTGGTATTATTATGGACAATAATTTATCATGGAAACCTCAAGTATCCAACGTCAGTAAAAAAGTTTTTCGAGCTTTTGGACGCCTAAAGAGGTGGAAAAACTTCTTACCTATAAAAACTAAGACTCTGCTAGCAAATACTCTCCTTCTACCTATCCTAGATAACGCCGATGTTAGCTATCTGGATCTAACTGAGGATCTTCTCAACAAATTAGAACGGCTTCAAAACATGTGTATTCGGTTCGTTTTTGGCCTTAGGAAATACGATCACCTTTCCGATTATCGTAAGATTCTGAAATGGCTTCCGATGCGGCATCGACGTAATCTTCATATCCTATCTTTCTGTATACTACTCTCTTCCATCCCTGGTCACCACCCTATCTTAATGATCGTTTCCAATTCCTGAGCTCCTTCGAACGGAATCGCACCTTGCGCTCATCTCATGACCATTTACTTAAAATGACAGCCTGTAATTCTAAGAAGTACTCGGAATCATTCACAGTAAAAGCAGCAATGCTTTGGAATGCACTTCCAGTCGAAATACGTCGCTCTCCGACACTGGCAGTTTTCAAAAACCGTGTTAAAAAACACTATCTGTCAATATAACACACAACAATCCCAATTATCTATATATATATAGGTATGTAGTATGTGTATTTGAATTTATTAAACTGTATGTATATATGTTATATGTATTGTATGTATATTTGTTGTATAACTATCCATGTTTTATTTGGAGTTTATATTATATATATAATTATAATTTACTATATAATTTACTTGTATTGCTATTTCTTTTATATCAATTTCTTTATGTTCGTAAGTGTGGGTTACCAGGAAGAGATCACTTTAGTGATAAGGTCGCCTATTGTATTACTGATTTTCTGTACTTTTTGTTTCTTTTATAATGTGTGCAATAAAGTTGTTTAAAGTTAAAATTAAAACATTTAATGGGAAACCTTTCCATTACGGACGATACCAGAGGTCGCGGGTAGGACACGCTGCCCCTATTGATTTATTTTCTCGACCTATATTTGTCTAAAATATATATTTCATGTTTATTTTCAAGCCTATCACTTTCTGTTATACGTTTTTATAAAGAATCTGTCTAACGGTCAACTAAAACTTGGCGAGGGTAGTAAAAAATTTTACTCGTATTTAAGAACCTAGGTCATTATATTATTTGGTACACCCTCGCTAGTCGTTACTGTCGGGGGAACGAATATTACTTTTAATTGGTTTCGCTTATTCTCAGTTTCATATTATGATAGACTAGGCACACCTAGAAGTAATGGACGAGTAGAACATTACGTAAAACATTGTTGTTAATATGTTGAGTACTATGTTTAATGTCAGATTGACCGAGCGTTTTATAGAAGGTTCAGCAGTCTAACGTAAAGTAGATCTATTATTCATTTGTTATTTATATATCTTACATATAATTATTTATATATCATACATTTAATTATTTATATATCGTACATATAATTATTTATATATCGTACATTTAATGATTTATATATCATACATATCATTATTTATATTATCATACATAGCTTTTTATAATGAAAAGCTGGTTGACCCTAACTTGGTGCTGATGTGTCTCATCTGCTTGCGGGTGAATGCTATCGGCATGTCTAGGTTATGGGTTCATTGAGTATGTTATCCGCTGGTCGGCCCTCTATTTGGTACCAATACGTCTCACCGGCAGCGGGTGAATGCGATTGGTATGTCTATGTAGTTGGCAAACATACAAAAAAAAATACAATAAATAAATAAACTTGACTGATTTTGACTCTGAATGATAATTAAAAAAGTATACAATTTTATTTCATATTTAGTGTATGCACAAAATACATTTTATATTTACATAATATACGTTTTATACATAATATATATTTTATACATAATATACATTTTCATATCGACCCGATGTTGTAAAAGTAATTTTGTTTTTCTTTAAGAACGTTGTTATAGCTATAGGCTGTTGTTATAGCTATATAGGATGATTGTGTTTAATGCGATGTAAGTACTTCGGGGACGAAGTACAGTCAGTATGGCCGTATTATATTATTGTACTGAATTACATATAATATATATTACAATCTAGTTATTAGTTATGTAGGTCATATAAATAAATATAATCAAACACAACTACTGATTTTCGTTGACATAATATTTGTTTGATTTATTATAATAATTATGGTTAAGAATTAAGAATTATTTAGAACATTTTACTGTTTTTATTGATACATCATTTAAGTAATAAAAATGGTTGTTTTGATAAGTTATCAGAAGCTATTCTTATAATAACTTATTGTATTTTTATACTTATTATTTTAAACCACAAATACGTTTAATGATTGTTTCAAATACACTTTTGAATTAAGAATTGTATAAAAATCATTTGGTTATAAAGAATATTTATATTTATAAATAAAAGTTATGAATATGATTAAACATCCAGTGTAGATGGCAGCGCTACTGTCACTATTAGAAATTGTTATAAATACGTCTTCTAACCATTGTTAAGGGATTATTTTCACACTGGAGTTGGAGCTGCCAAGCTAAGTTAAACTTATATTCCTTATATTTTATTTTTGCTGTTATAACTTTAATATTTTATGGGTATTTAAGTGTGTCAGTGATTACTGTAAAGTGAATATTTGGTTACATTGTGTTTTGTAATAATAATCTTGAATTTAAATATCAAATGTGATATATATATTAAATATAATTTATATATTATTCTTTCTTTTGTTTCCTTTGTAACAATTTAGCCTTTTTTTACCTAACAGTTTTAAATAGTTTAAATTATTTAGGAAGTATTTAATTATTTATATTATTTTTTAATATGTAGAGCAATATTAATCTAACAAGCTCATGTTACAGTAATTCCTGAAGAAATTAAGATAATTGTATTAAGAAAAGGAATTTGGAATGGATTAAATGGAATAATTATTTAAGGGGGTCATATTGATCCAATTTCAATATTAGGCATTAATCTTCTATGAAAAAAAGCTACAAAAAATTAAATAAAAAAAAGATTTCTGAAATAATAAATAAGATTATTTCTCAACAAAGACCATTAGAAACTAAAAAAGTATGTTTTCCTTGAAAAGTTGCTTCTCGACAAATATCTCGTCATCATTGACATATAGTTAAAATTACAATGATGTATCCTAAAATTAATAAATTTATTCTAAAATTATGAAATCATTTGGTTAATCCTGTTACTAAAGTTATTACTCCGATTGCTCCTGTTAATGGTCAGGGACTATAATCGACTATAAATTATAAGGGTGATTATGATTTGAAGACATTAGTTTACTTCTCCGGAATAAAGGGTAATTAAAATAGCAATAACATATGATTGAATAATAACAACAGCTGATTCTAAAATTAATAATAGAATTTGACTAATAATTAAGAAAATTTTAAGATAAATTGAAATATTATTTCCCATATTTCTAAGTAAAGTTAATAATAAGTGGAAATAAAGAAGTAAAGTTATTAATTCCTTTTAATATTTTATTATTAAATATAGATTCTTTAATTTTTTATTATTATTGTCTGGATTAACAATATTAATAGCAGGAATTTCTGCTAATTATGAATTTGATTTAAAAAAAATTGCTTTATCGACTTTAAGTCAATTGGGTTTAATAATAATAATTTCATGTTTCAGGTTTAGACAGATTCTTTTAAAAAGACTACGCCTTATTCTATTATTGTATATCCACAATTTTTTTTTTGTTTACTTTTGTTTTTTTTTTACTTTATGCTTTTTTTATTATATATTTTTTTTGTTTTCTTGTACTTTACATATTTGTGGTGAACAAATAAGAATATTTATATATGCCTTAGTAGGCCCTCCGTTTAGATCGAGTATCTATTTTAGAACGTTTATGAAATAATGAGTCCTTTACATCCCTACCGCTTTGTTCTAATAAGCTATTAGCTTAGAGGTGGTTTTGACGCGACTATTAAAAGAAGCCATTCTTACATTTATATTTATTTATATCTATTTTACTGCCACGACCTACCCACTGTAGGGTCCCACGATTTGAACCATAATAATGCTGAGACTTTAAGGGCCTTACTAGCTTTATCGGCAGTTGCAATTTTGCTCCAGCCGAATTCTTTCGATAGGGCCTCGATGTTGTGGCACCATCATTCAGCGCCAAGGTCGCTCCACGCTGGATGAAGATTGGTAGTGCTTCGTCGTCTTCTTTTTTGGCGATTACCGGAAACATCATTTTTGATCGCCTGAAGAAGCTCTTGTAGGGCAGGGATATCCTTCTAAAAAAAATATTATGAATTAGAAAGCGATCCCACTTCTGATGTTAGATTAATATTGCTCTACATATTAAAAAATAATATAAATAATTAACTCCAGTGAATAATAATCCCTTAACAATGGTTAGAAGCCGTATTTATAACAATTTCTAAAAGTGACAGTAGTGCTGCCATCTATACTGGAGTTTAGTCATATTCATAACTTTAATAGATAAATATAAACATTCTTTATAACCAACTATTTTTTATACAATTCTTAATTCAAAATGTAAAATGTATTTGAAACAATCATTAAACATATTTGTGGTTTACAATATTAAGTATAAAAATACAATAAGTTAATATTATAAGAATAGCTTCTGATAATTTATCAAAATAACAATTATTTATTACTTAAATGATGTATCAATAAGAATAGTAAGATATTATAAATAAAGATTAATTCTTTACAATAATTGTTATAAACACAATATATCAAACATGTGCTGTGTCAATGAAAATCAGTAGTTGTGTTTGATTTTTATTCGTATGACCTACATATCTTATAACTATACTATAATTTCATATATATCTCAGTACCATAATCTAATACACGCATAGAAACTTAAGACCCCCGCTTGCTATAGCAATATAAACATTATTGAGTGCGGTGCAACGCAAAAATTACCTTCATTGAAAGTTTGTTGTTGCTGCTGCAAATAAAGGATTCATACACACAGTGTCTGTGCCTGCCTAAGCAATATAAACCTCATTGTTGAGTGCGACGCAACGTCGAAATTATCTATATTACCTGCTAATTATTGCCTGCTGCAAATTACAAGATTCATAGATGCAACCTACTCCACCCACTGGACCTCTCGCTGGAATGGACTCAATATCTACATCGGATTTAGAAGTCGCAAGATCATCTAAAAGACCGCAATCGAAACCTATAAAACATGGATATAAGCGCTCACGCGTATCGGATGATGGCGATGAGGACCGTTTTTCCACTTTCAAGGAGGAAATAAAGGAAATCGTTTTATCTTTAAACTCGAGACTCGACAAACTTGAGAATAACATCTCTGATATAAAAAACAAGTTTAACCTTATATAAAACTCTAATAGGGATATCGAAAAAACTCTCGGTCACGTGTCAGACCAAATTCAAGATGTTAACAACAAAATCGACGATCTCGAAAGAGAACGAAAAAACATGACGTCTCAAATAACTTCCTTAATACTTAAACTTGAACACTACGAGCGCCTGACTAAGAAATACTCTATCGAGATTCGGAACGTCCCCAAAAGACCGAATGAGTCTAAAAGCGAACTTTTTGCTATGATAAGTAAGCTTAACATTTTTTTGAACCTCCAAGATAAGAATACTTTTATACCTCGCGATGTTTACCGCTTACCAGCAAAACAAAACATAACTAACTCTACTGTAATAGTCGAGTTAGCGAATACACTGGATAAGGAGGCTGTACTACGTAAAGACAAGTTTTACTCTAAGAATAGTTCGATCCAACTTAATTCTGAAGCCCTGGGCATTAAAGAGCCTAAGATACCAATTTATATCTCCGAGCATCTTGCATCCCATGAAAAAAGGTTACTGTTTCTGGCTCGTGACTTTGCTAAAACTGAGGGCTACCGGTTTTGTTGGACTTCTGGTGGCCGAGTTTTCCTAAGGAAGAAAGAGAAAGCTCCACACATTTTAGTCAAAAGTGAGGAAACACTCAATGAAATTAAGATTAACCTTATTATGTGACTATATGAAGGTACAATAACAGTTTATTATCAATATTATAGGTTGGATATTTTATATTACCTTGAATATACGGGGAACCCCATTGTTGCATGCTCCAACTATTTCTCAAGAATATATTTACACATATAATATACAATAATCATTTCAATACTACACTTACACCTACACTCACACTTACTACCTCTACTAGCCATATACTCACCGCATACACACACTTACCTACCGACATTGCTCAGTACTATAGCTCAACACCTAATTTTATTATAAATGGATCGCATAGATCTAATCAATGATATCAATAGCACTGAACTTAGCTTCTGCGCACTTGCCAACCGACCTGAAGAATGTATAAATATATTGAAAGATGTAACTAGCAAGTACACAATTATATGCCAGAATATCCGTAGTGTTCATAAAAATTTTGATAGTTTCATCATATTTCTATCAAGACTTCGTTTTTCCCCAGATATAATAATCTTAACTGAATGTCGTTTTAACGAGGATTCACCCAAAATTTATTTACCAAACTACGAGTACAATTGCTCCCATCGCTTTATAAATCAAAATGATGGCAGCAGTCGTGTCAATTTTAATGGCTTAATTATCCTTTCAAAGGCAAATCTACATCTTTCTATTGAAGAGCCTCTTTTCGATAATGCGAACTGTCTGCTGATTCGCATAAAAAATGTCTTATGTATTGCTGCAATATACAGGACCCCTTCAATTAATAATTTGGATAACTTTTACAAATCCCTTGAAGAAGTAATGACCTAGATTGTTGGTGACACCTGCATAATTACCGGGGATATAAACATTGACATTAAAATTGACACGACTGACAAACGATCCCTAGACTATCTTGACTTAACTTCACATTATGGATATATCCCTAGCCATCAAATGGCTACACGTGGACTAAACTGTTTGGACCATGTCCTAGTAAAAAGTTCAAAACAAATAAGTACTATTGTTTGCAACACGGATATCACAGACCACAATACCGTGATAATAGGAGTTAATACTCTGAAGCCCTCCCCAATAAATGCTTCTAAACGAATTTATACCCGAATTAATTACGAATCTCTTATACATGATCTTGACAATATTGACTTGAATAATTTGTTTGTACCCAGTTGTAGATGTAAAGGAAGCTTCTAATGTCCTAATAAATATGGTTACCGCACTGGTGCGTAAGAATACTATTATGAAATTTAGACGTAACTGTGACGTTATTTTTAAGCCTTGGGTTACGCGAGGACTTTTAAGATGTATTAGACATAAAGATACTCTTCATTTGAAAGCTCAAAATAGCCCCCTAAATAATGAGATCCAAGAACACTACAAAAAATATCGTAATAAATGCTTAAACATTATTCAAGATTCGCGGAAAACATACGAATCCGGCATATTAAATGACGCTAAGGGAAACGGTAAGATAACTTGGAAATGCATTAAAAATATCTGTAACATAAACAATACGAATAATAAAAATTATGAACTTTTAAATAACCATACCGAGCCAACTGTTAGTCTGCACAGAGTCAATACTTATTTCTCCACTATCGGTAAAAAACTAGCTAACGATAACCTAAAAACCTACCTACCCTGCAGCAGTAGCAAAGTGGAATGCGCGATTCTTCTTATAAATGATTTATTTTTTTTGAGAAAGTCTTTGATTTGATAAAATTTAAAATTTGTTATATTACTTTCATCTCACTACCTTGCCAAATAACTTTCAAAATTTTTGAGACTCAAAACTGGATTTGGCCCTTCATATGTTTGCCCTTCATATGATGCGGTAAAACCACGTGGATAGTATCACACTTCGACGCGAAAAAGGATGTCATCATTACCACCACCACCGAGGCAGCCAAAGATCTGAGAGAAAAAATTTCTCATCGCATAGGCGATGAAGCCAAAAAGCGAGTGCGTACGATGGCCTCCGTATTAGTAAGTGGATTCAGAGAGTCAGAAAACTATCATCGCTTGGTGGTGGACGAGGCTCTCATGAACCATTTCGGAGCCATAGTAATGGCTACGCGGCTGTCCGGCGCTAGCGAAATTCTCCTCGTCGGTGACGTGAACCAATTACCTTACATCGATAGAGATAATCTATTCGAGATGAAGTATTGTCGTCCCACCTTGGTAACGTCCATCAACCAGGAATTACTATGTACACACCGGAACCCCTTAGACGTGGCGAATGCCTTAGAAGAGGTCTACTCCAGCAAGAAACGAGTGCAGTCCTTAACCATGCAAAGCTACACAGGAACTCAAATACCTAAAACCCAGCCCCATACCGTCTTCTTAGTACACACCCAAGAAGAAAAGACAACACTGTCTAACAAGGGCTATGGATCAGGAGAAGGGTCGCGAATCCTAACTGTACACGAAGCGCAGGGACTGACTTATGGCACCGTTTTCATAATTAATACCAGGAGTAAGATGCAGCAACAATAATAGTCTATAGTCTACATCAATGTAATGTTGTATAAATATAATAACTTAACCTAAATTTAACAAATCACATATATAAATATACATAAATATATATACATAATAATTAAAAAATTCATAATAAAAAATAAAAAAAAAAAAAACTGTGCAAAGGACTCTCTTAGCACTAACTTAGTTTTTTAAGATTCCTACTAACAATCTCTTCTATTATGCATGTTTTTAAAATCTCTATTCATAAATTATAATTTAACTTCACAATATTTGTAAAACGTCAAAAAAGAGCACGGATGACGTGTCCGTGGAAAATAATAATAATTAAAAAAAAAAAACACTTTTAAGGGTTCAAAATAATGGAAAATGTGAAAATAATATGGTCAAAAAGTTATTAGTTTGATATAGATAGATGTGAAGATTACAAGCTAGTAAAATATACCATAGATACAGAAGAAAATGAATCTTAGCAACTTAAATTGGAATTGTAAATCTCTTATATACTTAAATTTATACACCGATAACATAATCATCAATACATAAAACAACTTATCAGCAGATTAAGATCGTCTTTTATTTCTCAGTGAAAAAAAATAAATATCGACGAGTTTATATTTTCTGTAGGATATATTTTATTTACCAGTAATATAATTTTATTACGCATCGGCTTTTTATTAACTATGACAAGCGATATATTTAACTAGCGTTAGGCAAAACTGATTACCTCGCATTTATTTAATAAATTAAATCACGATGGAATTAAAAATGATATTAATCCTAGAAGACCTAATAAATAATTATCGTAATTGGGATATTCAATAAAACAAATATAACAGGAAAACAACAGAAACTATGGATCTAGAAAGTTTTTATGAGTCTCTATTATTTAAAAAGTTATATCAGTTTCAATTGGAATAGTCAAAAAATATAATCAGTTAAAAAATAACGATTTTCAATTTCAGGCAAGTTCAGGCAACTTCAGGCAAGTTCTGTTGTGCATTTATAGTTGGTGTGGACAAATCATTCTAAAAATATAGATTTATAAAATATGTATTATATTTTTTTTACAGATGGATGTAGACCAAAATACAAGCATAACACACTGTCTGAAATGCTTCAGTGACACTGAAACTCTATGCAATGATAACAAAATTTAAATGTGACAATTGCAGTAGTTATCAGGAGGCACTGAAACTCATGAGGGTCAAGAATTTGCCTCTCATACTAGCATTGCAATTGAAGATATTTAAATATATGGAACAATATAATAGGCACATTAAAGTTTCACATATAGTCGTTTTTCCATTAGAACTTCGTCTGTTTAACACATACAGTATGTATCTTATAAGTCCGGGATAATGGAAATTATACTAAAAAAATAGAAAAGTTCGTAAATTGAAAATAAGGCTAAGTACAGCCTCGGATAATTCAAATGAATATGAAATTATAAATTTATCACTGGATTGACGAAATTTAATGGTTAATTATATTATTAGTAGTATTATTATTAGTAGTATAAACCTTATTACAAAAAGGGTTTTATTAAGATCGTAAACTAGAAAAAGTCAATTTAGACACGACGTTAGATAATTGTCATATATCCAACCTTTTTTGATATTACTGATTGGTTGATCGTTTACCTTTTTAAGATCATTTAAAAAGCTATCGACTATAATATCTAGAGATGGAGTGCGACCTTTGTAATCTATTTTTTTACCTAAAAATTTGAATGGGGCTGCTTCAGTAATTGTAGCAACACTCTGACCGCCTATTAAAAGACCCGGATTATAAGAGGTATATTTGGTGTCTCGTCTACCCAGACACAGACAGTGGCATTCACTGGGTTTTGTCCTAAGTCCTTCAGTCCACGTACAGAAATCCTCTTCTTCATTTAAAAGTACCTGACATTGTTTGGAGTTACGTGTCAGTATAGCGAGATCGTCTGCAAATGCTAGTATGGATTCCGTGTATTTATTATTAAATTTAAACCGATAACCCCACTTTTTCATATGACCTATTAATTTATCTATTAAAATGTTAATTACTATATTAAATATTATTGGAGAAATGCAACATCCTTGAAATAAACCTATATTGTAGCTTAGCGGTCGGGAATGGTTTCCGCTGGAAGTTATTGAAAAAAATAATTTTGCATAGTATGATGCAATTATGTCGACAACTAAAGTAGGAAAGTTATACCATCTCAACGCAAACATCATCAGTTCCTGTCGTACCGGCCGAAAGGCGTTCTCCAAGTCTATCCAACACACCGTAACTTTTCTTTCGCTCGTTTTGGCATCTTTAAGGCTTTCCGAAATTAATGAGTTGTGTTCCAGGCATCCAGAATTACCGGGCAAGAACCCTTTCTGGTGATTGGGTCTGAAATACTTATTTTTAATCATGAATTGCGTCATTTTATTTTGTAAAAAAGAAAAAAATATCTTAGAAATTGTGTTTGTTAAAGCTATCGGTCTAGTGTCTTTCGGATTCGTGACACTGTTGTATTTTTTTGGAATGAGGACAAAAATGGCTTTTCCGAATGTTACCGGTATTTGCTTCCTTGACCAGATTTTACCGAATATATTTAAAAGTTTATTACGAACCGACGGATATTTTTTATATACTATGTAAGGATTACCATCAGGACCTGGTGCTGATTTAGTTGGCTTCTTTTTCATTATTGTATTAATTTCCTCTAAACTTCGTGGGTTAGATTGAAAATCAATAGAAGGACTCTCAGGTCTTTGTTTTTTAGGATCCTTCTATAGTCTATGAGTTTTTGGTACTTGATATGTGCTTTTGTAGTGATCGTAAATTTGCTCGTTGGTCAAGAGAAACTTACCTTTTTCTTCTTTTAAAATGTTTTTTTGAGTACTCGAAAGGATTTTTATCGAAATCTACTTCGTGTTTTACCCGGTCAAAATTATCAAGATTTTTTGTTATTTGTTTTGATATACCTTGAATTAGTTAAGGAATTGACTGTAATGCCCGAGACAGTTGGTGACTAAGTTGATTATCGCCCATGGCTTTGGCCCTACGAAGTTTCCGTATTAACTCCCTTTTTTTCCTCCTCATTTTCAATTTAAAAGTATGTTTTTTATTTTTGTGAGCATAACGGTTTGGAGGTGGATAGTGCTCATTAAAGTAGTCGTATATGGTGTTTTGGAAAGTCTCTACCTGCGTGTCGAAATCCTGATTCGATCTCGGGTGCTCTAACAGGGCCGCTATATTAAGATCGTGCGCATTCCAGGTCGTGTGTATCAAACACATTGGTAATGCTAAGACGCGTCCTGATGGTAATGGACTCCTGGTTATTGTTGTTCAATGGCTCAATTATATTAAAAATTTAATAAGAAAATTTTTATAATTCATTTGATGCAATACTTGATGCATAAATAAATAAAACTAATAATCCTAAAAAATTAAAAATAACATGTAAGAAAATCAATAAGTATTAAAAATTATTAATCCTGTTATAATACATAACATTAAGGTTTGAATTAGAATTAATAATCCTATAGGTAAATTGTGAGTAATAAAAAATATAATAATAGTAATATAAATATTATTCTATATTATTACAAGGCTTATAATACACGGCTTCTGGCTACTTTTTGATGATGATATGGTGGATGTGAGTTTTATTACATTAATATAAGTGACTATGAGAATATTGACTGATCTATATTGTAGTGGTCAAACTTTGTGATATTTAATATTGGTTCCAATCAAATCAAATGACATAGTTTATTTAGTAAACTTTGATAATTTCTGCCAAGTAGGGATAGAGGTCAATAAGTAACCTAAAAGTAATAGAATTATCTTTGCCTATGATTTTGAGCTAAAAAACATATCTTAATAATCAAGATATATATTTTTGTTTCAGAAAATTGATGCCTCTGGTATAGAAGATTTCTATGGCCTAACTTGTGATATACAGAAATCATCAGAAACAGGACATATACTTTTTTATCAATCTAGGGATGCTAGTTGTTAAGTTTCACTAAATATAGTAATTTATATAATTAAGATAGACACCTTAAATAATGTCAATATGCCACATTGTTAAAATTGGAACGGCATATGTTATTGAGATTTAATATCGATCATGAAAAATATTATTCTAATTATTCAAATTCATTCGTTTGTAAATAAAAAACATTTTAAAATTATGAGTTGTGATCTTTTCCTGTTATATTTGTTTTATTGAATATCCTAATTACGATAATTATTTATTAGGTCTTCTAGGATTGACGAGACGAAGCTTCTTAGCATTCCATGGATTCACCGTGCGGGTGCCGAGCCCATCGCGTTGCAGGGAGAGGAGCGCAAACAGCCCCTGGGACTTGCGACCCAAGTGTAGGTTTAAGGGGCCCCTTTAATTATCATTTTTATTTCCATCGTGATTTAATTTATTAAATAAATGCGAGGTAATCAGTTTTGCCTAACGCTAGTTAAATACATCGCTAGTCATAGTCAATAAAAAGCCGATGCGTAATAAAATTATATTAATGGTAAATAAAATATATCCTACAGAAAATATAAACTCGTCGATATTTTTTTTTTTTACTGAGAAATAATAGACGATCTTAATCTACTGATAAGTTGTTTTATGTATTGATGATTATGTTATCGGTGTATATAAATTTAAGTATATAAGAGATTTACAATTCCGATATAAGTTGCTAAGATTCATTTTCTTCTGTATCTATGGTATATTTTACTAGCTTGCAATCTTCACATCTATCTATATCAAACTAATAACTATTTGACCATATTATTTTCACATTTTCCATTTTTTTGAACCCTTAAAAGTGTTATCACATTACTATATTTAAAAATAAAGGTGGTTTATACACGCTACCTTCCATATTTAACGCCTTATCGTTCTTGTCATAAAATAAACCTACAATAAACATTTCAGATTTTTAATCGTAGCGGTCTGTACCGTAGGTACGGTATTTTTTACTGGGACCAAGCTGTAATATTCATATGATATACTAGGGATATGCCATACGAACGCTTAAAAAATAGAGTTCTTGGAATAGTGAAAAACATATGAAGGGCCAAATCCAGTTTTGAGTCTCAAAAACTTTGAAAGTTATTTGGCAAGGTAGTGAGATGAAAGCAATATAACAAATTTTAACTTTTATCAAATCGAAGACTTTCTCAAAAAAAAGAAATCATTTATAAGAAGAATCGCGCATTCCACTTTGTTACTGCTGCAGGGTAGGTAGGTTTTTTAGGTTCTGCTCAAGGAAATTTTTAAGATAAGTCGATAGGGATGGAAAGTGATAGGCTTGAAAATAAACATGAAATGTATATTTTAGATAAATATAGGTCGAAAAATAAATCGATAGGGGCAGCGTGTCCTACCCGCGACCTCTGGTATCGTCCGTAGTTTTAAGGTTTCCCATTAAATGTTTATAGTTTGTTTGGAAATATACTTTTAGTTATAACAGTATAGATAATGATAATAATTTAAATTTAGGAACAAAGATCTAATTCTATTATAACCAATGTTGATTACGGCCAAAATTATTATTTTATATGCTTCTACTCCTATATACATTAAAAAAATATATATTTTTCAAATTGTATTTATAACAATTATTCAGTTACATTCACAGTTCATTCATTCATAAATAGACATATTTATTATTTTATTACCTAATGGCAAATTGTAACAATTACAGCAATAAAAGATATAATTCTTACAAATATTTCATTCAGTTTAGGCTACAAACTCGTATGGAATAGGAGCAAGTAAGACTGGCTTCTCTGATCCACATATTGTCATATGTGCAGCTCTAGGTGGCTGTGGCTGTCAACATTACTTTGGTTTAGTTAATGTAAGTATGTATTAAAAAAAATATTAAATAAACTTGACATACAATGTAAGGCTTCTTTACAACCTCTTAAGTATACTAAAATCTGTTATTGTCTAATTAGCTATTTGGGTAAAGAATGACATCATTTATATTTTTTAAGTTTTACTTCTTTACCAAAGGTTCCTTATATAGCTATACATTTTTAATATTTAAAAATGTAAAAGGTAAGAATCATTTAGTTTTATATTTGGTTTGTTACTGTTATGGCATAATAATTTATCATACAATTCTGTACAAAAGATGTCATAGACTAGTTTCAATAAATCTCACGAAGTAGATTTCGATAAAAATCCTTTCGAGTACTCAAAAAAACATTTTAAAAGAAGAAAAAGGTAAGTTTCTCTTGACCAACGAGCAAATTTACGATCACTACAAAAGCACATATCAAGTACCAAAAACTCATAGACTATAGAAGGATCCTAAAAAACAAAGACCTGAGAGTCCTTCTATTGATTTTCAATCTAACCCACGAAGTTTAGAGGAAATTAATACAATAATGAAAAAGAAGCCAACTAAATCAGCACCAGGTCCTGATGGTAATCCTTACATAGTATATAAAAAATATCCGTCGGTTCGTAATAAACTTTTAAATATATTCGGTAAAATCTGGTCAAGGAAGCAAATACCGGTAACATTCGGAAAAGCCATTTTTGTCCTCATTCCAAAAAAATACAACAGTGTCACGAATCCGAAAGACACTAGACCGATAGCTTTAACAAACACCATTTCTAAGATATTTTTCTCTTTTTTACAAAATAAAATGACGCAATTCATGATTAAAAATAAGTATTTCAGGCCGAATCACCAGAAAAGGTTCTTGCCCGGTATTTCTGGATGCCTGGAACACAACACATTAATTTCGGAAAGCCTTAAAGATGCCAGAACGAGCGAAAGACAAGTTACGGTGTGTTGGATAGACTTGGAGAACTCCTTTGGGTCGGTACGACATGAACTGATGATGTTCGCGTTGAGTTGGTATAACTTTCCTACTTTAGTTGTCGACATAATTGCATCATACTATTCAAAATTATTTTTTTCAATAACTTCTAGCGGAAACCGTTCCCGACCGCTAAGCTATAATATAGGTTTATTTCAAGGATGTTGCATTTGTCCAATAATATGTAATATAGTAATTAACATTTTAATAGATAAATTAATAAGTCATGAGAAAAAGTGGGGTTATCGGTTTAAATTTAATAATAAATACACGGAATCCATACTAGCATTTGCAAACGATCTCGCTATACTGACACGTAACCCTAAACAATGTCAGGTACTTTTAAATGAAGTAGAGGATTTCTGTATGTGGACTGAAGGACTGAGGACAAAACCCAATGAATGCCACTGTCTGTGTAGACGATGGGTAGACGAGACACCAAATATAGCTCTTATAATCCGGGTCTTTTAATAGGCGGTCAGAGTGTTGCTACAATTACTGAAGCAGCCCCATTTAAATTTTTAGGTAAAAAAATAGATTACAAAGGTCGCACTCCATCTCTAGATATTATAGTCGATAGCTTTTTAAATGATCTTAAAAAGGTAAACGATCAACCAATCAGTAATATCAAAAAAGGTTGGATATATGACAATTATCTAACGTCATGTCTAAATTGGCTTTTTCTAGTTTACGATCTTAATAAAACCCTTTTTGTAATAAGGTTTATACTACTAATAATAGTACTACTAAGAATATATAGTTAACTAGTAAATTTCATCAATCCAGTAATAAATTTATGATTGACATTTTTATTTCCTTAATCTAGCAATGAATTTCTTCAATAGATCCTACTTTCTTTTTCTGTGTAGCAATGCTATAAAAAAGATCTGCGAGGCATGTTAGTAGGGTTTCCTTAGTTCTTTTATTCTTCGCTTTATATTCTAGAACTTTCTCTCTAAATGGTCTACAGAAATATAGTGCTTGCAAAACAGAATTGCTATAACAGCAACACCTATTGAAAACTGAAAACAAAATATTTTTTTAAAGTAAATATTTTAGTTTCAACAAACCTTATTGAAACTAGTCTATGACATCTTTTGTACAGAATTGTATGATAAATTATTATGCCATAACAGTAACAAACCAAATATAAAACGAAATGATTCTTACCTTTTACATTTTTAAATATTAAAAATGTATAGCTATATAAGGAACCTTTGGTAAAGAAGTAAAACTTAAAAAATATAAATGATGTCATTCTTTACCCAAATAGCTAATTAGACAATAACAGATTTTAGTATACTTAAGAGGTTGTAAAGAAGCCTTACATTGTATGTCAAGTTTATTTAATATTTTTTTTAATACATACTTACATTAACTAAACCAAAGTAATGTTGACAGCCACAGCCACCTAGAGCTGCACATATGACAATATGTGGATCAGAGAAGCCAGTCTTACTTGCTCCTATTCCATACGAGTTTGTAGCCTAAACTGAATGAAATATTTGTAAGAATTATATCTTTTATTGCTGTAATTGTTACAATTTGCCATTAGGTAATAAAATAATAAATATGTCTATTTATGAATGAATGAACTGTGAATGTAACTGAATAATTGTTATAAATACAATTTGAAAAATATATATTTTTTTAATGTATATAGGAGTAGAAGCATATAAAATAATAATTTTGGCCGTAATCAACATTGGTTATAATAGAATTAGATCTTTGTTCCTAAATTTAAATTATTATCATTATCTATACTGTTATAACTAAAAGTATATTTCCAAACAAACTATAAACATTTAATGGGAAACCTTAAAACTACGGACGATACCAGAGGTCGCGGGTAGGACACGCTGCCCCTATCGATTTATTTTTCGACCTATATTTATCTAAAATATACATTTCATGTTTATTTTCAAGCCTATCACTTTCCATCCCTATCGACTTATCTTAAAAATTTCCTTGAGCAGAACCTAAAAAACCTACCTACCCTGCAGCAGTAACAAAGTGGAATGCGCGATTCTTCTTATAAATGATTTCTTTTTTTTGAGAAAGTCTTCGATTTGATAAAAGTTAAAATTTGTTATATTGCTTTCATCTCACTACCTTGCCAAATAACTTTCAAAGTTTTTGAGACTCAAAACTGGATTTGGCCCTTCATATGTTTTTCACTATTCCAAGAACTCTATTTTTTAAGCGTTCGTATGGCATATCCCTAGTATATCATATGAATATTACAGCTTGGTCCCAGTAAAAAATACCGTACCTACGGTACAGACCGCTACGATTAAAAATCTGAAATGTTTATTGTAGGTTTATTTTATGACAAGAACGATAAGGCGTTAAATATGGAAGGTAGCGTGTATAAACCACCTTTATTTTTAAATATAGTAATGTGATAACACTTTTAAGGGTTCAAAAAAATGGAAAATGTGAAAATAATATGGTCAAATAGTTATTAGTTTGATATAGATAGATGTGAAGATTGCAAGCTAGTAAAATATACCATAGATACAGAAGAAAATGAATCTTAGCAACTTATATCGGAATTGTAAATCTCTTATATACTTAAATTTATATACACCGATAACATAATCATCAATACATAAAACAACTTATCAGTAGATTAAGATCGTCTATTATTTCTCAGTAAAAAAAAAAAATATCGACGAGTTTATATTTTCTGTAGGATATATTTTATTTACCATTAATATAATTTTATTACGCATCGGCTTTTTATTGACTATGACTAGCGATGTATTTAACTAGCGTTAGGCAAAACTGATTACCTCGCATTTATTTAATAAATTAAATCACGATGGAAATAAAAATGATAATTAAAGGGGCCCCTTAAACCTACACTTGGGTCGCAAGTCCCAGGGGCTGTTTGCGCTCCTCTCCCTGCAACGCGATGGGCTCGGCACCCGCACGGTGAATCCATGGAATGCTAAGAAGCTTCGTCTCGTCAATCCTAGAAGACCTAATAAATAATTATCGTAATTAGGATATTCAATAAAACAAATATAACAGGAAAAGATCACAACTCATAATTTTAAAATGTTTTTTATTTACAAACGAATGAATTTGAATAATTAGAATAATATTTTTCATGATCGATATTAAATCTCAATAACATATGCCGTTCCAATTTTAACAATGTGGCATATTGACATTATTTAAGGTGTCTATCTTAATTATATAAATTACTATATTTAGTGAAACTTAACAACTAGCATCCCTAGATTGATAAAAAAGTATATGTCCTGTTTCTGATGATTTCTGTATATCACAAGTTAGGCCATAGAAATCTTCTATACCAGAGGCATCAATTTTCTGAAACAAAAATATATATCTTGATTATTAAGATATGTTTTTTAGCTCAAAATCATAGGCAAAGATAATTCTATTACTTTTAGGTTACTTATTGACCTCTATCCCTACTTGGCAGAAATTATCAAAGTTTACTAAATAAACTATGTCATTTGATTTGATTGGAACCAATATTAAATATCACAAAGTTTGACCACTACAATATAGATCAGTCAATATTCTCATAGTCACTTATATTAATGTAATAAAACTCACATCCACCATATCATCATCAAAAAGTAGCCAGAAGCCGTGACTCTTGACAATGCTGATGTAGTGACCACGGTTGGGTCCCGAGTCACAATGCACAACCACAGCCACCAAGTCATAAAAACGGTCCGGGTTCACTGCATCGTCTGTCTGAGGATTATTATTTACATGTAATAATCCTCAGACGTTTAATTTGCAGTTTATTTATTTTATTTTATTTTAGAGTAAATTTCATCAATCCAGTGATCAATTTATAATTTATTATTCATTTGAATTATCTGAGGCTGTATTTTATTTGCATAACGAACAGTACAGCCTTATTTTCAATTTACAAACTTTTCTATTTTTTTAGTATAATTTCCACTATCCCGGACTTATAAGATACGTACTGTATTAAACAGACGAAGTTCTAATGGAAAAACGACTATATGTGAAACTTTATTATGCCTATTATATTGTTCCATATATTTAAATATCTTCAATTGCAATGCTAGTATGAGAGGCAAATTCTTGACCCTCATGAGTTTCAGTGCCTCCTGATAACTACTGCAATTGTCACATTTAAATTTTGTTATCATTGCATAGAGTTTCAGTGTCACTGAAGCATTTCAGACAGTGTGTTATGCTTGTATTTTGGTCTACATCCATCTGTAAAAAAAATATAATACATATTTTATAAATTTATATTTTTTGAATGATTTGTCCACACCAACTATAAATGCACAACAGAAACTATGGATCTAGAAAGCTTTTATGAGTCTCTATTATTTAAAAAGTTATATCAGTTTCAATTGGAATAGTCAAAAAATATAATCAGTTAAAAATAACGATTTTCAATTTCAGGCAAGTTCAAAATGATATTTCTAATCACCCAAATTAATTCAGGGTGTGCCGACACATACATAGTATAAACCGAATATGTAAATAGATAAATATGCCAACCTGGAAATCAAAGAAGTGTTCATCCTTACTGCTAACAGTTTCACAGTTCAGATATCTGGTCTCGCTAGTGAGTGTGCCCTGGAATATCTCTTGTACCCAAGTGGGCTCGGTGCTCTGTGGCACACTGCCGTTGCAAGTGAGATTCTCTTTGACCCCATCTGTCTTTTGGAGCTTTGACGTGCTTTGATTTCTTTCAGCTGGAGAAATATAATATTGAGGTGTTAGTTATATTTTGTAGTTAACTTTTTTATATATATGTATCATATTTACACAATTTATCAAATACATTGTTGAGATATTGGGATATATTCTTGGATTCAATAAGTGCCATTGTCTCATTGTCAATAGTTAATTGGATCAAAGTACACATGTTAACAAATTACTAGACTAGACTAGAGTCATTATTGGACTAGAGTCATTATTACTAATTTATCAATGAGGGAGCTACAACAATAAATACATTTTTTTTCTTTTTTATATAAGAACTTTGTCCATTTGTATTATAGGTAATTTTTAAAAAATCAATTAACATACTTTTACACAGATTTCCATCGTCTACACAGACAGTGGCATTCACTGGCTTTCGTCCTCAGTCCTTCAGTCCACATACAGAAATCCTCTACTTCATTTAAAAGTACCTGACATTGTTTGGAGTTACGTGTCAGTATAGCGAGATCGTCTGCAAATGCTAGTATGGATTCCGTGTATTTATTATTAAATTTAAACCGATAACCCCACTTTTTCTCATGACTTATTAATTTATCTATTAAAATGTTAATTACTATATTAAATATTATTGGACAAATGCAACATCCTTGAAATAAACCTATATTATAGCTTAGTGGTCGGGAACGGTTTCCGCTAGAAGTTATTGAAAAAAATAATTTTGAATAGTATGATGCAATTATGTCGACAACTAAAGTAGGAAAGTTATACCATCTCAACGCGAACATCATCAGTACATGTCGCACCGACCCAAAGGCGTTCGTTCTCCAAGTCTATCCAACACACCGTAACTTGTCTTTCGCTCGTTCTGGCATCTTTAAGGCTTTCCGAAATTAATGTGTTGTGTTCCAGGCATCCAGAAATACCGGGCAAGAACCTTTTCTGGTGATTCGGCCTGAAATACTTATTTTTTATCATGAATTGCGTCATTTTATTTTGTAAAAAAGAAAAAAAGCGTCATTTTATTTTGTAAAAAAGAAAAAAATATCTTAGAAATGGTGTTTGTTAAAGCTATCGGTCTAGTGTCTTTCGGATTCGTGACACTGTCTTTTTTTGGAATGAGGACAAAAATGGCTTTTCCGAATGTTAAGGGTATTTGCTTCCTTGACCAGATTTTACCGAATATATTTAAAAGTTTATTACGAAGCGACGGATATTTTTTATATACTATGTATTACCATTAGATTACCATCAGGACCTGGTGCTGATTTAGTTGGCTTCTTTTTTATTATTGTATTAATTTCCTCCAAACTTGGTGGGTTAGATTGAAAATCAATAGAAGGACTCTCAGGTCTTTGTTTTTTAGGATCCTTCTATAGTCTATGAGTTTTTGGTACTTGATATGTGCTTTTGTAGTGATCGTAAATTTGCTCGTTGGTCAAGAGAAGCTTACCTTTTTCTTCTTTTAAAATGTTTTTTTGAGTACTCGAAAGGATTTTTATCGAAATCTACTTCGCGTTTTACCCGGTCAAAATTATCAAGATTTTTTGTTATTTGTTTTGATATACCTTGAATTAGTTTAAGAATTGACCGTAATGCCCTAGACAGTTGGTGACTAAGTTGATTATCGCCCATGGCTTTGGCCCTACGAAGTTTCCGTATTAACTCTCTTTTTTTCCTCCTCATTTTCAATTTAAAAGTATTTTCTTTATTTTTGTGAGCATAACGGTTTGGAGGTGGATAGTGCTCATTAAAGTAGTCGTATATGGTGTTTTGGAAAGTCTCTATCTGTGTGTCGAAATCCTGATTCGATCTCGGGTGCTCTAACAGGGCCGCCATTGATCACATCCACGTTCTAAGACAGGTTGTACAAAAATACAATGAATATAATAAAATTTACTTCCTAGGATTCGTAGACTATAATAAGGCTTTTGACTCTCTGGAACACGGATACATTTGGGAAGCTCTGCGAGAGCAAAACATACAGGACAAGTATATAAGAATCTTAAAGAATATATACTCTAAAAGCACAGCACACGTCAGACTGGAAAAATTTGGCGAGGAATTCTCTATTGAGCGAGGCGTTCGTCAAGGCGACCCTATCTCACCTAAATTATTTTCGGCAGCACTGGAGAGGATAATCAGAAATCTAGAATGGAGAGATCAAGGGCTCAATATAAACGGGGAAAAACTTAGTCATCTACGTTTTGCAGACGATCTAATACTGTTCTCTGAATGTCCTGGAACACTACAACAAATGCTACAACAGTTATCAGACCAGAGTGCAATAGCAGGACTAACAATGAATATCGCGAAAACAAAAATTATGACAAATTCCTCAAAGACACAAAAGATCACAGTAAACATGCAGGAAATAGAATACGTAGATGAATATATATACTGAGGACAGCTAATATCACCTACGAAAACCATGCATAAGGAAGTCGATAGGAGGATAGCCACTACATGGAAAAGATACTGGTCATTAAGTGAAGTTATGAAGGATAGAGGAATGCCAATGAAAGCAAAAAGAAAAATCTACAATATGTGCATTCTGCCATGTTTAACATATGGCTGTCAAACTTGGGGATTAACAGAAACGTCAACAAACAAAATAAACGTCTGCCTAAACAGTATAGAGAGGAGTGTCATTGGAGTCAAGAGAAAAGATAAAGTTAGACTAATAGAAATTAAAAACAAAACACAATTCAAACAGGCAAATTCAGTATACCGAACACTAAAATGGCAATGGACAGGACACATGTTAAGAGAAAAGCAAGAGAAATGGACGTAACGTAACGGAATGGTACCCAAAAGATGGTAAAAGAAACAAAGGACGACAAACTAAAAGATGGGAGGACGATATAAAAAAGGTGGCTGGTTTAGAATGGATCCGGATAGCCAAAGATAGGGAAAAATGGAAATATTTAGAGGAGGCCTATGTTGAAAGACAAGCTGTTTTTGTACCGAACGTCGATACATAAAGTTAAATATAAGAAAAAAAAATGTTTTGTAAGTTTAAACAGCAATAAAGGCTAATTTATTTATTTATTTACTTATTATCATTGCATAGAGTTTCAGTGTCACTGAAGCATTTCAGACAGTGAGTTATGCTTGTATTTTGGTCTACATCCATCTGTAAAAAAAATATAATACATATTTTATAAATCTATATTTTTTGAATGATTTGTCCACACCAACTATAAATGCACAACAGAAACTATGGATCTAGAAAGCTTTTATGAGTCTCTATTATTTAAAAAGTTATATCAGTTTCAATTGGAATAGTCAAAAAATATAATCAGTTAAAAATAACGATTTTCAATTTCAGGCAAAATGATATTTCTAATCACCCAAATTAATTCAGGGTGTGCCGACACATACATAGTATAAACCGAATATGTAAATAGATAAATATGCCAACCTGGAAATCAAAGAAGTGTTCATCCTTACTGCTAACAGTTTCACAGTTCAGATATCTGGTCTCGCTAGTGAGTGTGCCCTGGAATATCTCTTGTACCCAAGTGGGCTCGGTGCTCTGTGGCACACTGCCGTTGCAAGTGAGATTCTCTTTGACCCCATCTGTCAATAACAAGTAGTATTTTCTTTTATAAAAAAGCATGTGAACTTAGGACTTAGGGTTAATTTATCACTCACCAACTCACACTCAACATGATCTCGTTTATGTGATTTATAAGAAAATTAAGAAACTCATGAGCATCCTGCTGCATATAAATATCAAACTCTTCTGTAAAATGGAAACAATCAAGTGATTTTTTTATGTAATCTAATAAAAACATATATTTTTTTAAGTATACATTACCTAACTATTATTGAATATACCTAATTAAATTACAAATTGTTTACCTTTTTATTTCCTTAATCTAGCAATAAATTTCTTAGGTGCAATAGATCCTACTTTCTTTTTCTGTGTAGCAATGCTATAAAAAAGATCTGCGAGGCATGTTAGTAGGGTTTCCTTAGTTCTTTTATTCTTCGCTTTATATTCTAGAACTTTCTCTCTAAATGGTCTACAGAAATTTAGTGCTTGCAAAACAGAATTGCTATAACAGCAACACCTATTGAAAACTGAAAACAAAATATTTTTTTAAAGTAAATATTTTAGTTTCAACAAACCTTATTGAAACTAGTCTATGACATCTTTTGTACAGAATTGTATGATAAATTATTATGCCATAACAGTAACAAACCAAATATAAAACTAAATGATTCTTACCTTTTACATTTTTAAATATTAAAAATGTATAGCTATATAAGGAACCTTTGGTAAAGAAGTAAAACTTAAAAAATATAAATGATGTCATTCTTTACCCAAATAGCTAAGTAGACAATAACAGATTTTAGTTTACTTAAGAGGTTGTAAAGAAGCCTTATATTGTATGTCAAGTTTATTTAATATTTTTTTAATATATACTTACATTAACTAAACCAAAGTAATGTTGACAGCCACAGCCACCTAGAGCTGCATATATTGTCAGTGGATCAGAGAAGCCAGTCGTACTTGCTCCTATTCCATACGAGTTTGTAGCCTAAACTGAATAAAATATTTGTAAGAATTATATCTTTTATTGCTGTAATTGTTACAATTTGCCATTAGGTAATAAAATAATAAATATGATCTTTTTATGAATGAATGAACTGTGAATGTAACTGAATAATTGTTATAAATACAATTTGAAAAATATATATTTTTTTAATGTATATAGGAGTAGAAGCATATAATATAATAATTTTGGCAGTAATCACAATTGGTTATAATAGAATTAGATCTTTGTTCCTAAATTTAAATTATTATCATTATCTATACTGGTATAACTAAAAGTATATTTCCAACAAACTATAAACATTTAATGGGAAACCTTAAAACTCAATTCGTTGGGAGTTATATACGTTCCTCTTAACTTTCAAAATCAAACGCATGTCATCACGGCGTATGTGGTGCCAGGCATAAAACACAGTCTAATATTGGGCATAGACTTTTGGCGGTCATTCGGATTGCCTAAAAATTTAGATAGCATAACTACATTAGAATCACACCATGTTTTTACAACAAACTTACATAACGGAAGTCCTAAACTTCTGTACTCCTACGATCATCTCACTGTTGCTCAAAAGCATGTTGCTGATAGCATAATATCTCAATTTCGCGGTATTTCGTATGAGGAACGTGGCTTAGGTCGTATTTCGTTGACTACCCATTCTATCGATACTGGGGATGCTGCCCCCATTCGACAGAGATACTACAGGATGTCACTATATTAATTATTATTGAAGAAATGCAACATCCTTGAAATAAACCTATATTATAGCTTAGCGGTCGGGAACGGTTTCCGCTAGAAGTTATTGAAAAAAATAATTTTGAATAGTATGATGCAATTATGTCGACAACTAAAGTAGGAAAGTTATACCATCTCAACGCGAACATCATCAGTTCATGTCGTACTGACCCAAAGGCGTTCGTTCTCCAAGTCTATCCAACACACCGTAACTTGTCTTTCGCTCGTTCTGGCATCTTTAAGGCTTTCCGAAATTAATGTGTTGTGTTCCAGGCATCCAGAAATACCGGGCAAGAACCTTTTCTGGTGATTCGGCCTGAAATACTTATTTTTTATCATGAATTGCGTCATTTTATTTTGTAAAAAAGAGAAAAAGCGTCATTTTATTTTGTAAAAAAGAAAAAATATCTTAGAAATGGTGTTTGTTAAAGCTATCGGTCTAGTGTCTTTCGGATTCGTGACACTGTCTTTTTTTGGAATGAGGACAAAAATGGCTTTTCCGAATGTTACCGGTATTTGCTTCCTTGACCAGATTTTACCGAATATATTTAAAAGTTTATTACGAACCGACGGATATTTTTTATATACTATGTAAGGATTACCATCAGGACCTGGTGCTGATTTAGTTGGCTTCTTTTTTATTATTGTATTAATTTTCTCCAAACTTGGTGGGTTAGATTGAAAATCAATAGAAGGACTCTCAGGTCTTTGTTTTTTAGGATCCTTCTATAGTCTATGAGTTTTTGGTACTCGATATGTGCTTTTGTAGTGATCGTAAATTTGCTCGTTGGTCAAGAGAAGCTTACCTTTTTCTTCTTTTAAAATGTTTTTTTGAGTACTCGAAAGGATTTTTATCGAAATCTACTTCGCGTTTTACCCGGTCAAAATTATCAAGATTTTTTGTTATTTGTTTTGATATACCTTGAATTAGTTTAAGAATTGACCGTAATGCCCTAGACAGTTGGTGACTAAGTTGATTATCGCCCATGGCTTTGGCCCTACGAAGTTTCCGTATTAACTCTCTTTTTTTCCTCCTCATTTTCAATTTAAAAGTATTTTCTTTATTTTTGTGAGCACAACGGTTTGGAGGTGGATAGTGCTCATTAAAGTAGTCGCATATGGTGTTTTGGAAAGTCTCTACCTGCGTGTCGAAACCTGATTCGATCTCGGGTGCTCTAACAGGGCCGCTATATTAAGATCGTGTGCATTCCAGGTCGTGTGTTTGATTTTGGGAATGCTAAGACGCGTCCTGATGGTAATGGACTCCTGGTTATTGTTGTTCAATGGCTCAATTATATTAAAAATTTAATAAGAAAATTTTAATAATTCATTTGATGCAATACTTGATGCATAAATAAATAAAACTAATAATCCTCCTAAAAAAGTAAAAATAACATATAAGAAAATCAATAAGTATTAATAATTATTAATCCTGTTATAATACATAACATTAAAGTTTGAATTAGAATTAATAATCCTATAGGTAAAGGGTGAGTAATAAAAATTATAAAAATAGATAATAGAATTACTACTAAAGATAGGAATATTTTTGTCATTACAAAGAATAATTAATACAAAAATATATAATTTTGGAGATTATTTATAAAATAAATTCTTTTTCTTTGAAGTTTTTAAAGAATCTTCTTATTTTTGGATTACAAGACCAATGTTTTAATAAACAATAAAAACAAATCATAATATTTAATATAGGTAGTTATGTCGTCCCAAATCGCTGAGACAGCACATAGCATTGTCCGTCAGCCAACTAACGTTGCTGACTTAGCATCTAATATAAATCGGAAGACAATATTCTAAGAAGACGAACAATAGAAATACCTGTTCGGGGTGGCTCCCCCTAGTGGTCTAGCAGACCTTGTAAGGGTATATTATTAACAAGAACAGAAATATACAGCCGAGATTTATTAGTGTTATCATGGATTGAAGAAACCGCGTTAAAAACGAAAAATTTTGAGATAAAATTTAGCCACTGACGCCATTCAGCCATGTCAGAAGAACAATTATGTTGATTATTAACGCTCGTTTTCTAATTCTGGTAGCCCAGTTATTTGAATCAGTCTTACTAGTATTACATACTGGGCAATTTGGAAAAATACCATCTTTCCTACCGCATTTAAAACATATAGGAAAATGCTCTTCTTTACAATTCCCCAATGTATGACCGTTTATTCTACATCTAACACAAAATAATGGCCTAGATGGACCAACAGATACGGAATTTACCGCTATTTCCTTGTTTCCGTATTGAATTAAATTCCGAGGCGTATTATTATAGTTTGCAGAATAATTAGAATAAGTTATATTAGAATATTCCTTAACTGTTTTATTCTTGCTGCCCGTACCGGTATCAATAGTAGGTTTGTAAGCAAATTCATTTCGGTAAAAAATGCAGCTAAAATATTGTTTTAGCGGTGGAAAAATGCGCCTTAAAATGAACTGTTTTTAACAGTATAAAACATTTTCAAAGCATTTTTTGGTACCCTCAAAAATCGATTTTTTCAAATATCTCGGTAAAAAATGCAGTTAAAATAATGTTTTAGACGTGGAAAAATCCGCCTTCAAAAGATCTGTGTAACAGTATATAGCATTTTCAAAGCATTTTTTGTGCCCTCAAAAATCGATTTTAAGATCTTCAAATATCGATTTCTTAACGTTGAAAAATTGATCAAAAATCGATTTTAGTACATTCAAAAATATTTTTTTTCAAATATTTCCGTAAAAAATGCAGCTAAAATATTCCATAACATTAACAAATCAAATATAAAACTGAATGATTAAAGAAGTAAAACTTAAAAAATATAAATGATGTCATTCTTTACCCAAATAGCTAAGTAGACAATAACAGATTTTAGTTTACTTAAGAGGTTGTAAAGAAGCCTTATATTGTATGTCAAGTTTATTTAATATTTTTTTAATATATACTTACATTAACTAAACCAAAGTAATGTTGACAGCCACAGCCACCTAGAGCTGCATATATTGTCAGTGGATCAGAGAAGCCAGTCGTACTTGCTCCTATTCCATACGAGTTTGTAGCCTAAACTGAATAAAATATTTGTAAGAATTATATCTTTTATTGCTGTAATTGTTACAATTTGCCATTAGGTAATAAAATAATAAATATGATCCTTTTTATGAATGAATGAACTGTGAATGTAACTGAATAATTGTTATAAATACAATTTGAAAAATATATATTTTTTTTAATGTATATAGGAGTAGAAGCATATAATATAATAATTTTGGCACTAATCACAATTGGTTATAATAGAATTAGATCTTTGTTCCTAAATTTAAATTATTATCATTATCTATACTGGTTTAACTAAAAGTATATTTCCAAACGAACTATAAACATTTAATGGGAAACCTTAAACTACGGACGATACCAGAGGTCGAAGGTAGGACACGCTACCCCTATCGATTTATTTTTCGACCTATATTTATCTAAAATATACATTTCATGTTTATTTTCAAGCCTATCACTTTCTGTTATACGTATTTATAAAGAATCTGTCTAACGGTCAACTAAAACTTGGTGAGGACAGTAAAAAATTTAAGAACCTAGGTCATTATATTATTTGGTACACCCTCGCTAGTCGTTACTGTCGGGGGAACGAATATTACTTTTAATTGGTTTCGCTTATTCTCAGTTTCATATTATGATAGACTAGGCACACCTAGAAGTAATGGACGAGTAGAACATTACGTAAAACACTGTTGTTAATATGTTGAGTACTATGTTTAATGTCAGATTGGCCGAGCGGTTTATAGAAGGTTCAGCAGTCTAACGTAAAGTAGATCTATTATTCATTTGTTATTTATATATCTTACATATAATTATTTATATATCATACATTTAATTATTTATATATCGTACATATAATTATTTATATATCGTACATTTAATTCTTTATATAGCATACATATCATTATTTATATATCATACATAGCTTTTTATAATGAAAAGCTGGTTGACCCTAACTTGGTGCTGATGTGTCTCATCTGCTAGCGGGTGAATGCTATCGGCATGTCTAGGTTATGGGTTCATTGAGTATGTTATCCGCTGGTCGGCCCTCTATTTGGTACCAATACGTCTCACCGGCAGCGGGTGAATGCGATTGGTATGTCTATGTAGTTGGCAAACATACAAAAAAAAATACAATAAATACATTGACTTGACTGATTTTGACTCTGAATGATAATTAAAAAAGTATACAATTTTATTTCATATTTAGTGTATGCACAAAATACATTTTATATTTACATAATATACGTTTTATACATAATATACATTTTATACATAATTTACATTTTCATATCGACCCGATGTTGTAAAAGTAATTTTGTTTTTCTTTAAGAACGTTGTTATAGCTATAGGCTGTTGTTATAGCTATATAGGGTGATTGTGTTTACTGCGATGTAAGTACTTCGGGGACGAAGTACAGTCAGTATACTATTGTACTGAATTACATATAATATATATTACAATCTAGTTATTAGTTATGTAGGTCATATAAATAAATATAATCAAACACAACTACTGATTTTCGTTGACATAATATCTGTTTGATTTATTATAATATATTATACTTATAATAATTATGGTTAAGAATTAAGAATTATTTAGAACATTTTACTGTTTTTATTGATACATCATTTAAGTAATAAAAATGGTTGTTTTGATAAGTTATCAGAAGCTATTCTTATAATAACTTATTGTATTTTTATACTTATTATTTTAAACCACAAATACGTTTAATGATTGTTTCAAATACATTTTTGAATTAAGAATCATTTGGTTATAAAGAATGTTTATATTTATCAATAAAAGTTATGAATATTCAGCGCTACTGTCACTTTTAGAAATTGTTATAAATACGGCTTCTAACCATTGTTAAGGGATTATTTTTACACTGGAGTTGGAGCTGCCAAGCTAAGTTATACTTATATGCCTTATATTTTATTTTTGCTGTTATAACTTTTATATTTTATGGGTATTTAAGTGTGTCAGTGATTACTGTAAAGTGAATATTTGGTTACATTGTGTTTTGTATTAATAAACTTGAATTTAAATATCAAATGTCATATATATATATTAAATATAATTTACATATTATTCTTTCTTTTGTTTCCTTTGTAACAATTTAGCCTTTTTTTACAAAACAGTTTTAAATAGTTTAAATTATTTAGGAAGTATTTAATTAGTTATATTATTTTTTAATATGTAGAGCAATATTAATCTAACAAGATCATGTTACAGTAATGCCTGAAGAAATTAAGATAATTGTATTAAGAAGGGGAATTTGGAATGAATTAAACGAAATAATTATTTAAGGGGGTATCGATCCAATTTCAATATAAGGCGATAATCTTCTATGAAAAAAAGCTCCAAAAAATGAAATAAAAAAATATTTCTGAAATAATAAATAAGATTATTCATCAACAAAGACCATTAGAAACTACAAAAGTATGTTTTCCTTGAAAAGTTGCTTCTCGACAAATATCTCGTCATCATTGATATATGGAATTAATTTATCAGGAATTACAAAATTTGCAACTCTTGATTCGTATACGTTATTATTTTTTGGTAAACTATATTTGTTATCGTGCGTTATCGGTGTCAAGTAGTTAGGCCTGATTTTTTCTTGTATGCACTCTGGCCTATTCTCCTCGGTTAAAGTAAAAAAAATGACTTTATCGTAAACATTAATGACCTTACAGTATTTGAATAATTCACAGTTACTTAGATGTTTAGATTTACGTTTCGGTGATATAGTTTTTAGTATCATTACTTGTAGCCTGTATATTTGATCCAAATAAATTGTATATATTCTACCATAACTACTCAGCCCATATATAATTAATGATAGAGTCCGCCAGTGCCATGTACACCATTCTCAGTGTTTTAAATGATAGTTTATATTTAAGTATACTGAGTTTTTCCATAATAGATCCTAATTTATTACATACGTAGTCCTTATGTGGACCCAAACTAAAACGATTGGCGATTATTAATCCGAGGTACGTATGTTTGTCCACTATTTGTAACTTCGGACATTGACATGCAATGGACTGGCCATGTATACAAGAGTGTGCGTGAGATACGATTGACGGTATGTTGGTAAGTGATTTGTTGCTAGATGAATGAATGTGTAAAACCTTAGTTTTTAATGTGTTTATAACTAAGCCATTGTCGTGACTCCATTTGCAAAGTTCATCAAAGTTGTGCTGTAGTTGTTTTTGTGCTTTACAGACATCTTTGCTTGCAACCAACAGACATGTGTCGTCGGCAAACTGGTAAACCGAGCCCGTGCTTATTATATTGCTCATATCATTAACATATAGTAAGTACTCAATAGGACCAATTATAGAGCCTTGTGCTGTGCCTTTGGTGGTAGTAATTTGAGAAATGTATCGATCAGCAACTCGATGATTATATGATTCTAATTAAAATAGAATAAAAAATAAAAAAGAATATTCATAAGATTTCTCTAATTATTAAAGCTGATAATATTCATCCCAAATTATTAATAGATGAAAATGCGATTAATTTTCGTAATGAGTTTTGATTAAATCTTCCAAGAACTCCGATAATTGTATTTAAAATAATAATAATTATAAAAAAAAAATATTTAAGAAATAAGATATTAAAATTATAGGTGACATTTTTTATCAAGCTATTAAAATATAACAATTTAATCAAGATAAACCTTCAATAATATTTGAGAATCAAAAATGAAAAGGTACTGATCCTATTTTATTAATATAGATGAATTAATTAAAATAAAATTAATAATAAAAAATTAATTGATTTAAAATTATAAGATAAATTGAAATAATATTTCCCATATTTCTATGTAAAGTTAATAATAAGTGGAAATAAAGAAGTAAAGTTATTAATTCCTTTTAATATTTTATTAATAAATATAGATTCTTTAATTTTTTTTATTATTGTCTGGATTAACAATATTAATGGCAGGAATTTCTGCTAATTATGAATTTGATTAAAAAAAAAATGCTTTATCGACTTTAAGTCAATTAGGTTTAATAATAATAATTTTAAAAATAGGATTTAGAGATTTAGCTTTTTTTCATCTTTTAACTCATGCTATATTCAAAGCTTTATTATTTATGTGTGCAGGGGTTCTTATTCATATAAAAAATGATAATCAAGATATTCGTTATATAGGAGGTATTAGATTATATATTCCTTCAACTTCTTTATGTTTTAATATTTCAAAGTTAGCTTTATGCGGGATTCCATTTTTAGCTGGATTTTATTCAAAAGATTTAATTTAAGAAATAGTTTTAATAAGAAATTAAAATTTAATAATTTTTTATTTATATTATTTTTCTACTGGATTATCTATGTTTTATACTATTCGTTTAATTATTTATTTCATAACTAATGATTATAATTTAATTAGAATGTATAATTTATATGATGAAGATTATATTATATCAAAAAGAATAATAATTTTATTATTTATAAGATTAATTTCCGGGAGATTTTCAAGTTGAATATTTTTTTCTTACCCTTATATAATTTATTTATCATTAAATGTAAAAATGATGGTGATTTATGTAAGTCTTATTAGGGCATTTATAGGATGATTAATTAGTCATATAAATATTTATTCTATAAATAAATTTATTTTAACTTATAATATAAGAATATTTTTAGTTTAATGTGATTTATGCCTATATTATCTGTTTATGGGCTTAATATTATTTATAAAATTTTGGTTTAAAATTATATTAAAATATTGATATAGGTTGAAGAGAAGTTTATAGAGGTGTTAATATTTATAAATTATTAAAAAAATATAGAATTATCTCAGTAATTTACCAAATAAATAATCCAAATAGAACATCCGCGTTCTGGGCACTGGCATCAGCTGGACCTTATCCTGTCTTAAAAGAAATTTCTACGCGAGACCCTGCACACTCAAACATTTCACAGCGCTGATTGTGACACAGATCACTCCCTTTTCAAAGCATTCAATCGTTCGCTGACGTGGGAAATTTTGGTGGTATCTACGCTGGAATTAAAAAGGCTTTAAGTCCTTTGGCTAAAAAAGCAGCCTCCCTTAAAGAAGCGGATGGCACTGTTATTACAGATGCTCAACGCCAACTCGAACGCTGGGTAGAACATTATGTCGGTCTCTACTCAGAACCAGTTAATATAATGCCAGAAGCTGCTGATTGCATGCATAAACTAGCTACCTGGACTGAGTTTGATGAGCTTCCTACCATAAGGGATCACACACATGGCTGTTAAGCAGCTTAAGATCGGAAAATCTGCTAGAAACGACGGTACCCACGCCGAAATTATCAGGCTCAAGTGCATATTACCTATTCTGCACAATCTGTTGTGTAAATGTTGGGAAGTGGGATATTTACCACAAGATATGCGCGATGCTAACATCATCACCCTATACAAAAAACATTGCAAAAAAATAAGAGAAACATTGCAAAAAAATAAGAGAAAATATAAAATCTTTAATATTTATATTAACTATTATATATGAAATAAAATTAAAAATAAGCTAAATAAAGCTTTTGGGTTCATACCCCAAATATAAAGGAAATACCCCTTTTTAAAATTAATTTTTATATATAATAAAGTGCCTGATAAAAAGGATTATTTTGATAGGATAAATTATGTAAAATTTTACCTTTATTATATTTTATACAATTAAACTAAATCTTATAATATCAAAAATTATCGGGCCTTAGTTATATATTGGCAGTCAACGAAGTTAATAAAAAATATTTATTAATTCAAAATACATGTTTACTTGATTAAATCTACTACAAGACTGACCTAAAATATTACAATTAAATCTAATTGCAAACGATGGTAAATGTCGACTCAGGAGATCGGCACTTTTCTCGTAAGCGGGAATCACTGCTAATGCTGTGATAACTCCTCCGTCCTTCAGATAGAAGCTCTTCAGCTTCCACTAGTGTCCTCACTAGTTGGTGTCGCCTTCGGATGATCGTTTATCTTGGTGGCTATTGTATATTGATACAGTTTCCATGCCGCTACGTTGATCAGGAATAGATACAGGAGGACTGTCGTCCAGCTCGGGGTTGCCATAAGTGTGAGCCAGTCTGCGTCGTCATCTTCGTTGATGTCTTCAGCGTGGTTCAGTCCAATAAAAGTATATAAAATTATAATAGAAAAAATATATAATTAAGTAATACAAAGAACTTTCCGTACTAATAAAGACAATGCAATATCGTGTTGCAGTTACGACGCGTTGCATTGATAAGAGACGAAGATTCTTAGCATTCCATGGATTCACCGTGCGGGTGCCGGGCCCATCGCGTTGCAGGGAGAGGAGTGCAAACAGCTCCTGGGACTTGCAACCCAAGTGTAGTTTTAAGGGGCCCCTTTAAAATGCGCATTCATGCTCACCATGAACTGGTTGCGCTCCTCTCCCTACCCAACCAAATTTGGAATAAACCTACCAATGCCGCCTTTGAAGTTCGTTATAGAAATGAACCGATGATAGTTTTAGAGAGGCAAAGATCTTTAAGTAGGTTATAAAGAGATTTTGCTGTTATACCGCTCGCTCCTACTTCTCACCCATGCCCAATCGCACCACCATCCGGCCCACTTAGCAGCACTTAAAGTCGATACTTAAAGTCGATAAAGCATTTTTTTTTTAATCAAATTCATAATTAGCAGAAATTCCTGCCATTAATATTGTTAATCCAGACAATAATAAAAAAAATTAAAGAATCTATATTTATTAATAAAATATTAAAAGGAATTAATAACTTTACTTCTTTATTTCCACTTATTATTAACTTTACATAGAAATATGGGAAATATTATTTCAATTTATCTTATAATTTTAAATCAATTAATTTTTTATTATTAATTTTATTTTAATTAATTCATCTATATTAATAAAATAGGATCAGTACCTTTTCATTTTTGATTCTCAAATATTATTGAAGGTTTATCTTGATTAAATTGTTATATTTTAATAGCTTGATAAAAAATGTCACCTATAATTTTAATATCTTATTTCTTAAATATTTTTTTTTTATAATTATTATTATTTTAAATACAATTATCGGAGTTCTTGGAAGATTTAATCAAAACTCATTACGAAAATTAATCGCATTTTCATCTATTAATAATTTGGGATGAATATTATCAGCTTTAATAATTAGAGAAATCTTATGAATATTCTTTTTTATTTTTTATTCTATTTTAATTAGAATCATATAATCATCGAGTTGCTGATCGATACATTTCTCAAATTACTACCACCAAAGGCACAGCACAAGGCTCTATAATTGGTCCTATTGAGTACTTACTATATGTTAATGATATGAGCAATATAATAAGCACGGGCTCGGTTTACCAGTTTGCCGACGACACATGTCTGTTGGTTGCAAGCAAAGATGTCTGTAAAGCACAAAAACAACTACAGCACAACTTTGATGAACTTTGCAAATGGAGTCACGACAATGGCTTAGTTATAAACACATTAAAAACTAAGGTTTTACACATTCATTCATCTAGCAACAAATCACTTACCAACATACCGTCAATCGTATCTCACGCACACTCTTGTATACATGGCCAGTCCATTGCATGTCAATGTCCGAAGTTACAAATAGTGGACAAACATACGTACCTCGGATTAATAATCGCCAATCGTTTTAGTTTGGGTCCACATAAGGACTACGTATGTAATAAATTAGGATCTATTATGGAAAAACTCAGTATACTTAAATATAAACTATCATTTAAAACACTGAGAATGGTGTACATGGCACTGGCGGACTCTATCATTAATTATATATGGGCTGAGTAGTTATGGTAGAATATATACAATTTATTTGGATCAAATATACAGGCTACAAGTAATGATACTAAAAACTATATCACCGAAACGTAAATCTAAACATCTAAGTAACTGTGAATTATTCAAATACTGTAAGGTCATTAATGTTTACGATAAAGTCATTTTTTTTACTTTAACCGAGGAGAATAGGCCAGAGTGCATACAAGAAAAAATCAGGCCTAACTACTTGACACCGATAACGCACGATAACAAATATAGTTTACCAAAAAATAATAACGTATACGAATCAAGAGTTGCAAATTTTGTAATTCCTGATAAATTAATTCCATATATCAATGATGACGAGATATTTGTCGAGAAGCAACTTTTCAAGGAAAACATACTTTTGTAGTTTCTAATGGTCTTTGTTGATGAATAATCTTATTTATTATTTCAGAAATATTTTTTTATTTCATTTTTTGGAGCTTTTTTTCATAGAAGATTATCGCCTTATATTGAAATTGGATCGATACCCCCTTAAATAATTATTTCGTTTAATTCATTCCAAATTCCCCTTCTTAATACAATTATCTTAATTTCTTCAGGCATTACTGTAACATGATCTTGTTAGATTAATATTGCTCTACATATTAAAAAATAATATAACTAATTAAATACTTCCTAAATAATTTAAACTATTTAAAACTGTTTTGTAAAAAAAGGCTAAATTGTTACAAAGGAAACAAAAGAAAGAATAATATGTAAATTATATTTAATATATATATATGACATTTGATATTTAAATTCAAGTTTATTAATACAAAACACAATGTAACCAAATATTCACTTTACAGTAATCACTGACACACTTAAATACCCATAAAATATAAAAGTTATAACAGCAAAAATAAAATATAAGGCATATAAGTATAACTTAGCTTGGCAGCTCCAACTCCAGTGTAAAAATAATCCCTTAACAATGGTTAGAAGCCGTATTTATAACAATTTCTAAAAGTGACAGTAGCGCTGAATATTCATAACTTTTATTGATAAATATAAACATTCTTTATAACCAAATGATTCTTAATTCAAAAATGTATTTGAAACAATCATTAAACGTATTTGTGGTTTAAAATAATAAGTATAAAAATACAATAAGTTATTATAAGAATAGCTTCTGATAACTTATCAAAACAACCATTTTTATTACTTAAATGATGTATCAATAAAAACAGTAAAATGTTCTAAATAATTCTTAATTCTTAACCATAATTATTATAAGTATAATATATTATAATAAATCAAACAGATATTATGTCAACGAAAATCAGTAGTTGTGTTTGATTATATTTATTTATATGACCTACATAACTAATAACTAGATTGTAATATATATTATATGTAATTCAGTACAATAGTATACTGACTGTACTTCGTCCCCGAAGTACTTACATCGCAGTAAACACAATCACCCTATATAGCTATAACAACAGCCTATAGCTATAACAACGTTCTTAAAGAAAAACAAAATTACTTTTACAACATCGGGTCGATATGAAAATGTAAATTATGTATAAAATGTATATTATGTATAAAACGTATATTATGTAAATATAAAATGTATTTTGTGCATACACTAAATATGAAATAAAATTGTATACTTTTTTAATTATCATTCAGAGTCAAAATCAGTCAAGTCAATGTATTTATTGTATTTTTTTTTGTATGTTTGCCAACTACATAGACATACCAATCGCATTCACCCGCTGCCGGTGAGACGTATTGGTACCAAATAGAGGGCCGACCAGCGGATAACATACTCAATGAACCCATAACCTAGACATGCCGATAGCATTCACCCGCTAGCAGATGAGACACATCAGCACCAAGTTAGGGTCAACCAGCTTTTCATTATAAAAAGCTATGTATGATATATAAATAATGATATGTATGCTATATAAAGAATTAAATGTACGATATATAAATAATTATATGTACGATATATAAATAATTAAATGTATGATATATAAATAATTATATGTAAGATATATAAATAACAAATGAATAATAGATCTACTTTACGTTAGACTGCTGAACCTTCTATAAACCGCTCGGCCAATCTGACATTAAACATAGTACTCAACATATTAACAACAGTGTTTTACGTAATGTTCTACTCGTCCATTACTTCTAGGTGTGCCTAGTCTATCATAATATGAAACTGAGAATAAGCGAAACCAATTAAAAGTAATATTCGTTCCCCCGACAGTAACGACTAGCGAGGGTGTACCAAATAATATAATGACCTAGGTTCTTAAATTTTTTACTGTCCTCACCAAGTTTTAGTTGACCGTTAGACAGATTCTTTATAAATACGTATAACAGAAAGTGATAGGCTTGAAAATAAACATGAAATGTATATTTTAGATAAATATAGGTCGAAAAATAAATCGATAGGGGTAGCGTGTCCTACCTTCGACCTCTGGTATCGTCCGTAGTTTAAGGTTTCCCATTAAATGTTTATAGTTCGTTTGGAAATATACTTTTAGTTAAACCAGTATAGATAATGATAATAATTTAAATTTAGGAACAAAGATCTAATTCTATTATAACCAATTGTGATTAGTGCCAAAATTATTATATTATATGCTTCTACTCCTATATACATTAAAAAAAATATATATTTTTCAAATTGTATTTATAACAATTATTCAGTTACATTCACAGTTCATTCATTCATAAAAAGGATCATATTTATTATTTTATTACCTAATGGCAAATTGTAACAATTACAGCAATAAAAGATATAATTCTTACAAATATTTTATTCAGTTTAGGCTACAAACTCGTATGGAATAGGAGCAAGTACGACTGGCTTCTCTGATCCACTGACAATATATGCAGCTCTAGGTGGCTGTGGCTGTCAACATTACTTTGGTTTAGTTAATGTAAGTATATATTAAAAAAATATTAAATAAACTTGACATACAATATAAGGCTTCTTTACAACCTCTTAAGTAAACTAAAATCTGTTATTGTCTACTTAGCTATTTGGGTAAAGAATGACATCATTTATATTTTTTAAGTTTTACTTCTTTACCAAAGGTTCCTTATACATTTTTAATATTATTAAAAATGTATAAGGTAAGAATCATTCAGTTTTATATTTGATTTGTTAATGTTATGGAATATTTTAGCTGCATTTTTTACGGAAATATTTGAAAAAAAATATTTTTGAATGTACTAAAATCGATTTTTGATCAATTTTTCAACGTTAAGAAATCGATATTTGAAGATCTTAAAATCGATTTTTGAGGGCACAAAAAATGCTTTGAAAATGCTATATACTGTTACACAGATCTTTTGAAGGCGGATTTTTCCACGTCTAAAACATTATTTTAACTGCATTTTTTACCGAGATATTTGAAAAAATCGATTTTTGAGGGTACCAAAAAATGCTTTGAAAATGTTTTATACTGTTAAAAACAGTTCATTTTAAGGCGCATTTTTCCACCGCTAAAACAATATTTTAGCTGCATTTTTTACCGAAATGAATTTGCTTACAAACCTACTATTGATACCGGTACGGGCAGCAAGAATAAAACAGTTAAGGAATATTCTAATATAACTTATTCTAATTATTCTGCAAACTATAATAATACGCCTCGGAATTTAATTCAATACGGAAACAAGGAAATAGCGGTAAATTCCGTATCTGTTGGTCCATCTAGGCCATTATTTTGTGTTAGATGTAGAATAAACGGTCATACATTGGGGAATTGTAAAGAAGAGCATTTTCCTATATGTTTTAAATGCGGTAGGAAAGATGGTATTTTTCCAAATTGCCCAGTATGTAATACTAGTAAGACTGATTCAAATAACTGGGCTACCAGAATTAGAAAACGAGCGTTAATAATCAACATAATTGTTCTTCTGACATGGCTGAATGGCGTCAGTGGCTAAATTTTATCTCAAAATTTTTCGTTTTTAACGCGGTTTCTTCAATCCATGATAACACTAATAAATCTCGGCTGTATATTTCTGTTCTTGTTAATAATATACCCTTACAAGGTCTGCTAGATACTGGTTCTTGTGCGACTATTTTAGGTAATGGATGCCATCAAATTCTTTTAGAATTGGGGTTTGAGTTAGCGAACAGCGATGTAGCTCACTTCGTCAAGGCTGGCGGTGCAAAGCTCAATTCGTTGGGAGTTATATACGTTCCTCTTAACTTTCAAAATCAAACGCATGTCATCACGGCGTATGTGGTGCCAGGCATAAAACACAGTCTAATATTGGGCATAGACTTTTGGCGGTCATTCGGATTGCCTAAAAATTTAGATAGCATAACTACATTAGAATCACACCATGTTTTTACAACAAACTTACATAACGGAAGTCCTAAACTTCTGTACTCCTACGATCATCTCACTGTTGCTCAAAAGCATGTTGCTGATAGCATAATATCTCAATTTCGCGGTATTTCGTATGAGGAACGTGGCTTAGGTCGTATTTCGTTGACTACCCATTCTATCGATACTGGGGATGCTGCCCCCATTCGACAGAGATACTACAGGATGTCACTATATTAATTATTATTGAAGAAATGCAACATCCTTGAAATAAACCTATATTATAGCTTAGCGGTCGGGAACGGTTTCCGCTAGAAGTTATTGAAAAAAATAATTTTGAATAGTATGATGCAATTATGTCGACAACTAAAGTAGGAAAGTTATACCATCTCAACGCGAACATCATCAGTTCATGTCGTACTGACCCAAAGGCGTTCGTTCTCCAAGTCTATCCAACACACCGTAACTTGTCTTTCGCTCGTTCTGGCATCTTTAAGGCTTTCCGAAATTAATGTGTTGTGTTCCAGGCATCCAGAAATACCGGGCAAGAACCTTTTCTGGTGATTCGGCCTGAAATACTTATTTTTTATCATGAATTGCGTCATTTTATTTTGTAAAAAAGAGAAAAAGCGTCATTTTATTTTGTAAAAAAGAAAAAATATCTTAGAAATGGTGTTTGTTAAAGCTATCGGTCTAGTGTCTTTCGGATTCGTGACACTGTCTTTTTTTGGAATGAGGACAAAAATGGCTTTTCCGAATGTTACCGGTATTTGCTTCCTTGACCAGATTTTACCGAATATATTTAAAAGTTTATTACGAACCGACGGATATTTTTTATATACTATGTAAGGATTACCATCAGGACCTGGTGCTGATTTAGTTGGCTTCTTTTTTATTATTGTATTAATTTTCTCCAAACTTGGTGGGTTAGATTGAAAATCAATAGAAGGACTCTCAGGTCTTTGTTTTTTAGGATCCTTCTATAGTCTATGAGTTTTTGGTACTCGATATGTGCTTTTGTAGTGATCGTAAATTTGCTCGTTGGTCAAGAGAAGCTTACCTTTTTCTTCTTTTAAAATGTTTTTTTGAGTACTCGAAAGGATTTTTATCGAAATCTACTTCGCGTTTTACCCGGTCAAAATTATCAAGATTTTTTTTTATTTGTTTTGATATACCTTGAATTAGTTTAAGAATTGACCGTAATGCCCTAGACAGTTGGTGACTAAGTTGATTATCGCCCATGGCTTTGGCCCTACGAAGTTTCCGTATTAACTCTCTTTTTTTCCTCCTCATTTTCAATTTAAAAGTATTTTCTTTATTTTTGTGAGCACAACGGTTTGGAGGTGGATAGTGCTCATTAAAGTAGTCGCATATGGTGTTTTGGAAAGTCTCTACCTGCGTGTCGAAACCTGATTCGATCTCGGGTGCTCTAACAGGGCCGCTATATTAAGATCGTGTGCATTCCAGGTCGTGTGTTTGATTTTGGGAATGCTAAGACGCGTCCTGATGGTAATGGACTCCTGGTTATTGTTGTTCAATGGCTCAATTATATTAAAAATTTAATAAGAAAATTTTAATAATTCATTTGATGCAATACTTGATGCATAAATAAATAAAACTAATAATCCTCCTAAAAAAGTAAAAATAACATATAAGAAAATCAATAAGTATTAATAATTATTAATCCTGTTATAATACATAACATTAAAGTTTGAATTAGAATTAATAATCCTATAGGTAAAGGGTGAGTAATAAAAATTATAAAAATAGATAATAGAATTACTACTAAAGATAGGAATATTTTTGTCATTACAAAGAATAATTAATACAAAAATATATAATTTTGGAGATTATTTATAAAATAAATTCTTTTTCTTTGAAGTTTTTAAAGAATCTTCTTATTTTTGGATTACAAGACCAATGTTTTAATAAACAATAAAAACAAATCATAATATTTAATATAGGTAGTTATGTCGTCCCAAATCGCTGAGACAGCACATAGCATTGTCCGTCAGCCAACTAACGTTGCTGACTTAGCATCTAATATAAATCGGAAGACAATATTCTAAGAAGACGAACAATAGAAATACCTGTTCGGGGTGGCTCCCCCCTCACCTGTATTACTTCATTATATTAATATTAAGTTTAGTCTGTTTAAGGTAGCTTAAGTAAACGTTTGTTAATTAAACATCATTTTAATTAAAATTAAATCTTTTTTTAAAAAGCCATTCGCTGCGTAGAGAACTTGACTGGCGCAGCCGGTAGGATTCCGCGTCCGGAAAATAAGTAAAAATTACCGAGACGAACGTTTTCTAGCGTTTTCCACGGAATCCGAACCAAAATTAAAAATAAGTCATATTGCGTGAACGCGTGTCTGGCTGTTGAAGATACTCCTACCTTCAGGCTCACGAGGGAGATGATTTGGTGAGTAGACCCTAAAGCTATTCCTACCTATATTCATTTCCTAATCAACCCTAGTTATATGTGTCAATTTAATTGTAGAGTCCTTTTTAAAACTCAAAAGGTTCTAAAAGATTTCTTTGACGTTTGTTTTAAGTGTTTTAAAAAAATAAAGTAAATATCTTTATAAAAGTGAATTAAAATTAAAATATATAATTGAATTGAAAGTTATATTTTAACGAAAATATATAAGAAATAAATTAAATAATATATTAAATATATTTTACATAATTACTATATAAAATAAATTTGAGATTGATTAAAAATTATATTTAATTATTAAGAATGGAAAACATTGTTAAAATCCCTGTAGAGATTAGTAATATCATTCCCCAATTTGATGGTGATGAAAAATTATTATCTCTTTTCATTAGAAAGTGCGAATATGTAATTTTAACTTGTGTAGTAGAAGGCAATCCTGCTCAAGACCTATATTTATATCACGTTATTACTTCTAAATTAACAGGTCGAGCAGCTAGTTTAATAAGTGAACGCCAAGATTTAAATACTTGGAATAGCCTTAAATCTGCGTTAGAACAACATTTCGGTGATCCACGTTCTGAAGAATGCATAGCTATAGAATTAGAAACATTAAAAATTAATAGTAACGAATCTTATCTAGATTTTTGTAATAGGATTCAACATACTAAGAGTACTTTGATTGCTAAAGTAAATTTAATAAACGATATTAATTTACGGGAAAGTAAAATTACAATTTATGACAATTTAGCAATGAATGTTTTCTTATATAATTTACCTGAAGACTTATTAAGAATAGTTCGATTAAAAGCATGTACTTCTCTTGAAAATGCTTTAAGCATCGTACAAGAGGAAGTCAATTTCATGCATCAATATAATTCTAGAAATAAAATGATGAAGCACCCTCAAACGAATAATGGAGCTGCTACATCTTCAAACCCTTATCTCGAGAAAAATATAATGAAACCATTTTTCAACACTTTAAGGACAAATAATTATCCTTTCCAATCTAAAATTCAATTTCAACAACAAACACATAAGCCTCATCCATTACAGAGAGTAAATCCACAGCAACCACCTAGATTCAAATTCGGTATAAGCCCTAGCAAGCAAATTAAATTGCCCTTGCAAAATCAAAATCAGTTAGGATATCGACCCCAGCTAAATCAAAATCAATATGGATATCGACCCCAATTTAACCAAAATCAATTTGGATATCGACCTCAATTTAATCAAAATCAATATGGATACAGACCTCAATTTAATCAAGTACAACAACCCTATGGTTACCAACGACCAATACATGGCACGGATGTCAGTATGAGAACTGCACCACCAATGAAACCACAAGGTCTTCGTCTAAACGAACACATAGTTCAGCAAATAGATTCAGAACCTGAAACTGAATGTTATGACTTTAATGACTGTCAAGACTACTATGACTATAATGAACCGACAGTACACGAAGAAATTAATGACATGACTAACCAAAACGAATCCGTTGAACATTTCCAAAATTTTCATATGGAAACCCCTTACCATGTCCCGAGATAATACATCTTAACTGTAACACCCTTAAATTACCCTATATATATATATTCCTGAAATTAATGCTAACCTCATGATAGATACCGGAAGCTCAAGATCATTTATAAGTCCAAAAAAAGCTAATGAATATTTTAATAATTTTAAATATCATGAACCCTTTGAAGTAATCAGCACTCACGCTTCTAGTAGACATGATGAAGTTATAATTATTCCTTTGTTCCAAACTTTTCAGAATCCTGAAACTCATAAATTTTACATATATGACGTAGACGGACGATACGATGGATTAGTAGGAAGTGACTTACTAAAACAATTAGATGCAAAAATAGATATGAAAAAGGAAAAGCAAAGATAAACCCCGCTATGTAAAGGCACAAGTATCTAATGAAATACATAGAAATACTGTCCCTGTAATAATAAATAATGATAGAAATACAAAAATTCCAATAAGGAATGTTAAACGACCTTCACAGGTACCACACGCTGGTCCTGATGCTGGTTCTGGTGACGCGGTCCCAGGCCCTTCAACTTCAGGAAATACTTGAAAACCCTGGAGTACTACCATTAAGAAATGGTCTTGCCATCGTGAGTAAAGACAAATGGACGATTGTGAAGACGTTAGATTTAAAACCTATAATAGAAGATTTAAAAGATAGTTTTTATAAATGTACCCAGTTAGATAGGTTAGTTGATAATTTTGATAATGATTTTATTGATAATTTTATAGATGTTAAGATACAAGCTAATTATGTGAAAAATTTAACAATGATAAAATTAGAACAGATTACTCCAGCTGTTAGAATTAAACGTGGTCTAATTAACCCTTTAGGTTCAATTATTAAAATAATATCAGGAAATCTAGATAATAATGATGCTATTAGATACGAACAATTGATTAGTGAAATTAAATTAGAACAAAACAATTATAAAAGTAAAATGACGTTAATCACTGAAATGATGCATTCATTAACGAATTCTACTTTCCAGCTTAATGACAATATTATTGCGAGTCATTTGGATATTCAAGAATTAAGACATAACTTATCAGAAATTATGAAAAAAGATGCTCTTAATCATATAGAGACGCAAATTATTAGTACATATAATTTGTTAATACACAATTTTCAAACAGCTTATATAAAATTTAATGAAATAGAAACTAGTTTCGCATTAAGCAGATTAGGAATCTTACACCAATCAATTATAAATTCTAACATACTTTTAACTACATTAGAAAAGATAAGTAGGTTAGAAAAGTTAGCATATAGTCCTATAATAAATAATCTAGTGAAAATAGAGCAAACAATTTCAATTAAAGCTTATCTCAAAGGAAATAAAATTAACTACCTTTTAGAAATACCTATAATTGAAGATGACACTTATATCTATTATAAATTGATTCCCTTACCTGTGTTGTCCCATGACTCCACTATAATTATTGTTCCTAAATACCCTTACCTTATAGCAAAAGGGTTGAAAACTAGGTTATTAGCTCATCCCTGCAAAGAGATCGAAAAGGCGAGTTTCCTGTGCTACGAGAGTGAAGTTCTTCAATTCAACAATGATCCATGTATAACTGAACTAATGAGTTATACTGAAAATACGTCATCATGTACTCCTGTTCCTGTCATCACAGAAGACATTGTGCTGCAACCTCTGCAATCTAATATATGGACTCTATTCTCCAGAAAAGAAGAATTACTTACGAGAACATGTTCTGACGAGATATTCCGACAAAAGATTAAAGGAACTTACATACTCACCCTTGATGACCCTTGTAATGTAAAGATTGGATCTGTGACCCTGAAAAGACATCAGACCATCCTAAAGAATGATGCTTACTCTATGCTACCGATAGTAAATTTACCTTCAATTTACATTCCTGAAACTCCTAGTTTGAAAGCAACCAACATAAAAGGCATTGACTTACTGATCTGAAACTTCTAGAGTACACTTTAAAGAAAACCGAAATAAGTGAAAATGTTGAAAACAATAAAATAGTGAAAAATATTAGTGTATGGACAATCGGACAATCTTTATATCATAGTTGTAGTGATTGTGTGTGCTCTAATTTTCAAAAAACGAAAATTTATATCCAAAATATGTATTCGAAGTTCCCCTATTTTACCGGAAAACTTCGATCTTAAGAAGGGAGGAGTTATGTCGTCCCAAACCGCTGAGACAGCACATAGCATTGTCCGTCAGCCAACTAACGTTGCTGACTTAGCATCTAATATAAATCGGAAGACAATATTCTAAGAAGACGAACAATAGAAATACCTGTTCGGGGTAGCTCCCCCCTCACCTGTATTACTTCATTATATTAATATTAAGTTTAGTCTGTTTAAGGTAGCTTAAGTAAACGTTTGTTAATTAAACATCATTTTAATTAAAATTATTTTTTTTTTTTAAAAAGCCATTCGCTGCGTAGAGAACTTGACTAGGTTTAATTAGTTTTATTATATTTATAATTGGTAATATAATTTTTGTGTCTAAACATAAACATTTATTAATTGTTTTGTTATTTAGAGTATTAAGGGAGATTGGAATTTATATTTATTACTATTTTTTTTTAGTTTTTTCAGTTTATGAAGGGGCTTTAGGTTTATCAATTTTAGTTTCTATAATTCGTACTCATGGTAATGATTATTTAGTAGATTATTTAGTAGATTATTCAGTAGCTAGAGCGCAAAAGGGTATAACAACCACCAAAAGATTCATAGAGTTCATTAAAGAAGTCTAAAAAAACAAAACAAAAGCCTCACTCTATCTTAGAGGCGGCTCGCGATTGGACTATAATGATGGATACGTATGAGAAACAGTATAGAATTCCTGAGGATATTGTTGTCTCGTCATCCAGACCGGACATATTCCTGTACTCTAGACAGTTAAAGCGCGTGATACTTGTGGAGCTTACTGTTCCGTGGGAAACTAACATTCCCAAAGATCACACAATTAAAGTAAACAAGTATTACGAACTGACCAACGAACTGACCAGGAATAGGTATATAGTTAATTTGTACGCGGTAGAAGTGGGAGCGAGAGGTATAACAGCGAAATCTCTCTATAACCTACTTAAAGATCTTGGCCTCTCTAGAACTATCATCAGTGCATTTCTAGAACGTACTTCAAAGGCGGCATTAGTAGGTTCATTCCAAATTTGGTTAGGTAGGGAAAGGAGCGCAACCAGTTGAGGTGAGCGTGAATGCGCATTTTAAAGGGGCCCCTTAAACCTACACTTGGGTCGCAAGTCCCAGGGGCTGTTTGCGCTCCTCTCCCTGCAACGCGATGGGCCCGGCACCCGCACGGTGAATCCATGGAATGCTAAGAAGCTTCGTCTCAAAGTTTTAATTTAATTTAATGATATTTTTTTTATTATATTATTATTTATAATTCCTTTATGTTTTTTATCTTATATATTTGGAATGGTTTATTTATTATTTATATTTATAACCTTAATCGTTTCCAAATCATATCTCCAATGTTGAACTCTATATTTTTCCGTCGTAAATTATAATTCTTGCGCTGCTTCGAGAATGTGCTTTAATAAGAGCCAATTGTACCTTGTCAAATATCTTATGTAGTGGATCGAAATTTTCAGCATAACAATCTCTTGGGCTAAAAATTAACTCATTGATTAAGTCCGTATCGGTATAATGAGATCCGTCGGCAACTAATTCTCGACCGAAAACTAGAAACGAAGGAGTAAAATTAGTGATCTCATTTACGGCACTATTCAATGCAAACTGTATCTTGGGAATGTTATAATCCCAGGATCTGTGGTCGTTATCAACAAAAGCGGAAACAGCTGTTATGATTGTCTTATTGTACCGTTCTACTGTATTTACTTGTGGTGTGTACAGGGAAGTATAATAAACGTTAGGTACGTTGTATTTTGCAAGTAATTCCTTAATAATGTTACCAGTAAACTGTTTCCCGTTATCCATCAGAAGCGTACTTGGTATTCCGTGGACTAGGAAAACTTTGTTTTCCAAAATATTGTCTATAATAGCTGACGTAGCACGACGCATAGGAAAGATTAGACAGTACTTAAAAAAGCAACAAGTAACAACAAATAAAAAAGTATTCAGCTTCCTGGTGACTGGTAAAGGATCAACCAAATCAAAGCTGCACCTGAAACGGGCGGCAACAATCTTTTGGTCTACCTATAGTACCTAGGGTAGTGTGATTCGGGTGTTTATAAGCAAGGCAGATTTCACAATTAGCTACAAAGTCAATCACATCTTTTAGAAGCCCAGGCCAGACGTTTGTGAGTTTTGAATATACCAAAATGACCAGATGTAGGTTGCGAATGATTTTTAAAAATTATATCACGTCGGTATTCAGAAGGAATAACTTCTTTCCATTCATATTCCCTTGTTAAAGGGTTAATTGATTTCATGTATCGGAATAGCCTACCATTTGCAACGCAATAACACAATAATTTGGAAATGATGTTGGGTATTTTTGACAACCTTCATATATATTTAAGTACACTTGTTTTTAGTGAATCTATGTTGTTTTTTGAGTGATCTATAGCGGCTATGGGTACAGATCGACTTAGACTATCGGGAACTATGTTTTGTGATCCTTTCCGGTGCTTGATTTCAAAGTTATAAGCGGAAAGACGGACTCCCCAACGAGCCAGTCTACCCGTTGGATTATTTAATAGTGTGCGGTGATTTTAATGTAGATATATTACATGTAACTTCGTCTAGTGTACGTTTATTAAATTTGTTTAAATCTTTTAACTTGTTCAACGTCTTTTCGGAATCTACTCGCATTACTAATGTTTCTGCAACTTGTATTGATAATGAGTTCTGTCACTGTAACATTTATGAAGAGATGGTGATAACGAATTTAAGTTCAGACCACTGTGGGCAAAAATTTTCTCTCTTCATTAATCATGAAATTGAGAGGCCCCGAAAATTTACTTGCAGGCCGATAACATAAAATAAAATTCTTACTTTTAAAAATAATATTGCACAAAAAGTTGTTAAAGTAAATTGGAGAGACGATAATCCAAATAATTTATATAATAACGTATTCAATTTGTCGTTAAATGAATTTAATAATATTTTTAAGTCAAAAACAAGGATAAAATACTTAAATCTTAAATTTAGTGACTGGGCGACCGTGGGAATTCATAGAAGTAGAGGAAAGTTATATGATTTATATGGTGAGAGGCAATGGAATCATGATACCTTGTTTTTGAATAGAGTTAGGAATTTCTCTAAAATATTTAAGAACGTTTGCTTACAAGCCAAGTCGATATATATAAGAAATAAAATTGTAAATTCAGAAGATAAAAAAAAAGCAACCTGGGATGTTTTATCTAGTATTACTGGGAAAACTAGGGCTCCCAATGAACCCATAAAGTTAAAAATTAGTAATAAAGAAGTAAGTAGTACTGATATAAATGTCGCCACTATTTTTGAATCATATTTTACAGAAATTCCATTAACGGTAACGCGTTATTTAAATTCTTCATCATCTGATGCAATCAGTGAATTGAGCAATAACGTTAAAATCAGTAATAAATGTTTTGTTTTTAAGCCTGTATCTTCGGATGAAATTGTTAAAACGTTTAGAACCTTAAATCTGAAAAGAACCGGTGATCTTTGGGGTATGTCAGTTAATTTACTTAGCAATATTATAAGTGATATTGCCCCACAGCTTTGCTTAATTTTCAACAAATGCATTGAAACCGGTATTTTTCCAGATTTAATGAAAAATAGTAAAGTAGTTCCTTTGTTTAAAAGTGGCGATAAACTAGAACGGGGAAATTATAGGCCTATCTCCGTTTTACCGAGCTTAAGTAAGATCTTTGAAAAGATTATTTTAAACCAATTAACAGAATTTGTTTATAACAATAAAATCATGCATAGCGAACAATATGGTTTCACCAAAGGCAAATCAACAACTGATGCGGGTGCCACGCTTCTTAAGCACATTTACAACGCATGGGAAGAGTCGCAGAATGCCATCGGGGTGTTTTGCGATTTATCCAAGGCTTTTGATTGTGTTGACCATCAAACATTGCTATGCAAACTTAACCACTATGGTGTGCGTAGTGTTGCGCTTGATCTTATTGCCTCCTGCCTTGATCAAAGAGTCCAGACGGTTGATGTAAATAATTCTAAATCGACTGGTTCTTACCTAAAGATGGGAGTTCCACAAGGATCTATTCTTCGCCCCTTTTTATTCTTATTATATATTAATGATCTGCCCTTTTTCGTAAAAGGTCTATGTGACATTGTACTTTTTGCTGATGATACCTCACTTATTTTTAAAGTCGAGCGTAATAGGACTAATTATGACGAAGTTAACAGTGCTCTGTCACGTGTTCTTCATTGGTTTGAAATTAATAATTTGGTCTTAAATACTAAGAAAACTAAATGCATGGAGTTTACACTTCCTAATGTAAAAAGTCAAAATTGTAGCCTGCTCCTTAACAATGAAGTGTTGGAACTAACTAACTCAACAGTTTTCCTAGGTATAACTCTAGATAAAAAGCTCCAGTGGAGCCCCCATCTCTCAACACTCTCAGGCAAACTCAGCTCCGCCGTGTATGCAATAAAAAAAGTAAGACAATTAACGGATGTTAATACGGCTCGATTAGTTTATTTTAGTTATTTCCATAGTATTTTGTCTTACGGCATTTTATTGTGGGGCAGTGCTGCTGAAGTGAATTCTGTATTTATTTTACAAAAAAGAGCTGTGCGGGCTATTTTAAATTTAAAAGCTAGAGATTCCTTGAGAGATGTTTTTAAAGAAATAGGCATTCTTACGGTCGTTTCTCAGTACATATTTAATAACATCTTGTTTGTACGTCACAATTTGGATACATATGTAAAAAATAGTGACAGACACCCTATAAATACAAGAAATAAAAATAAACTCTCAACGCGGAAATATCGTCTTCAAAAAGTTAAAAAATCCTTTATGGGTTTGAGTGTACGCATATATAATAAGGTTCCACAAGATATCTTAGACCTTCCTTTTCTTGCTTTTAAATGTAAAATTAAAAGTATTCTGTTAAAAAAAGCTTATTATAGCATACAGGAGTTTTTGGTTGATCGTATTTCGGTCAACTAAAGGGTTAGGTTGTGGAGCTTTGCTTGTTGACTCAATTGTAGGATAATCTAATGTATACATAAAACATTGTTAAATTGTTTTTAAAAGAGCAACTGTTGAGTTTCTGACCAGCTCTTCTCAGCAGAGCCGCATTCCGAGCTGGTGGTAGCTTACTCACGGACTGACATACTGAAATTTTTTTTTTTCTTTTTTTTTTTTTTTTTTTCTTTTTTAATGTAATGTAATGTAATTGACGATTCAAAAGTGCATGGAAATGCCTATTTGAATAAAGATATTTTTGATTTTGATTTTGATTTTGAATTAAGATAGACACCTTAAATAATGTTAATATGCCACATTGTTAAAATTGGAACGGCATATGTTATTGATCATGAAAAATATTATTCTAATTATTCAAATTCATTCGTTTGTAAATAAAAAACATTTTTAAATTATGAGTTGTGATCTTTTCCTGTTATATTTGTTTTATTGAATATCCTAATTACGATAATTATTTATTAGGTCTTCTAGGATTAATATCATTTTTAATTCCATCGTGATTTAATTTATTAAATAAATGCGAGGTAATCAGTTTTGCCTAAAGCTAGTTAAATATATCGCTAGTCATAGTCAATAAAAAGCCGATGCGTAATAAAATTATATTAATGGTAAATAAAATATATCCTACAGAAAATATAAACTCGTCGATATTTATTTTTTTTCACTGAGAAATAATAGACGATCTTAATCTACTGATAAGTTGTTTTATGTAATGATGATTATGTTATCGGTGTATAAATTTAAGTATAAAAGAGATTTACAATTCCGATATAAGTTGCTAAGATTCATTTTCTTCTGTATCTATGGTATATTTTACAAGCTTGTAATCTTCACATCTATCTATATCAAATTAATAACTATTTGACCATATTATTTTCACATTTTTCATTATTTTGAACCCTTAAAAGTGTTATCACATTACTATATTTAAAAAAGAATAATTTTTAGAACTTTTATTATCCTTTAGGGTTTTAAGTTAAATTAAACTAATAATCTTCAAAATTATTTATAAAGTAAATTCTTTAAGCCTTAGAAATATTATTACCCCTTAAAATTTGCAATTTTATATCATTATTGACTATAAAGCTTAATAAAAGAGAATTTCCCGTAAATTTATTTACAATTTAACGCTTATAACTCAGCCATTTTATTAGCGCAAATGACTTTTTTCTACAAATCATAAAGATATTGGAACTTTAGAGACGAAGCTTCTTAACATTCCATGGATTCACCGTGCGGGTGCCGGGCCCATTGCGATGCAGGGAGAGGAGTGCAAACAGCTCCTGGGACTTGCGACCCAAGTGTATGTTTAAGGGGCCCCTTTAAAATGCCCATTCACGCTCACCATCAATTGGTTGCGCTCCTCTCCCTACCCAACCAAATTTGGAACGAACGTACCAATACCGCCTTTGAGGTTCGTTATAGAAATGAACCAATGATAAAAGGGTTTTATTAAGATCGTAAACTAGAAAAGGCCAATTTAGACATGACGTTAGATAATTGTCATATATCCAAGCTTTTTTGATATTACTGATTGGGTGATCGTTTACCTTCTTAAGATCATTTAAAAAGCTATCGACTATAATATCTAGAGATGGAGTGCGACCTTTGTAATCTATTTTTTTACCTAAGAATTTAAATGGGGCTACTTTAGTAATTATAGCAACGCTTTGACCTCCTATTAAAAGACCCGGATTATAAGAGGTAATTTTGGTGTCTCGTCTACCTAGACACAGACAGTAGCATTTACTGGGTTTTGTCCTCAGGAGTTATTGAGGATCCATTTATATGCACAACTATTATCAAAGTTACAGGACAAGGAACTTTAGCAAGTTTTTACATGATTTTCTGTGCACTAATTGGGTTAGTTGTTATATCACAAGTTAAGAGTTAGATTTTTTCAAAAACCAAGTGTTTAAAAAATCTAATCATAAGGTGGAAAATGCCAATTTTTAGGTGATAGTGTAAATATTTCAACTCTATCTTTTGTGACTCCAAGCGTATGCTCAAATTGTGCAGAAAGTGAAAGATCACGTGTTGTCACTGTCCAGCCATCTAGCTTGCTGAGCAGAGTTTCATGTTTTCCAGCATTGATCATTGGTTCTACCGTAAAAAACATGCCTTCTTTTAAGATAAGATCCTCACCTTCATCATAAAAATGTACAACATTTGGTGGAGCATGAAAAACCTTTCCTATGCCATGTCCACAATAATTGCGTACGATAGAATATCCAAAATCTTCAATATATTTTTCTATAGCAAATCCTATTTCATTTAACTTATTGCCAGGCTTAACTTGTTTTATCGCTTCCATTAGCGCATTGTAGGCAGCATTACACAAACGCTTTGCTTTTATTGAGGGTTTACCAGTCCAAAACATGCGACTTGTATCACCATACCAGCCATTTAAAATTACTGTAACGTCAATATTTAAAATATCTCCATTTTTAAGAGGTTTATCATCAGGAATACCATGACATACAACAGCATTTTTCGAAGTACAAATTGATTTCGGATATCCCTTATAATTCAGTGGTGCTGGAATTGCACCTGCATTGATTATAAAATCATGACATAGATCATTTAATTCATTAGTTGTTAAGCCTACTTTGACGTATGGTGCAATAAAATCAAGGGTTTCAGCTGCAAGCCTGCCAGCTTTACGCATAAAGTCAAAATCTTCTTGTGAATGTATAGTTATGTTCATGTTTCTTACCATCTTATCATCTGCCTTAATAGGTAGTAACGATAGAAACTTATTCCAGCATTTTCTCATTATTCCAACTTCAGGTTCAAGGTTTTTTATTTTAGCTAAGTTGGCATGTTCCATGAAAAACTCTTTGTATTGCTCAAAACCTTCAAAAGTTTCTTTTTTTTGGTAGTTTTTTTTCCTGTGACTTTTTTCTATATCAGAAATTTTAGTACCTATATTTGCCTGCTTACTAATAAAGCCATCGTTCTCTAGATTAAAACAAATTGTGTATGGAGTAATATCGTTTACTATTGTATGTGGCTTAAAGTGCCAACCAAAGCATTTGAGTATGAATTTTATTATAGGAGGAAATAGCCATTTAGGTTTTGATATGTGTAGTAATTTCACTACAAGTTTTTTGAATGAGCTAAAGGATTTATTGATAATGCATCTTAAATGAATATTGTCATCTTTTTTAAACTTTTTATAAACCTCCGCAGCTATTGGTCCTCCAGCACAGCTTCCATACAGTACTATATTGTCTGGGTAAATGCCTTGCTTTAGAAGATCTGAAATGACTTCAATTCCTGCATTTACTCGATTTCGACCGTTTAAAGAATGGCCTTTGCTTTTTCCAGAACCAGGAAAATTAATAAGGTGAACATCCATACCTGCTTCAGCTGCCCAATTCCATTCACTTTTGTCTTCATCTGGCTCTTTTTCAAAAGTATATGTAAGCCCTGGAAAGTAAACTATATGCTTTTTCTTTCTGCTATCTGCACTGCTCTTCGAGTTTGACATCACTATCTTTTGGATTCGCATTCCATTTTGAACTTCTACGAACTCTTCCCTAGTTTTTATTGTGTTTTCTTCTGTTACCTTCATTTTGCGTTTTTCACTACACTGATCTAATAATACATGGAACTTTTAAAAAAAACAATTTTTACTAAAAAATTAACCAATAACGCATCTATCTTTATATGTATTGGAATTAAAGTAGTAGTGAGAAATGCCTCTTGACATTTGATAAACCTAAACGTAGCCTAAAACAATTTAGTGTTTATTTATGACATTTGTTCAATCACTTAATAATCAATTAGATAGTTTTCACTTATTAAAACACCCATTTTACGAGTCATGGAATGAAGGTAGCTTAAGCCTGCAGGCTCTGCAAACCTATGCTAAGGAATATTATCACCATGTTGCTGCTTTTCCTCGTTATATCAGCGGTATACATTCCTTGTGTCCGAATTTGAAAATGCGGCAAGTTTTACTTGGTAATTTAATAGAGGAAGAACAAGGTGACGAGAATCACCCAGAATTATGGCAGCGTTTTGCTGAAGGACTGGGAGTAGCACGTTCAGAGCTTTGTGAAAATGCACAAATTAAGGAGACACGAGAATTAGTTGATGGTTATTTTGACATTGTAAAATCAGATTTTGCAGCAGGTCTTGGAGCTCTGTACGCTTATGAACGTCAAACTCCAGAGGTTTCTAAATCTAAAATTGAGGGTCTGAAAAAACACTATTCAATAAACGACGAACGTCCTCTCAAATTTTTTACCGTTCATATGGAAGCTGATGAGTGGCATTCTGAAGAATGTGCAAACCTTATTGCAGATTTAAGCGAAGAAGAGCAAGAGAAAGTCATGCAAGGCGCTAAAAAAGGAGCAAAACTCTTATGGGGTTTTCTTGATGGCATGATGAATGTTGATGTTTGTCATTAATTATAAGTAGATACTAAATTCAGTGGTAGCATGTAATCTTCTTATATCTGATTTACGGCTTTGGGTTCATTTGGGATGTAGTGCAGAAGAGAAGTTTTCTCCCCAATTGGTGAGTATTGATGTTGATTTCACTTTTAAATCTCCTCCTTCAGGGCTTACAACTGATCAACTTAAAGATACTATCTGCTATTTGGAAGTAGTGCAAAATATTCAATCTCTTGTTCAGGGCAAGCAATTTAATTTAATCGAGCATTTAACTCATGATATATACAGGATGATTAACGACCTTTTTATGCAAAAAGAGCATTCTGTCAGGGTGACTACTCACAAAATCGCACCACCAGTTCCTGGTGTGCATGGGGGCGTTTTTTTTACTTACTGTAATGAATTGCAAGAATGATCTATATTTCTATTGGATCAAATATAGGTAATCGCCTTTCCCATTTACAAAGAGCTACTGAGTTACTAAAGAAGCGCTATTTAAAAGACTTAAAGTCTTCGATCATTCTAGAAACTAAGGCTATTTTACCAAATGGTGCTCCACCTGATTGGAACAAGCCATTTCTCAACATGATTGTCTATGGAAGTTGTTCTTCTTCTCCTGAGGAGCTACTAAAAGGCTTAAAACAAATCGAATGTGACATTGGTCGTCCACAGACTCATGAAAAATGGGCACCTCGTGTTATTGATTTAGATATTTTGTTATTGGATGACTTAACGCTTGATACGCCTGACCTTAAAATTCCTCACCCAGAATTAGTAAATAGACCATTTTTGCTCCACTTGATGGCAATGGTTAACAAAACCTTTGCTTTCAATGTTCAAGACTGTTTTTCAAAGAGTTTTACGCTTTCACCAGCTTATGGGTATCGTCAATATTACCCCTGATTCATTTTCAGATGGTAGTCTTTATTATGATGCGAATCGAGCAACCAAGCAGGCATTGCAGCTGGTATCAGATGGTGCAAGCATAGTTGATCTTGGAGCTCAATCAACAAGGCCTGGAGCTTCAATAAAGACGCCAGAGGAAGAGTATGAACGTCTAAAACCAGTACTTGATAATCTTAGCGACTATATGAAAAATGGTGATATTGAAGTCAGCATTGATAGTTTTTGGCCAGACGTTATTTTAAACATTTTGAAGCACTACAACATTGCCTGGGTAAATGATCAGAAGGGAGATCTGAATGATCATACTCTAAAAGCGATTGCTAGTAGTGGGTGTAGTGTCGTTATTATGCATTCACTTTCGATACCACCACATAAGGACAATATTATTCCACATGATATTGACCCAATTGATATCATAAATAATTGGGCAGAGGAGAGCATTAATAGGTTACTTGCCCTTGGTTTTGATGAAAGTTCAATAATTATTGATCCTGGTATTGGTTTTGGCAAATCTATGTATCAGAATATTCAGATTTTACGCAGTATAGAAACTTTACAAAATTTTGGCTGCAAGGTTTTAGTTGGCCATTCCAGAAAGTCATTTATTTCCTCTTTTTCCATAGAATCTCCCTCTAATAGAGATTTAGAAACAATTGCTACATCTGCTATACTGCAAAATAAGGTTGATTTCCTTAGAGCCTGTACGTGATCTCAAAAAAGGGATAGAATGAGAGGATAAAGTATATAAAGTAGGATATGCGAAGTTTATATCCAAGTGATATAAGTCGAGAAAAGTTTGAGATTATTGTAGCAGATCTGGAGTCTTGCAGGAAGAGGACAAAGCCAAGAACACTTGATTTATATCATGTATTTTGTGGAGTGTTATACGTCTTAAAAATTGGCTGCCAGTGGAGAATGTTACCAAAAGAGTTTCCAAAATGGCGGAATTGTTACGACTATTTTAAGAAGTGGAGTGAAAAAGCAGATGCAAATAAAGAAAGTGTTCTGGAGCTGGTATTAAAAAAAAATAGTTGGCGTGGTCCGACAAAACAATGGTCGGAAAGAAAAAACCAGCTTCTGCATAATTGATGCACAAAGCGTAAAAAATGCAGATACTGCTGAAGCAAAAGGCTATGATGCAGGCAAAAAGGTTTCAGGAATAAAACGCCATATTGCGGTAGATACACAAGGTTTACCCCACGCAATTTATATAACAACGGCAGAAATAACTGATCGTAGTAGCGCTGTGAGAATGGTTAAAAATGCTAAAGAAAACCTATCTGAAGTTAAAAATATACTAGTTGATGCTGGCTACACAGGAGAAAATTTTGCAACACAAATAAAAGCAACTATTGGCGCTACCGTTGAAGTAATAAAGCGAAACGAATTACACACCTTTGTCGTATTGCCGAAAAGATGGGTTGTTGAGAGATCTTTTGCTTGGTTGCAAAAATGTAGGCGATTGTGGAAAAATTGCGAGCGGAAACTCAACACTAGCCTGCAAATGGTCGTTCTTGCTTTCGCTGCTTTGCTTCTGAAAAGATTATGAACAGGCTCTTAGAGTGCATAATGTACGCGACCACATGAGATTTTTTGTAGCCCAAGCTGTCTTAAAGGGATGAAGATTATTGGAATTATGGCTGTTGACCCTAATGGGGTAATTGGAATAAATAATGATTTGCCCTGGCGTTATCCAAGTGAGTTTAAACATTTTTGTCAAGTAACCGACAAGCAAGTTATTGTGATGGGAAGAAAGACATTTGAAACCGTGCCTCAGAGCATACTAAAGAATCGTACACCTATTGTACGTAACAAGTGTTTTAATAGAGGCCCAAAATGTACTGTTGTCTCTTCCATGCAAGAATTTCTGTCAATTCAAAGTAGTTCTCAAGTCTTTGTGATTGGTGGGGCACAAATAGCACACCTTTTTTTAGAGCATAACCTACGATACGATACGATACGATATGCTTTATTGTACCACAAACAAATGGAATATATAAAAAAACAATAACACATAAAAGATGAATTAGTACAAAAGGCGGCCTTATTGCTAAAGAGCAATCTCTTCCAGGCAACCTTTGGGTAGAGGACACGAAATATGAAGGTGGGTATTTAGGTACAGCACAGTACAGGATAATATAATATAATATAGTAAAATAAAATATTATGAAACATATATACATACATTCATACATACACACATATATACATACACATACATACATATACACATATATATATACATATATACATACATACACTTACTTATATAAATAAATAATTATATAAATAATGTACACTACATACATTACATATATTACATTTAAGAAAGCTTATGTTATGACTTTGTGAAGGGAAAGTAGGAATTTAGGTAGAAGTCAGGGAGTTAAGATAATGTTCCTTGACTTTTGTTTTAAAAGATGCCTGGGACTTTGCACACTTAATGGAATAGGGCAAGGAGTTCCATAAACGAGCAGCTTGAACTGTGAAGGAATTTGAGTAGAAAGAGGAAGAGTGGGGAGGAATTTTTAGGGTTAAGTTATCCTCAGAACGAAGGGAACGTTCGTGTGACGCACCCAAAAATATAAAACGTTCTTTGAGGTAGGAAGGGGTAGTGGGATTGAACAGTATGGAATAAAGAGTATTTAGGATATGAGCATTCCTGCGAAGGCGAATCGGGAGCCACTTGAGTTTAGCACGAAAATGGGAAACGTGGTCATATTTGCGGAGACCAAAAATGAATCGGATACAGAAGTTCTGTAGGCTCTCAAGTTTGTTTAATAGCTCCTCACTTATGTCGACATAGCATATGTCGGCATAATCAAGAATTGGTAAGAGGAGACTTTGTGCAAGAACAGTTTTGGTGGAAATGGGGAGAAAGTTTCGCAACCTGCTCAAAGATGCAGCAGAGGCAAAAACCCTCCTGCTAACTTCGGTTACATGAGGACCCCATCGAAGATACCGGTCCAATGTAACACCCAAACTGATAACGGAGTTACTATACGGAATAATAATGTTATTAAATACTAAGCCTGGGAGTTGGAGAAAATCAATTTTGGTTAAAAGCTTTGAGCTATCAATAATGATAGCTTGGGTTTTAGACGGGTTGATATGCAGTCGGTGGTAATTACACCATCTCTGTATGATCTGCAGATCTGTATTAATCCGACTGATAGCAAGTGGGAGTTCCGATACACTAGAATGTGTGTATATCTGGAGATCGTCTGCATACAAATGGTAGAGAGAGGATAAGCTTAGATTTATTGTATTTATAAACAAAGAAAATAGCAAAGGAGATAACACGCCACCTTGCGGAACACCGGCATTGACTTGTAGCCACTTAGAACATGAGTTCCTTGCGGAAACTCTTTGCCGGCGTCCATACAAGTAACTATGAAACCAGTCAGTCGCCGCAGGAGATATGTTAAGAGAACTAAGGATAGCCAGCAGAATATCAAAGTCCACAGAATTAAATGCGTTACTGAAATCAAGTAACGTTAATACCGTGACCTGTTTATTGTCCATGCTTTCTCGTATGTCATCAGTTATCTTGACTAATGTAGTGGTCGTACTATGGCCAGGACGGAAACCAGATTGGAAAGGATTTAAGAGATTATATTTCGTGAGAAAACTACTTAATTGTTGGTGGACAAGACGCTCAAGCACTTTGGATAGGAAAGGGAGTATAGATATAGGACGGTAATCGGAAAAGGCGGATGCATTTCGTTTTTTGGGTAATGGTATAATCTGAGCGCCTTTCCACAAGCTTGGAAAACTATTCGTGTTAATGGAATTATTGAAGATAGAGGTTAAGACGGGAATTAAAATAGGAAGTAGGGGAGTGATCATCTTACGACTAATACAGTCAGAACCAACAGCATCGGATTTAATAGCCAAAATGTTCTTCTTAACATCACTTTCAGAGAACTGACTTAGAAAGAAAAAAGGAATGTCAGGAGTTTGGCAAGTAGAAATATGATTTATCGTTTTTACTTTAATTGCATTATCAATTGCAACAGAATTTGAAAAATGCTTATTCATGCAGTTTAAATCTAAATTACCTACATTAACATCTTGACGTGTTTTGCCAACTCCTAATGACTGAAGAAAATGCCACACCCTTCCGGAGTCTTTTTCTTCTATGACCGATTTGTAGATATGGCGACGTTGTTTGTCTCTACACAGTTTGTTACATCGATTTCGAATTACAACATATTTCTCCCAATTGCTATCACTCGAGTCGTGGACATACTTTCCCTTAGCTTTGTGCTTCTTCTCCTGTATTTTTTTAATTTCTGGTGTAAGCCAAGGCGCAGGGAGGTGTTTAACACGAACCGGGCGTATCGGTGCATGCGTATCATAGAGTGCTGTAAGTGAGGCATTTAACAAATCTACTTGATCATCCACACAGCTAGTATTCAAAACATTGGACCAGTCAATCTTGGAGGCATCCTCCTGTAAGCGAGCCAGATCCATACCACCAAAATTGCGCTGCAGAAGTATTCTAGATTTGGCCTTAGGGGGCTTAATCTTGTATGAGAGATAGATAAGGTTGTGATATGAAAATTCATATGCAGAGCATTGTCCATGCTTTTCGATGTAATCAATAGAAGAAACAATAGATAAATCAAGGAGCGAAGGAGAACAATTTGGGGAGAAATGAGTAGCAAGTGAAGGAAGGATATGTAAGTTTGCTCCATTAATTAAAGATTTGAGACGAGATGATCGGTGATCGTTTTTAATTAAGCACGTGTTGAAGTCACCCATTATTATTGTGTGACTGTAGGATGGTGTAAACTGTTGAAGTATGAGTTCAAACTCCACAAAATAGTTAACAGCAATGCTTGGGCTGTAAAACACACCAAGAAGTAATTTTGTGTGAGAGAGAACCACCTCGACAAAAATGTACTCCGCTTTACCACCAGTTTGAGAATTAGAAGAACTTATAACAGAGAAAGGAATGTGAGAACGAAGATAGATTGCAACACCACCACCAGTCCGATCGACACGATCATTACGAATCAAATGGAATCCGGGTATAGAGTAAGAGATAGAAGGCAGACATGGCTTAAGCCAAGATTCAGAGACTAGTACTGAATGAATGTTTTTGCTTTGAAAGGCGGACAGTAAATCAGGGTAATGTGCAGGAATGCTCTGAGCATTTATGTGAGTAATGTTGAAATTTTGTGGGACATTTGAAAATTTGGAATCGAGATTATCAGCTAAAGAAGGAATACTGTGGAAACTGTCTTCACTGTTCGCTTCCTCAGACGAGGATAAAAGGGACATAAATGAATCGTCATGGCTTAAAGTCATTGAGTAATAGGTAAATAAATAAATGTATATAGTAATAAACAAAAGTAAGAAAATATGTATAAATATAGTTGCTTAATATTATAAATATATTTAGAAATAAAATAATCAATACTACACTTTATGTATATAATAAAGCAAAATAATCTAAATAAAAATTATATTACAGCTATATTACAATGTATATTCAATTTAAATTAAACAAAAAATAACAAATATATATATAAATATATATGTTATACTAAAATGCCATTTACCCGCCAGCTGCATAAAAAAGAAAACTGTAGGTAAATATTCACGTTAATTTGAGAAAGCAGAAAAAAAAAATTAAAAAAACAAAAAAAAAAAAAGAAACATCATTTAAAGGACACCTGAATTTAAAACGAATCTAAATATATACAATAATGCTATAGACATTGGTAAGTAGTATATAAAAGTTGGTAGTTACTATTGTGGAATTAGTCAAAGACATGAATGACAGCCTGGCATCCAGAGCAGACCAACAAAACATTTATCACTATTAGCTGTCAATACAAGAAATAACAATTGTCAGTTTGTAATAAATAACAATTTCTGATGTGGAAATAAATATAAAGTAAATAAGAAATATAAACATTTAGTAAAAACAGAATAAGAGTGACGTTTGGATAAATAAAAATAAAATACTTATTCATATGAAAATATTACAATAATAACTACTACTGACACAGTGATAACGCAGTGATACTGAAACTTACTTTCTAGTAATTCTTTTTGTACGAGGAATAGTCGCTTTGTTTTCCACTGTAACTGGAGCTGCAGGAGAAGTAGACATTAATTGTGGAATTGGAAGTTCGTCTGCGATACCCTCAACATCAGCCAAGCATACAGCTCTGTGACGCTTTCCATCTGACCCAATGACGAATATGCAGCCGTCGCGCGTCCAACATTTTTCGATGCCGAAACGCTGTCTAGCCGCCAGAAAAGCATCATGTCGCGTCTTTGTCAAAAACTCTGACTGTGTGAATCCAGTACCTTTAAGTTTGGTTTTTGCGAACCAAACTTTATCACGCACTTCAATGTCTGAGAATTTGATGACTATTGGGCGAGTTCTCTCAGATGGACGGCCGAGGCGGTGTGATTTCTTGATGCTGGCACTTGAAAAATTTGGCAGATTAAGGTGCTCTGCTATAATTGAGGTTACGCGAGCAGTGACAGCTTCACCTTTGTCTTCCGGGACTCCATGGATAAGTAGCATCTTCCGACGCGCTCGCATGTCCTGGCGATCCACTTCTCGACTTAAGAATTCTACTTGCTTTTGTAAGCTGTTCAAGGCTATTAAGATAAATTTTTTAAAAGAGTTAAATTCTGCCGTCAAGGATGACATTGTAGCTGGTGAAGAGCTCTTCTGTAGATTTTGTTGAAACTCATTCATCCTAGAGTTGAAATGGTCTGCCATTGAGGATAAAGACTCTTTTAAGGACTCCATTGTTAGTGAAGAAAGTGAAAGTGACTTGTGTTAAATACAGTGAATAATATATGGAATACTTGCTGGTGGGTGACACTTTTTACTTGTAAAGCTCAATATGCATTTCAATTCTTGATAAACTCAATAATACTATTAATTAGTAATAAAAATATATAAGAGCGTTTAAAACGATGTTAACTGTTCGACCTACCCACATAAATTCAATCTCAGAATTTATTATGACTGAAATGCATAAAACTTATAAAGGTGATACGTATTTCAATTTAGCACTCCTTGATCAGTGGAATAAAACTATTCTCACTAAAACTAAAGACTATACTATATGCAATTGTGTCCGTTCGGCAGAATAGTAAAATTATTAGCATAAAAGTAATCAACATTTCTAATGAAAGCTGGATTCCAGTGTCAGCTACTTGGATAACATTCCACTATGTCATTCCAGCATTTGATGCTGGCATCTAAATGAAAAAATGGATCCCAGTGTCTAAGTACTGGGATGACAAGAGGAGAGCTACTAAATGACATCTTCAATTTCTGTGTGTCAAGCACTGAAGAAGTCTCTTCTATTTTCTCTTGATGAATAAATCTAAGTGAAGTATAGTGAAGTGCATTTATTTAGCGTTTGATGAGTAATTTAGTTTTAGTCTATACAACTTTTTCAAGCTTGAAAGAGGCTAAGGCTATTTCTGAAGAATTGTTAAATGAGAAGTTAATTGTGTGTGTAAATATATTTCCTGAGGTAAATTCTCTGTATCTATGGGAAGGTAAAGTTAATAGTAATTGTGAAGTAGTGGCAATTATGAAGAGCAGGAATGATCAAACTGATAAGATTGTAGAAAAAATCGAGGCAATGCATTCTTATGATCAACCAGCCGTTGTGATAATACCCATAGGAAAAGCGAATAAATCTTTTACTAATTGGGTTAATAATGTTATTGATATAAACAATATTGGGGTGTAGCCAAGTGGTAAGGCAGCGGTTTTTGATACCGCCACGCGAAGGTTCGAATCCTTCCACCCCAGCCATATTGAAGTTTGCGTAAAATGATATCACTTTTTTATAAATTAAGGTTATTTAATTACATACTGGGCAGTTTGAAAGATATAGTTGTTAAGCTATTTCTTTTCACTCTGTATCTTTATACATCGAGCATTATGCTCATGTTTCTCACCAGTGGCTTTTGGTATGCTGTAGAATTTAGCTCTTTCAAAAATGCATTTTACCATTTATATCAATATTTAAAATGGTATTATGAAAATAGAGATGATTCGGGTTATGGAGTTTCTATTAGAATATTAGTAGCGTTTCTTACTCCACATTTTCTCTACAAATTATTTCCTAGCACAGGCTGGAAGTCTTTTTTCAAGCAGAAGATAGTTCAGATACTCACCACAAGAAGAAAAATGAGTAATAAACCAAATGGCAGTAGTTATGGTTATAGTAATAAGAACAGTTACGGTAACAATAATCTTCAAGAGGCAGAACGGAAAGTGAATATGATAAAGCAGCTATTAATCCAAGATATAGATGAAGCTATAGAAAAAAGATTAAATGATATTTTTCTTGGTGAGAGGGGTAAACCTCATTAAAAGGGCTTTATCTTTTTTAAAATTGGCTGTATTTTATTTTTTACGTATAACGGATCGCAGTCAGCCAGTATACATGTTTCAACAAAATCTTGACTAAAGTCTGACAGCCAGGAAGTTGCTTTACGTTTCTCTACCAAGCTTTCTGTTTTTTTACAGTTACTTGCTGCATCAATCGTTGCCTGTGATATCACTGATTGCCACAGTATGAAGTACCTTTGTATATCATCTAAAGTGCTATTTGCTTCATGATGGTGAAAAAATTCTTTGAAATTGAAGTTATTTGACATAATGTACCTCTTTAAGTTGAAAATTAGAATTTGAAGTAGTGCGAACGTTATTTTGCTGAAGCGGTCATGCAAGCCTTTATGACAGTCAGACCGAGTTTTGTATGAGCTATAAATGTTTAAGAAATTCTCAGAAGCATCTGGGTAGGTAGAGCCGGTTAGCAAAATAAGGTAGGCGAGAAAAGACAACTATAGAAAAAAATGATCAATGCGCGACACTGGAAAATTCATCACAAACAAGACAACATTTTCGATCAAAAATCAGTGTCTGAGCACTGGCATTATAAAGGAACCTATGTCAGCTACTTGCATGACACCGATTTCTCTCTTATACTTTTTTTGTCTATCTTATTTTGCCACTCTGCTGAACAGATACCATATAATTTTCGCTAATAAGCTTTTTACTGAGTTTTTGTTATTGAGCTTGCACAGATCAAAGACAAGTTTTAAGTCAAAAATACCCTTAATATTATAATAAGGGGTTGGTAAAATGTGTCTAGTAAGTTTTCTTCTCTATCCAACTGCACCTCAAGCTAATAATGGACCATCAGGCGTATTACCAATTACATTGATCTGGTTTAATATTTTATTAGTGGGGTAAAAATAATTTTTTATAAACTCCTTATATATAGCTGTTAATTTATGTATATCGTCTACTGATACGCATTCATTTACCTGATGTGCGGTTTTGTTGATCGTACCAAATTCAATTACTGGACAAATATCCTTAATAAACGCAGCATCAGATGTGCCACCATTTGTACTCAGCACAGCATCAATACCAGTAATTTTATTTATCGCATCAAGCATAATATCAGTATTTCTATCAGGAGTAGAGAGAAAAACGTCCCTGCTGCTCTGCATAGAAAGTTTATAATAGTTAGTCACATTGGCGCATATTGCATCAATCATCTTATATAAAACGTCCGGTGTTTGTGTATTGTTATATCGAATATTGAAACCTGCTGCTATTGAACTAGGTATTAGATTATTAGTATTATTTCCAACGTCGATAGTAGTAATTTCGCAATGTGAAGGCTGAAAATATTTATTACCAGTATCAAAAGTGGTATCTTTTATCTTACTTAATATCGATATCATTTTATATATTGGGTTATCCGCTAGGTCTGGGTAGGCAACGTGCCCTTGTTTACCATGGCAAATCAATTGAAATGTTGCAGAACCTCTTCTACCTATTTTTATGGTATTACCTAATTTCTCACTACTCGTTGGTTCTCCAACTATACAAAAATCTATCTTTTTTTGCTTGCTTTTCATCCATTCCAAAACGGCCTTTGTTCCATGTTCTTCCGTGCTTTCTTCAGCGCTGGTAATCAGTGCACTGATTGAACCACTAAATCGAAACTTCTCTGCAACGAAATCTACCATTGCAGAAATAAATGCAGCTACTCCGCCTTTCATATCAGCTGCTCCTCTTCCATATAGCATTCCATCTCTAACTTCTGGCTTAAATGGATCAGATATCCAATCTTTTAACTCACCTGGTGGTACAACATCAACATGTCCAGCAAAACACAAGTTTGGTACTCCATTTATATATTTCGCATAAAGATTTTTAACTTTATCACCAAACTCCAAAATCTCGCATTCAAAACCACTTTTTATTAACACGCTTTTATTAGCTTGGGTTGTATGTATGTATGTATGTATGTATGTATGTATGTATGTAACGGAATCTTTAAGCTCAATTTTCTCCTGGTTCCAGCGAGTCGATTGAATTCAAACTTTGCACACGTATCAAGGACCGATGACAATGCAATAATTTGATAAAAGTTTCCCATTATCCTTATTAGGACCACCAGGATTATTTTAGCTGTATTTACTCTTATAAATTCCCGTTTTTCGCGAATAACTCGGCGAGGGATGAAGCTAACGAGACGTTCGAGGTGTCAAAATGTGCGTCTCGTTAATATCTATCTGACGACATAGAATTAAATTTGAAAAATTTGAAAATGGAAATTTTCCGGCAGGAAAATTGAAATTTTGCTGTTTAAACTATAATATCACCCTAAGGGATGAACCGATAGGGGATAATATAGGTGTCAAAAAGTTTGTATTGATATAATCTAAAATATAGTAATAAAAGAAATTTTGAAAAATGAAAACTGAAAAAGTTTTCCTAGGAAAAACTCAAGAATTTAAAGAAAAACCCTTAGATTTTCCTCAAGGGATGATCCGATAGGGACGCAAGGGGTGTCAAAAGATGCGCCTTGAATAGTTCTGGATAATATCCGAAGAAAGAAAATCTGTAAGTTATACTACAAAAAACTTACGAAATAAAAACACGAAATTCTTTAAATAAAATAAAACAAAATGGCGTCAGATAAATTAATACGCTTCCAGAGCGAGTCTCCTATAGTCAGGGAAGATGTAGTGCCGCTAATGGGATAATAATATAAGAAAAATAATAGTTTAAAAAACTAAAATAACACGCTTTTATTGCTAATCGAACTAAAAACTAGAAAATAATTTTTAATGACAAAGAATCTAATATTACAGTAGTAGAAGATCGAACAATTAATCATAGTGAATCGCCTCAATATAAAATTATAATAAATTTAAGTTATTAACAGAATAATTCAATTCAGAGTAAAAAGCGTGGGGTGCATTTTACTGTGATTCATAACTATTCTCTCATAGATAGTTGCCAATAAAATGATTGTAATATTTGAAATATTAAGCACCCCACGCTTTTTACTCTGAATTGAGTTATTCTGTTAATAACTTAAATTTATTATAATTTTATATTGAGGCGATTCACTATGATTAATTGTTCGATCTTCTACTACTGTAATATTAGATTCTTTGTCATTAAAAATTATTTTCTAGTTTTTAGTTCGATTAGCAATAAAAGCGTGTTATTTTAGTTTTTTAAACTATTATTTTCTTGAGAATGGCTGCTATATGCTCTATTGCTCCATCGTCTTTTGGTGTTATACTTTTAAAAGAAATTAATTTCTTAGTTAGTTCTACAGGGTCAATCTTCATATCAATCTTGAAATACTAACATTACCGTATTGTAAACATTCTATGCGATATTTAAAACAAATATTACAGCACACAGAACAAGTGCTTATTAGGGAAGTAACAGTACTTGCTGATAATATCTATGAAATATGTAGACAATACGGAAATGACATTTTTCTGATTGCAGATGAAAATACAGCAAAACTTTTAAACAAAAACATACTTAATAAAGTTTCTCATTTAATTATTCCAGCCACACCTATCATTCCAGAGCGTGACACTGGAATCTATGATGGATCGCAGTGTCACGCTACTTGGATGACACCAAATAGACTGAACAGCGCTGCTTCCCTCCAAGCTGTAAACCTAGTTAGAAATAAAGCAAAAGATAGTGACTTAATGGTTGCATTTGGTAGTGGCACTGTTAATGATATCTGCAAATATGCAAGCTACCTCGAGAAAAAAGATTATATATCGTTCCCAACAGCCGCTTCCATGAATGGATATAGCTCTGCAAACGCTTCAATATTAGTTGATGGATATAAAAAATCGTTCGGAGCACATCTTCCAAAGACAATATACATTGATACCGATATAATTGCCAATGCACCACCACGTCTCACATTAAGTGGATTTGCAGATTTCATCTGCCGTTCAACAGTACAAGCCGATTGGCTATTATCTCATCTATTACTTGGCACAGAATATAATGAACGCCCCTTTAAACTTGTTCGCAATCTGGAGGAAATTTTGCTTAGAGAACACCTGGCACTTGCTAAAAAAGATAAAAGAGTAGTTTTATTACTTATGGAAGCCTTATTGATTTCAGGACTCGGAATGGTGATGTCAAAAGGCAGTTACTCTGCAAGTCAAGGAGAACATATGATAGCTCATGCAATTGAGATGGTAACACAGGATTATTCCTCCTCGTTACATGGGGAAAAAATTGCTGTGACAACGATTACCATGGCTAACTTGCAAGAGGAGATATTGTCAATACAAAACCCGATTACCAGACCGATCACTTTAGATGTAAAACATATAACTCAGTGCTTTAGTAATACCGAATTTATGAAAATTCTAAAGCAGAAGCAAATGATGCAGCAAAAAATTCAAGAGATTATTTGCAAAGAATGGAGTAATATTTCTAGTTTAATTAAGCAAAATTTACTATCTGCAAAACACCTGCAGAAAGTATTTGAAGATCTATCAATTCCGTACTTACCGGAGCATCTTAATTGGAACAAAGAGCAATATTGCAAGGTAGTCAATCTTACATTTGCAACAAGAGATAGATTTACCTTTCTTGACCTGGCTGGTTGTATAGAAAAAAGTAAGATTTTGTGTATTCGTTCAGTAGGGTAGCAAAATAAGATAGACAAAAACACAGTAACAAATGGTGTCATGCAAGTAGCTATCCAGCCTTTCTTAACAACAAAAATTTAGCATGACTTTTGTGCTCAAAAAACTTCTGGATTCCAGCATCAAGTGCTGGAATGACATGGTGAAATATTATTCAAGTAGCCTCTGTCCCAGTGCCTATTCGGTGTCATTCAAGTCAACTCTTTTCTTGTCATCCCAGTGCCTAGACACTGGGATCCAGAAAACTTCACTTTAAATGAGTGCATGAGATTGTCTTTATATAGATGCCAGTGTCAGCTACTCGGATGAAATTCATTTAGTTGTCTTTTCTCATCTACCTTACCACTTTCTTGAACGGATACCATTAGCCATTCCCCTGAATAGATACAACAAATGTTGTATCTTTATCACTTCACATACATTATTCCATATACTATATGAACAACTGAAAAAAAACTTCAGTTAATTGACAATGAATCACGTTATTTTGTCAAATGCGCTGCTACCGCCAAACCATAGCTTAGCTTGAGTGGCTGAGGAGGGATTTGAACCCCCGACCAAGAGATTATGATCCTCCTGCTCTACCACTGAGCTACTCAGCCTCATTAAAAACCTTGCTATATATATGATCTATATGTTTCGTATAATACTTCAAATCAAACAAAGATTCAAGTTTTTTAGAGTTAATAACTTCAAGTAAGAATTTATCTTGTTTCAGTTCGGCCAGAAAATCACTATTGTTTTGTTTCACTTTCATTGCATTGCTCTGAACAATTTTATACGCCTCTTCCCTCGCCAAACCACTATTTACCAACTCGAGTAATACTCGTTGTGAAAAAACCAAGCCTTTTGAAGAATTTAAGTTCTTTTCAATATTTTCCTTATTGATCACCAATTTATCTATCAAATCTGTTAATCGTACTAAAGCAAAATCCATTGCTATACAAGCATCAGGAGCAATGCACCTTTCCACAGACGAGTGCGATATATCTCGTTCGTGCCATAATGCAACATTTTCTAATGCAGGAAAAACATAGCTGCGTATTAAGCGTGAGAGCCCAGTCAAATTCTCACTTAAAATAGGATTACACTTATGCGGCATAGCAGAACTTCCCTTCTGACCAGTGGAAAAATACTCAGAAATTTCTCCAACTTCAGTTCTTTGCAAGTGACGTATTTCAACGGCAATATTCTCTATTGAACTTGCAATCACTCCTAAAACTGAAAAGAATATTGCGTGTCTATCACGAGGAATGACTTGAGACGATATGGTTTCAGGTATAAGTCCCATTTCTTTCGCTACATACTCTTCAACAAACGGATCAACATTTGAAAAATTACCTACTGCACCTGATATTTTACAAATCGAGATCTCTGTTTTGGCGCTAATTAATCTCTGATAATTGCGTTTAAATTCAGCATAAAATCTAGCAAATTTTAATCCAAGAGTTGTTGATTCTGCATGCATTCCATGACTGCGCCCAACACAAACAATATTTTTATAGTCCTCAGCCTTTTTTTTCAGTGCTGCAAGTATATTTTTTAAATTTTCGAGCAAAATATCACATGATTCCTTTAACTGAACCGCAAGGCATGTATCTAAAACGTCAGAACTTGTCATTCCGTAATGGAGATAACGAACATCAACTCCCGCTTTTTCAGCAATATATGTCAAAAAAGCTATAACATCATGTTTTACAATGGATTCAATTTCGTTAATACGCTCAATATCAAATTCAATAGCACCAGAGAGCTTTTCAGCAACATCACTTGGAATAACTTTTAATTTTGCTTGAGCTTCACATGCTAATTTTTCTATTTTGAGCCATATGTTGAACTTATTTTTTTCTTCCCAAATAGAAGAGATTTCTTTGCGGCTATAGCGTGGGATCATTTTTGATTTATTCCAATAATGGTGTCATTCCAGTGCATGACACTGGATCCCAGTATCATGCACTGGGATGATACCAGCTTAGCAATGGAAGACATTTCTTTACGACTATAACAAGGGATCATCTTTGATCAGCTATCATCACCATCAGTAGCTTCTTTACTCGCATCTTGCTCTGCCTCTTGTTGCTCAGATTTCTGATTTTGCAACTTTGCTTGCCTTAATTCATGTGCATCTTTCTCAGATCTGACAACGTATATAGTAATTGGCACTATCACTTTACTATGTAATTCTATATTCACTTGATACTCGCCCAAATTTTTGATGCTTATTCCACCCAAAGATAAACTATGATGACTTATATCATATCCTTCTTGTAATAAAGTTTTTGCAATTTCACGTGTGGTTACAGAGCCAAAAATCTTTCCATCCTCTGAAGCTTGCTTTATTAATATAATAAATTTATCATGCAGTGATGATGCAAGCACTTTTGCTGCATTTAATTTTTTGGTATTTTCTTCTTCCAATAATAAACGCTGTTCCTCTAACTTTATTAAATTTTCCTTAGTGGCTTTCATCGCCTTTTTTTGTGGAAAAAGAAAATTACGTGCATAATCTGAATCTTAATCTGAATCTTAACTTTGACAACTTCACCAAGCTTACCTAAAGTTGTTATATTTTCCTTTAAAATTATTAACATAAATTACCTAACTTTTTTAGTACAGTAAGGAGCAAGAGCTAAAAAGCGTGCTCTTATAATTGCTAAGCGCAACTTTCTTTGTTTTCTTGCGCACACACCTGTTAACCTTCTAGGTAATATTCTACCATAGTCAGAGGTGAATTTGGACAATAAATCTATATTCTTATAGTCTATGTCCTCATCTTTAGATGCAGCAAGAGGACAGACCTTAGGACGCCTAAAGCCAGTTCTGTTATTTACAGACACGTAAGAATTATTAAAACTATTTCGTCTTTTCATCATTATGCACTTTTCTCCTCAATTTGTTTATCCATCATGTACGATTTACCTTTAAAAAACTCATTAACCCGTACAGACAAGTGGCGAATAATATTCTCATTCAGTTTTACTCTACGCTCAAATTCATCCATAATGCTTGAAGTAAAACTTATACACATCATACAGTAATGACCACTTTTCATCTTATTTATTGGGTATGCAAAATCCAGTAGACCCCAATATTCATATTTTATCAATCCTGAAGCTTCAATATTTTTCAAAAGCACTTCCAGCGTTTTATTCAATTGATTTGAGTCTACTATTTTAAAACTTTTTAAAACCTCTTGAAGGAGCTTTATTAGATATTGTGAAATATTTTCCTTAAAAGCATTTACTACATTATAGATAAATGCACTTTTAGTGTTAGCTCCTGGAAGGTCCATAAAATTTTGTTTTATTCCCGTATCACTTAGTTCATTTTTCAATTCTTTATCGATTCTTGACTTTATTTCTTTTAAATTTGAAAAATCTTCTTCCAATTCAACCCATAAAATTTTTGTCAGAGTTTCTAAAAAATCAGAGTAAACAATCAGACTTTTTTTAATGCTTTCAGTACTTGCCTCTAGCTCTTGTTTTGTAACTGTGCTATGTTCTCTTTCTATGAGACCTTTAACCTCCTGAGAAATAACATCTGCTTTAATATTTTTCAACAAAATAGCCAATTCTTGGACCATTTCTTCTACTTCTTGCTGCAATAAGTTAGGTTGTGCTATAAAAGTAAATTCATAGAGATTCACTATATCTTCCTTTAATATCAATTAAACACTTTATTATATAAAACTTTTTTATATAAGCAAGTTATTTGTATTAATTTCTACGTCTTCAATCCAACTTAAGTGAGATATTTCATAAATAGCTTGGGGGGTGATTGAATATGTACCTGGCAACAAGATGCTGACTTTATGTTTTTCGAGAAGAAACTTTAGCATTATTTTGGTTTTGCCTCCATTTTTCAACACTGCATTCAACTCCTCAGCAACTTTTTGCGAGTCTGCTCATACAGCAGTTAAAACTAATCCTTTCATTAGAGAAGTAACCTTTTCTGTAAATTCTGATATGTCCTTTCCTGATAGTCTCGTTGTGTTTTCTGAAATTTCAAGATCAATTATCAAAAATGCTCCAGGTGAAAATAGATTCCTTTTTTCTTCTATTATTTCATTATTGTAGAATGCTATTTCAGAAACATTGTGGGGATCAGAAAGTGTTAGGATAACAAATCTTCCACGTTCTGAGGTTCTCATACGCACATTTAATATTACACCAGCAGTTTTTATCGTTTTATCGATAAACCCAATATTTATTTTTTTTCAAGAGAGTTCTAAATTTTTCAAGTGGATGATTAGTTAAGTAAAATCCCAATGAAAATAACTCATGCTCTAATTTTTCCTCTTCATTAAAATCTTCCACGTTCTCAAGTTTTGGCTTCAGAATATCAAGATTACCAAATAAAGCAGCTTGATTTGACTGCCTATTTTTATTTGCAAAGTAAATCAATGTGTCTATTGACTCGTATAACTGCTTTCTATTTTTGTGCACACTATCGAATGTTCCAGATTTAATTAAACTTTCTAATGCCCTTTTATTTATTATATGCCCCAAATTTTGAATAAATTCCCATATGTCCTTATAAGGTGCATTTACTATTCCTTCTGCTATAGCAAAACCAACATTACGCAAAGCAGCAATTCCGTAGCGTATGTGCTCACCCTCTATTGAAAATTCAGCCTTAGATTTGCTGATATCAGGCGAAAGAACAGCAACTCCACTGAATTTTGCAGCATGATAAAACAAATTCAGTTTGTCTCTATCATCAATGTTGAGATTCATCAAGGCCGTAAAAAATTCTAGCGGGTAGTTAGCCTTAAGGTAAGCTGTTTGGTAAGATATAATCGCATATGCTGCAGCGTGGGATTTATTAAATCCATAACCAGCAAATTTTGCAACAAGATCAAAAATATAACTTGCCCTGTCGTAATCAACACCGTGTTTTGTTGCTCCTTGAACAAAAAGTTCACGTTGTTTATCCATCTCTTCCTTAATTTTCTTACCCATGGCACGTCTGAGTAAATCTGCTTCTGCGAGGCTATATCCAGAGAGAATACGCGCTATTTCCATTACCTGTTCTTGGTAGATTATTACTCCGAATGTTTCTTTTAACACCTCCTCAAGCAATGGATGAATGTAATCTGGCTTTTCAAGTTCATGCTTTCTTGCAACATAAGTTGGGATGTTATCCATAGGCCCTGGGCGATAAAGAGAAATTAAAGCGATGATATCTTCAATACAGTCTGGCTTTAGTTTGATTAAAGCTTCTCTCATCCCTGAACTTTCAAGCTGAAACACTCCGATTGAATCACCTCTTGAGAGCATTTCATAAGTTCTTTGATCAGCCAAAGAAACCGAGGAAATATCAAATTTTTTTTCATCACGATTAATTAAACGACATACATGATCTATTAGTGTTAGCGTACCAAGTCCAAGAAAATCAAATTTTATTAACCCAGCTTTCTCCACATATTTCATGCTGTATTGAGTGATTGGCAAAGCCGAATTTGGATCATAATAGACGGGAACAAAATTTTCTAACTTTTGATCGCATATCACAACTCCAGCAGCATGAGTTGAAACGTGACGGTATATTCCTTCAAGCTTCAAAGAGATTGCAAGAGCACTACTTGGCATACCAGTGCATCACCATTTTACATTCCTCGGGACCTCCACACTTCTTCTCATGTATTTTTGCGCCAAGATCGACTTCGAGGCGCGCTGGAACCTCCTTATACGGGTCCCTACAAGGTCATCGAACGGCACCCTAAATTCTACACAATTGATCAGCGATGCAAGAAGGTCAATGTGTCTGTGGATAGACTAAAGCCGGCATACGTGATGCGGGAAACTCAAACTCCAGACACCACCGATGTGAATATTGTTGAGACGCGGTGGTAGATTTAATATAAATTTATTCCATTCGATTCTCGAAGGCGTTTGGTGTTAACGTTATTTTTATTGTTCTTTTTATTGTCATTTTTACTTGTTTGCTTGTAATAATAATATATCTAATTTTCTACCTTAATAATATTATTCATTTCGAGTTCAGTGTACGTTTTCTCTGCATATTTCTTCGTTCCTATCTGTACTAAATTGTGAGGTGTTAGTACTACAACTTCAGTATAAAATTAATAATTATATTGGGGATATTTGCATACTATAAACCCCATAGTGGTGACCCCGACGAAGAAAAAGTTGCGACGAGGCTAAGTTGTACAAGAACTAAGCAAGTTTTAAAAAAAACATTTTTCAAACGGTTTTATGAGGTGTGTCCGACTGTCAACGGTGAGCTATTTTAAATATTTAATTTACAAAGATGAATAAATCAAACAATTCAGATGGATTTTTGGAGACGAAAGAGGAGGTATTTAGAGTAGGAGTACGCATTCCTCCTTTTTGGCCAGAGGAACCAGCTTTGTGGTTCGCACAAGTGGAAGGTCAATTTATTTTGTCCAGTATAACTAGTGATCAGACAAAATTTTATTACCTTGTAGCTCAACTTGATCACCAATACGCTATAGAGGTTAAGGATATTATTACAAACCCTCCGGACGAAAAGAAGTATGAAACGTTAAAAAAGGAATTAATTAAACGTCTTTCATCCTCGCAGGAAAAGCGGTTAAAACAGCTCCTCATGCACGAAGAGCTTGGAGATCGGAAGCCTTCACAATTTTTGCGACACCTGACGGGCCTGGCCGGTCCTAGGATACCATCAGATTTTCTGATTACCCTGTGGTCTAGCAGGTTACCTCACAGTATTCAGACAGTAATCGCTTCTCAAATGGATCTGTCCCCAGATAAACTTGGTGACCTGGCTGATAAAATTCACGAGATTGCTCCATCCTCTCCTCAAGTGGCAAGTACTTCTGCAGCAGCTGGATCTTCTGCTACTTTTGGCGACATGATGCAGCAAATAACCGAATTAGCCCAGCAAGTAGCTTCACTTACTAGCCGACTCAACGACAAAGGACAATTCCGGTCACGAAGTAAGTTTATTAGGAGACAGAATCGCTCACGCAGTCGATATCGACCCAAACAGCCTCCAGCAGACCATCCTCATTGTTTCTACCATTACACGTATGGTATTAAAGCTAACAAGTGTAAGCAACCCTGCACCTACACGGCGGAAAACTCTCTGGGCGGTCGCAAGTAGCGGCTAACGGCTGCCCAACATCAACAGGCCGTCTTTTTGTAACTGATCGTACCTCAAAAATGCAGTTCCTTGTAGACACGGGGTCGGATTTGTGCGTTTTTCCACGATTAGCTGTCAAGGCGCCCTGCAATAAAACCAAATTTGACCTTATTGCAGCCAATAACTCCACCATACATACTTATGGTCCATTGCAACTCCATCTCAACTTAGGTCTTAGACGTAATTTCACCTGGAGCTTTACGGTTGCTGATGTTTCTAAGCCTATCATTGGTGTAGATTTTCTCAGGCATTACCATTTGCTCGTTGATTGCAGAGGTCAACGCTTGGTAGACGGTTTGACAACACTCTCAGTAGCTGCTGTTACTTTGAAGGCTACTGAAGACATTGCTTCCATCAAAACTGTAACGGGTGAGACAGAATACCACGAAATACTGCGCGAGTATCCTGAGATTACCAGACCACCAGGTATTATATCTCCTTGTAAGCATAATACGGTTCATTATATCCGTACTACACCCGGTCCACCTGTTTCATGCAGACCACGACGTCTTGATCCAGCTCGTATGCAAGCTGCGAAAAAAGAGTTTGAGGACATGATAGCTAGTGGAGTGGTTAGACGCTCTGAAAGCCCTTGGTCCTCTGCTTTACACCTGGTAAGGAAGACGGGTGACAAATGGAGACCATGTGGGGACTACAGAGCTCTCAATGCGAGAACTATCCCTGATCGCTATCCAGTTCCCCACATTCATGACTTCTCTTACAAATTATCAGGGTCTTCTATCTTCTCTACAATTGATTTAATTAAGGCTTATAATCAATTGCCTGTGAACCCAGCTGACATATCGAAGACAGCTATTACTACACCTTTTGGACTCTATGAATTCAACTATATGACGTTTGGTTTAAGGAATGCTGCTCAAACATTCCAAAGGTTTGTGGATGAGGTCATTTTAGGCCTAGACTTCTGTTTTGGGTACATTGATGACATTTTAGTGTTCTGTCATCACCCGAAGAGCATAAAGAGCATTTACGTCAGTTGTTTGAACGTCTGAAGAAATACGGGATCTTGGTAAACACCAGTAAGTGCACATTTGGTCAAGATGAGATAACCTTTTTAGGATATAAGGTATCTGCTACTGGTACTAAGCCTTTAGAATGCAAAGTTCAGGCGATCCAAGACTTCCCTGCACCCAAGACGGTGAAAGAGCTCAGACGATTTCTCGGAATGATAAACTTTTACCATCGCTTCATACCTAAGGCTGCTCAAGTTCAGGCACCTTTGAACGATATTCTGGCTGGTCCCAAGATAAAAGGTTCGTATCCCGTTAAAATGACAGCAGAGTTGCAACAGGCTTTCGAGAACTGCAAAGCTTCACTTTCTCAAGCCACTCTTCTGGCTCATCCAGACTCTTCTGCTGAACTTGCTGTCATCACAGACGCTTCAGATGTGGCTATTGGAGCTGTATTACAACAACGGACTGGTAAAGATTGGAAACCTTTAGCATTCTACTCCCACAAATTGAGCAATCCACAAAAGAAATACAGCCCTTACGACCGAGAACTGTTAGCCGTATATGAAGCCATCAAATATTTTCGCCATATGGTTGAAGCCCGGACATTTACTGTTTTTACAGACCATAAGCCGCTCACATACTCATTTTCTTTGAGCAAAGACAAATGTTCGCCCAGGCAATTTCGGTACCTCGACTACATTGCACAGTTTACGACGGACATACGATATATACCCGGATCTGAAAATGTCGTTGCGGATGCCCTTTCTCGTGTCGAAGAAATTTCTGCTACCATCGATTACCAGATTCTTGCAAGAAATCAGGAACAAGATCCAGAACTGCAAGATCTACTGCTTCGTGGGTCGTCATTAAGACTAAAAAAGATTTCTTTGTCAGAAGGTGTTTTGCCAGTGTACTGTGACACTTCTCAATCAACGCCTCGCCCATACATTACACCACAGCTTAGACGACAAGTGTATGATATGATCCATAACCTGCATCATCCAGGAACCACAGCTACTGTTCGACTGGTTACACAGCGATTTGTTTGGCCAGGGATACGAAAGGATTGTAGAGAGTGGGTTAGACATTGCATTCAATGTCAAAAAAGTAAAATTTCCCGACACACCTTTACACCTTTATCCTCTTTCCCTACTCCTTCCGCCAGGTTCTCTCATATCCATCTAGATCTGGTAGGACCTTTACCTTTATCGTGTGATTACAGGTACTGTCTAACAGTCATCGATAGATTTACGCGATGGCCTGAGGCGTTTCCTCTAAAGGATATTACTGCAGAAGCCTGCGCTGCTGCCCTCGTGTCTGGCTGGATTGCCAGATTTGGTTGCCCTGTCAAGGTGACTACCGACCGTGGTCGTCAGTTTGAAGGCCACCTTTTCAAGGCACTTACAACCATGATCGGCGCTCATCACTTTCGCACGACAGCATACCATCCAACTGCAAATGGGATCGTCGAGCGTCTTCACCGTCAACTCAAAGCGGCTATAATGTGTCATACTTCTTCACAGTGGACTGAAGCTCTTCCACTGGTGCTTCTTGGCATGCGCAGCTCCTGGAAGGAAGACCTTGGCGCATCCGCGGCTGAACTCGTGTATGGCGAGCCTCTCTGTTTGCCTGGACAGTTCCTTTCTCCTAAGGATGATTTCACAACATGTGACGTCACGCAATATGCGACGCGTCTCCGATCCTTAATGGCGAAGATCACTCCTCGCCCCACTACTTGGCATACCAGTGCATCACCATTTTACATTCCTCGGGACCTCCACACTTCTTCTCATGTATTTTTGCGCCAAGATCGACTTCGAGGCGCGCTGGAACCTCCTTATACGGGTCCCTACAAGGTCATCGAACGGCACCCTAAATTCTACACAATTGATCAGCGATGCAAAAGGTCAATGTGTCTGTGGATAGACTAAAGCCGGCATACGTGATGCGGGAAACTCAAACTCCAGACACCACCGATGTGAATATTGTTGACGCGGTGGTAGATTTAATATAAATTTATTCCATTCGATTCTCGAAGGCGTTTGGTGTTAACGTTATTTTTATTGTTCTTTTTATTGTCATTTTTACTTGTTTGCTTGTAATAATAATATATCTAATTTTCTACCTTAATAATATTATTCATTTCGAGTTCAGTGTACGTTTTCTCTGCATATTTCTTCGTTCCTATCTGTACTAAATTGTGAGGTGTTAGTACTACAACTTCAGTATAAAATTAATAATTATATTGGGGATATTTGCATACTATAAACCCCATAAGCTTATCACCGAGGGATATGGATTTTATTCAGTCAAAACATAGCTCAGCTCGTGATATTGCGCTAGCTTTTGGCGTTCCGCCGCAGTTGCTTGGCATACCAGGTGATAACACTTACAGTAATTTAGTTGAAGCACGTCTTTCCCTTTGGGAACAGACAGTCTTACCGACTCTAGAAAATATTATTTGTCACTTAAATTCTTGGCTAGTGCTCAAGTTTGGCAAAGATTTATGTTTGTCATATGATAAAGACGAGATAGAAATTCTAATGGAAAAAAGGCAAAAGATGTGGAAATACGTGGAAAACGCAAGCTTCATGACGCTCAATGAAAAAAGAGAAGCTTTTGGCTTGCAACCGTTACCCGGTGGTGATAAGCTGGGTTGATATTATTCTTTTTACATATTAAATTAATTACAATGAAATTGTGGAGTAAATTATGAATGAGAGGGAACAAAGAGAATTGGATGAATTATTAATGAATTCTTCTAAAGGAGAGAATATACAGCAGATTACGGAGTTGATAGAAGCTGGAGCCAATATTAATGCAGTGAAAATTGAGCAAAAGGAGACTCCTTTACATATTGCAATTAGGTATGGTCATAAGGAAGTAGCAGAATTTCTGCTTAATGAAGGGGCAAATATTAATGCCTTAGAAAGGCGAAAGTGGACTCCTTTACATACTGCAGTTAAAAGTGGCAAGATGGAGGTAGCAGAATTGCTGCTTGATAGAGGAGCAAATGTTAATGCAGTAGATAATCTGGATATGACTCCTTTACATTTTGCACTTAAGTATAATCGGGAGGAATTAGTAAGGTTGCTGCTTGATAGAGGAGCAAATGTTAATTCAGTAGACAAGAAAGGAAGGACCCCTTTATCTATTGTAGCTAGTGATGATTACCAAATAGGGTATTGCGATAAACCGATGTTAGTAAGAACTATAATTGCATATGCTGTGGTACATAGTGGTATCACAACGAAACCAGAGTGTATTGTCAAAAATATTGAATTGTCCAAATTTTGGGATGATTATCAGAATGAGATGATGAACATCAAGCTTAATAACAGCAATATATCATTATATCAGTTTCTGCGATAGAATGATGAGAATAAATTAGCAGGTTATTTGTCTGATAGAGAATATGATGAAATAAGGTATTCTGACAAATTGGAATGTATATCAGAATTTCCTGAACACGCTGATAAGATAGTAAGCCAATTTGATAAGTCATTGGCCAGAAGGGATTTGTTAGATAAAAGTAGAGCAGCTATAGAGAATTCTAATTTCAGGTGTTATGTCAAGTTTTTAACGAAATAACTTATCACTTAACAGATAAAGAGTTAAAGAACATTATAGAGGCATTTCCAAGTCAGAATTTGGATAATCCAAGTGCTGAACAACTGCAGGGAGCTAGCCAGGTTAGGCATAGGTTCAGTAGATCTACGTGTATTATGAAAAAGGAAACTTTTACCGTTACCAGGTGTTGATGCGTTGAATTGATATTTATATAGTGTAGATATTTATACTAAGCTGTAATAAAATGGGGGTATTTTATGTATCAAGGACAAGAAAATTCAGTAAGTAATTATCGATTTAATCTTCCTCATATGGAATTATCGTTGAGAGGCAAACAAGATGCTAATCCAACAGACAATGATGGTCTTGTCCCTTTACATTATGCTGCTTACGGAAATCGCTTAGAGGAAATGAAATTATTGCTTAAAAACGGAGCAAATGTTAATGCATTGGACAATTATGGTTTTACTCCTTTACATTATGCTGCTTGCGGAAATTGTAAAGAGGAGGTGGAATTATTGCTTAAAAACGGAGCAGATATTGATGTAAGAAATCGTTTCGGTGCTACTCCTCTATATTTAGCTGTTCAGGGAGGCCATAAGAATGTGGTAAAATTATTGCTTAAAAACGGAGCAAATGTTAATATAGTAGATAATTCTAGCAAGACTGACGACTGAAGACTTTTACATTTATCTGTTTTCAAAGGCTACACAGAGATAACGAGGTTATTGCTTGGAGATATAGAGAGTCCAAGTACAAGCTGCAGTGACATAAGAATTGAAGAGTTGCAAGTAATTAGTCAGTCTTATTGTTAATAAAACACAAATGAACTTGAGGTAGATGAAGCTAACTGCCTCCTAAATTGTATCTGAATAGATATAAAAGAGTTGACTATTTTTCTTGCCAATTAAAAGTGGTAAAGATTTGATCTACGTCAAAACTCATCTTAGGACTCCAAATAGGGCCATCTAAGTGTGCCTCGATATAAAGAGGGCTGTTATGGTTTGGTAGTATGAAAAAAAGTCTGAATATAGAATTTAAGGAGAAGTTAGATAAGATTAAATTAGAAGAGATAGAACCTGATGCTTGATCGATACTAAACTGTGAACTAGTTGAACATATACCATTTTTGATACTTACTTTTCCATTAATATTTTCAAAAAGCGTACTGCCATTATATATATCAATGTAAGCAAGCTTGGAAATTTCAGGTTTATTCTTACTGCTTAACAACTTAGTGATGAATGAATTAAAATCCACATTTGTAAACTCTATTTTCTGTGCTTGAAAGTTTACATTTCCTGATAAGTTACTAGCCCAATCATTAAAGCTTGTCCCTTGAGTTTTGATTTCACCACTTAAGCTTATCTTACCATTTATGTTATTAACTCCTATAACTTCCTTGGTGTCCAAATTTGCAATAGAAAATTTTGTGTGAATTGAGCCTGCTTTTAGATAACCCTGAAAAAACATTTGTCCATGTTCTAGTATGTAACTTATCTGTTTGATGGTGATAGTGTTGTTTCTTATCACTGTATCCAAGTTAAAATCTTTTAAGACGTTTTGCCCAATTTTAAATTCTGTAGTTTTGATTTGCACGTTTGCATCAAAATCTCCTTTCTCATCTAAAAAATTAAGCTGCTTTGTTGACCATTGAATTTGATTTATTTCATTTTTTGAGTTTCTTTTTACCTCTAATAGTTTTGGTAATTTAAAGATATTTCCATTAAATTTATTACCTGTAAGGTTTACGTCTAATAAAGGCTTAGTGTATTTTTGATCCACTAATATTTTTACACTACCGGTAATGTCGAAATCTTCTCCGAATAACTTTATTTTGTCTGCAACTAGCTTGTTCTCTTGTATTTTTAATGAAAAATCCAAATCTTCAATTTTTGTACCATTGAATATAGAATCTTTAACACTAGTTCTTATATTTACATCATACTTAAGGTTTTTCAGCCATTGCACTTTGCTGAATAATGAATAATCATATTTATCTATATTAATGTTATGTATGCTAAATTTGCTATCGATCATATTGTGTTTTTTGTGTGATTTACCTTAATTGATCCTTGCCAAGATTCTTTGTTATTTAGCAATCTGATATCTGAAAGAGATAATATTCTAGGTGCTAAATATAGTTTAGAACTTGCTGTAAATTGACTTTTCTCTCTTTCTTGCATCTTGATAGAAGGTAAAATATGTGAGATGAACGACTCACCCTTTATCAATATATCACCATTAAATTCAGACAAGTTGCCATTGTTTGAAACTTTTCCTGATAAGCGAGATATATTATTGGTTCCAGGAAATGGAAGAAGAGTATCAACTTTTATTTCGCCATTAGCAAATTTTAGCGTAGCATGAAATTTGTCCAATATCCTGTTTTGATATTGAATATTTGAAGCTTCCATATTAAAATCCAAGCTCAGGTTCTTTGGCACAACCTCTCTAAAAGATTCTAAAAGACCCTTCATATCTGTTGTTTTGTGTGAGCCGTTTTTTAGGTCGACTTTACTAAAACTAATATTGATATTAGTATGATCACTTTTTCTATCATTTTGTATTATACCAGTGCCTTGCATGCTTTTGGACTCAATTTTTAAATCAGTTGCCGTAAACTCGCTTTCATTGAGATTGATATTGGATGATATCTCAATATTTTCGCTGGGAATCACATAAGAAAGGAAGCTAAGATTATTGATTTTTGCCAAGTCGCTCATAGAATCAGAATTATTATTAATCGTCAATACTAAATTGCCCTTGAGCTCTTCTTGATTTCTATTACCTTTAAATAGCAAATTTGCAAAATTTGAATCAACACTAATGTGTACATTATTTTTTGTTACATTAACCTTTCCAGAAAAATCGTAATTGTTGTCACCAATCTGTACTTCACCAAAAAACTGCTTATTTTTTTTTATAGCAACTTCCTTGATGTTAATAGTATCGGCGCCAAAACTTATTTGGCTGTCCTTTATTAATATATCAACTGTTTTATCATTGGCTTTCGTATTCATAATATTAAGTAAATTTTCTTTGTTGCTTTTCATGCCCAAAAATGAGATTGACTTTGGTTGCAATGAAAATGAAAACAACGATAATAGCGATGGCTTTATTTCAATTTTTTTTGCACTTATTAAATCTGATAATTTTTGCTCCTTGTTTTTGTTGTATTGTACATATACATTGTGAATAGTAAGTTTTGGAGTAATGAGCGAAACTTCAATTTTTCCTCCAACATGTACTTTAGCATCATACGTCTTCTCTAACTCTTTTACGATATATTCTCTGTAGCCACTCCAATCCTTAAAAGTTGCAGCAACGTGCATGAGAATTAATAGAAACAAGATTGATGATATGGCGTATAAAGAAAGTTTCATAATAGACCTCTCATTCCAGCATCCCTTCTCTTCTTGTCACCCCAGTGCTTGACACTGGGATCCAGGAAATTTGATTAGACATTAAGTTAATTAGCAAAAAAGTAGCTATTCTTATGTTAAAACATAGCATTTTTACATGAGAAGCTGGTCTGATGAGCACTGGGTTCCTAGTGGAAATTGCTCTCAAACCACAACACTCATACAGTTGTGTGTGTGACACTGTGATCCAGTGTGACTTAAATAAGGTTTTCCAGATTATATAATCAACAAAATTTCTGGATCCCAGTGCTTGACACTGGGATGACAGGAATAGGTTATGGGATGAAAGGAGTGGATATTGGAATAGTAGCTGAAATGACATATAGCAATACAAAGGGTGTAATTTATACATATTTCAAATTATTCAAATTTCCTCTAAAAATTAGGTAAAGAGTGCTAGAATAAATAATAACACTCAAAGCTATTAAAGTTACTAAATAAACAATACGAGCTAGCCCTCTATCGAAAAACAACCCTGCTGATAAGTAATTAGAGAGATAAAGAACTATTGACATAACCAATGTTGCAGTGAGTATTTTTACAATATTTAGTAATAATGCTTGGCTAATCTTATACATCTTATTTACTGTTAAATAATTAATCAATAAAATAGAATTATCCAAGTGGAAATGGAAGTAGCAATAGCAATTCCTATATGTTGGTATTTGTTCATTAATAGGAGATTTAGTATTACATTAATTCCAAGGCACGTTAATGAGAACATAGTTGGTATTTTTAGCTTTCCCCTAGCAAAGAATGTGGGTAGCAATACTTTATTTATAATAAATGCGGGTAAAGAAAGAGAAAATGCTACTAATGTAGGAATAGTTTGCTGCACTGCATAATAATCAAATCGGCCGTAAGAAAAAAGCGTAAGTGTAATTATGTCAGGAATAATGATAAAAGCAGCAGTTATTGGCATAATTAATATTAACCCTATATTAAGGGCCTTGTTCTGTATTTTGACTATATTCTCAGTATCATTTATTCGTTTTGAAATCAGAGGAAGAAGTACTGTACCAATTGCAGTGCCAATTACTCCTTGCGGTAGTTGATTTAGTCTATCGGCATAATATATATAAGAAACTGCATTTGGTATAAAACTCGCCATGATTGTGTCGATCCATAAGCTTATTTGAGTTACACAGTTGTTGATAATTGCAGGTATTACACGCTTGAAAAACAACTTCACTTCGTTACTTAATTCTAAACTAAAAGAAAAGAAAGCCTTTAATTTGTATGCACTAAATATTATTAAAAGTAGCTGCAAAATCCCTCCAATCAGGACGGCTATAGAAAGGTTATGAGCCGGTGTTTCAATGTAAGGTAAAAATAAACTGATTATTAAACAGAGGTTCAAAATGATTGGTGAAATAGCTGTTGAAGCAAAATGCTGTTTTACTTGCAACATTCCACCAATAAGTGATGCGATTGACACGAAGATTATGTAGGGCATCATAATTTTCGACAAAGTTACAGTAAAGGTAAATTTATTTTGGTCAAATCCAGGAGTGAAGATTTTGATCATGTAAGGGAAGAAGGTTTGTGTGATAAGGCAAAAAATTACTAGAATAATAAACGTAATGGATATTACACTACTTGCGAAATTAAATGCCTTTTTATTATCATATGACTCTGCAGAGTATAATGGTATGAATGAGGTAGTAAATGCTCCCTCTGCAAAAAACGATCGAAATAAATTAGCAAAGCGAAACGAGGAAAAGAATATATCTGCAAGAGAGGTTGCACCAATAACCGTAGCAATCAATACATCTCTTATTAGCCCTGAGATTCTTGAAATAGCCGTAAAAAAACTAAATGTGAAAATACTTTTAAACGTATCACGGTGTCAATACGATTGAGTATAATGATAAAAGCATAAATGAAAATATTTAAAACCCTCTGCAAAAGGAGGTAGCTTAAATAATCAATTGACTATTTGTGCTCGTATGTTAAAAATCTTATATCTTGGCGGGCTTAGCTCAGTTGGTAGAGCGTCAGTTTGTGGTACTGAATGTCGCCAGTTCAATCCTGGTCGCTCGCCCCACTAAAAGTAGAGTGGGCAGCCAGCGAGTTACTTGTTAAGTACTTTTCCAACAACCCCTTGATCGTTTCCGTATCACGTGGCTCTCCAATAATCTAACGTTTTAAGGAGTCACCATCATATTTTCCATATTGGATTTTCTTATGGCATTCATGACAAACAACAAGAGTTTTCCTCTGTCGTTCAATCATTCTCTTTTTCCATTCCGGTAGTTCAGTATTACGTTTACCAAGCAAATCAGCAAGTTTACGTACGTGATGTACTTCAATCTGCTCTTGTGATTTACATAATTCACAAGTTTGTGCCAATAGTCTTTGCTCTATTTCACTACGCTTATTCCATATTGGTATAAGGTTATCACTTATGCTTACCCATTTATTCCATTTTAGCAACACAGCACCAAAGTGTGTAATTAATGGTATCTTTGATGGTAAACGATCTACTCTGATTTGGATGACTTTTCGTTTTTCACCTTCATCATTTTCGATCGTCGCACCAAATTTTCTATAAATTTTCCTGCAAGTTGTTTTGTATTTAGATGCTAAAGTCTTTACTAATGATACTTCCATCACATATTTCAGATAACTTAGTGTGTGAAGGTTGTAGGCCATTTTGTAGTATTGTACAATTCCTCGATATTCAGTTTGATACTGAGCAACAATACTGTAAGCTGTATCAATTGTACGTTGAGGTAAATGTATCGGTTTACCACAACGCATATATTCAGAACACTTTTTCTGCTTTATATGATGTGGTACACGTAACCCAATACTACCGTTAATACATCGTTGTGTCCGATGATCATGTTTATCATCTGCATGCAAAACATGTATTTCATAACCCAAAAAATTGGCTTTGCTATCACACGCATGTGTAATAAACGTTTTATCTTCATTAAGCATAAGTTTGAGCTCCTCATTGAGAAACCCAGCAATCTCATTCTTAATTTGTTCAGCTTCATTCTTTGGTCCTGCAAACCCTACCAGAAAATCATCAGCATACCTAACATACCAAAGACGTCGATAATTTAGATCGCAAGAATCCTTAGATGGCATACCCTGCACTAATTGACGCAGTTGTTTTGCTTGATCCCAGTTCCCTTGTTTTCTCATCATCGATACTTGCATGGTTAACCTTAAATATTTTGGATTTGTCCTTCTTCGCTTACCTCGGTTATTTGCTGGTATTAGTATATGCTCCACATGTTTATCTAACCGATCGAGTAATATGTTACTCAGAATTGGACCAATAATAGAACCTTGTGGTACCCCACTATGACTCTTATTGTACTTCCAATTTTCCATATATCCTGCTTTTAGCAGTCGATTGATTAGCTGAATAAAACGGTTATCTTGGAAGCTTTCACTCAGTATTTTCAACAACATAGTATGATCAATTGAGTCATAACATGCACTGAGATCTCCCTCTATAAACCATTTTGTACCTCTGCCTTTTTGCATTACTGCTCTTAATGCAGTGTGGCATCCACGCTTTGGTCGAAATCCATGTGAACATTCACTAAATTAAGGCTCATAGTAGGCTTCCAATATTAATCGAATTACTTCTTGAAGTAACTTATTTGACCATGTTGGCAACCCTAACGGCCTGCGTTTACCACTCTTCTTTAAAACATAGATACGTTTTACTGGTGTCCACCGATATCGCTCATAGCGTAAACCCTCTATGATTTTATCGATCTTTTCCAAAGACATACCATCAACTGTCACACCTTCTGTCATAGCACCTTTATTACGACAAAGTTTGCCATACGCCCGAAGGTAAAGATCACGCTGATAGAGTAGGCGATATACGTTTTTAACCGGCAAATTTCTTTGTCCACGTTCACGTATAATGTTAAGTATTGTTTCAGCTTTCCGCATCTTGCGTACCTCCCAATTTCAACATTCAATTATCTGTCACCCTTTGCCCTGTATGTGGCTTTCCCACACTCCCCGGTGATTCGTTACTTTCACGACTACTACGATGACTCCGTAACCATAGAACTCGCGTTCCTTAGGTCATCCCATGTTCCGTCACTAAGAACTGTTCTAGATCAACTTAGGTTTTCTATTCATCCTCTTAAATAAGTTCACTACTTATCGTTCTACAGCCAGAATGTCACACAAACGAAAGTTTAATTTGTGCTTACTGTAGACATGGGGTTTTAAATGTGATACCCATGGATGTGAAATCCCACCCCTGAAGATTAGAATTCAAGCAGTTTAGCTTTAACCATATTGATCAGGTGTTGCAAGCCGTTACCTCACACATCTTCAGATAACTCTCGCTTTACATACATGCTCTTGTCCTCCTTCCCTTTCGGGTTAAAGTTAGTTGTTCACCTCGAGGCCATTTATTCTGAACCCCGCTTAGCTCCGCTAAGTATTTCTTAATGCGTACCACGGCGCACATTTCCACTTTACATAAATATAAACATTAGATATTTTTGCACAGCCGTTAGCATTCCTTGTTGCTCTAGTATTTAGATGGCGGAGGGGAAGTTTGCGATTTAGAGTAAAAATGATGCCTATTAATTAGTGAGAGGGATTGTATGTATATTTGTTTGTTAGCTTATAGTATAGTGTCAGCACTAGGAGTATTAGCTTGGTGGTTAAGTCTTGACACTTCATCACCTTTAGCCATAGGTGGAATTGCTGGTTGTATAGCTCCAGCATTGATTGCGGTTTTTCACGTAGGATATTTATTATATAAGTTTTGCAAAAGAGATCCTGTTGGGGAAAAGCATGAAAAAGCAGCAAATTTTTTGAGTTTCATGGTATCTACAAGCTCTTCAATTGGAGTTATACTTGCTGGAAGCATAGCTGCTATTTTTCCTAATCCAAGAATAGGATTTACAATAATAAATGGAATGATAGGGCTGATAGCACCGATTTTAGGGCTTTTTCCAACTGTAGCTATAATGTATTGTGCAGATAAAACAGCAATTACACCTGCAGTAAGTGCAATTTCGATTACAGATTCTACATATGTCAAAGTATCTCACGAAGAAGAAGTAGATGAATGTATAACCTTTCCGGAAGAAAAAGTTAATAAAAGTATCATCTTTTCCAAAGTTGAAAAAGTTTTTTCTGCGAGAGAGACGGCAGTTTGAGCTAAGTTAGTGTGCAATGTTGTAATCTGTAAAATTTGACATCAATCACTGATAGTTGGAATATTATAGAGTAGGAATTACTCAAGAAGATGCATAAGTACGACGTAGTGGTAGTAGGTGGCGGTCATGCCGGGTGTGAAGCAGCTGCAGCTGCAGCTCGCCTTGGTGCGAACACACTACTTATAACTCACAAAATTTCAACTATAGGAGAGATGTCTTGTAATCCAGCAATTGGAGGAGTTGCAAAGGGTGTTGTAGTTAGAGAAGTAGACGCCCTTGATGGAATAATGGGGAGAGCTATCGACCGAGCAAGCATACACTCGGTCGTTTTAAATGGCAGCAGAGGCGCAGCGGTATGGGGCCCACGTGCACAGGCAGACCGAAAATTATACAAAAAAGCAATACAGGAAATTATTCTAAATTATAACAACTTGACAGTAAAAGAAGAGTCAGTTGACGATTTTCTTATCGAAAGTGATAGCAATGGAGAATCTTATGTAAAAGCTGTAATAACAGACTCAGGGGAACGTATACTGACAAGCAGAGTTGTTTTGACTACAGGGACTTTTTTACGTGGTGTGATTCATATAGGAGAGCAAACAACTCCTTCTGGAAGAATGGGAGATAAACCTGCAATAGAGCTTGCAAACACGCTAAAGAAGTATGATTTTAAACTGGGCAGATTACGTACCGGAACTCCACCGAGGCTTGATCGTGGCACTATAAACTGGTCAGTATTACAAGAACAAGTGGGTGACAATCCACCTACACCATTTTCTTATCTTACAGAAAAAATTAACCAGCCTCAGGTTTCATGTTTTATTACTCATACTAATGAACATACACACAGAGTAATTCGAGAGAATCTTCACAGATCAGCTTCTTCATATTTAAATAACGTTATTGCACCAAGATACTGCCCATCAATTGAAACTAAAGTTAAAAAATTTGCAGAAAAAAATAATCACCAAATATTTCTAGAACCAGAAGGGATTGATGATAACACTATATATCCAAATGGAATTTCAAATTCATTGCCCATCTAAGTGCAGTATGAAATGATAAAGAGTATAAAAGGGCTTGAAAATGCAGAAATATTAAGACCTGGATATGCAGTTGAATACGATTATATCGATCCACGAGAGCTATTTCATACTCTCGAAACTAAGAAAGTTAAAGGACTATATTTTGCTGGTCAAATTAATGGTACCACTGGATATGAAGAAGCAGCCGGTCAGGGAATTATTGCCGGAATCAATGCAGCACTCTCTTTATCTCAAAAAAGTTTTGTTCTTCATCGTACGGATTCATATATCGGTGTAATGATAGACGACTTGGTCACTAAGGGAATTGCTGAGCCTTACAGATTATTCACATCGCGTGCAGAATATAGACTGGCAATCAGGTCAGATAATGCAGATAGAAGATTAACACAAAAAGGTTATGATATTTTCCTTGTATCGCATGAGAGATACTCTATTTTGCAGAATAAACTTAAGTCTATTAAGCAACTTGAGGAGAAATTGGAGAGCCTAACAATTACTCCTGAGCAGCTCAGGTTCTATGGTGTTAAAATATCTTATGATGGAATAAGAAAAACAGCATTAGATTTACTCGGTTATCCAAATATCGATTGGAATAAATTACGAGAAATATGGCCGGAGTTAAACAATGTTATGTGTTGGAATGACAAAACGGAATGCTGGAATGACATCACGATGGTCAGCACAGCTAAAAATGAAATATGTGAAGCAGTTGCAATTGAAGCAAAATATAAGCCTTATCTAGTAAGACAAGAAGCAGATATGAGGTTTTTACAAGAGGAAGTTAGCACTCAAATTCCAACTAATTTCAACTACTCACAGATTAAAGGTTTGTCCACTGAAGTGGTAGAGAAGTTGCAAGCAATAAAGCCAGCAACAATTGGTATTGCTAAGCAAATACAAGGCATAACTCCAGCAGCGATAGTTAGCATATTAGTGTACCTTAGGAATAAAAAAACGAAAATAGCTGCTAATTCTGCATAAGGTACTCCATGTCAAAAATCGAAAAATTTCGCTCTTTTATGCACGAAATAAATGTTGATGCATTTATGTTGCATATTAAAGACGAGTATTTAAATGAATATTCAAAAGAGTTAACGGAGTTATGTGGCTTCACAGGAACAAATGGGCTACTTATTGTTACAAAAACTAACAGTTGCCCATTTTTTACAGATGGACGCTATATTACACAAGCTCGCAGTCAGCTCGATCAAAACAATTTTCAAGTATATAATATACAAGAAGAGGATCCACACAGGTGGGTAAAAGCAAACTTAACATTGACTACCTCACTGGGTTATTATTCAAGATATTTTACTGTAAAAGAGATAAGGAAATATGAAAGCATTTGGAAACTAGTGCCGTACTTAATTGAAAAAGAAGGTAGTCATAAAACACAAACAATAGTGTCGCATACATCTGGTGAGAATAGTAAGAGTAAATGCGAAAGAGTTGCTAAAAGCATAGAAGCTGAAGCAGTACTTCTGACTGATCCAAATTCAATTTCATGGCTGCTAAATTTAAGAAATGAAAGTGCTGAATATACTCCCTGTATATGGGGTCGTGCTATATTATACAAAAGTGGTAATGTTGATTTGTTTGTTCAAGATAAACAACATTCAACCATACAAGCGGATTTAGATAATAATGTTAGTATTTTTGATATTTGTGAATTGGAAAGCTCTCTGTGTAAGCTAAATTCAATGATGATAGATCCAAGCACAACTCCAATGAGCATTATGAATGCAATAGATCCCTTGTATAACCATTATTTAAATGAAAAATCAGCTTCGGTGTCATTCCAGTACTTGACCAGAAATAAAAAAGCATGGATCCCGGTGTCAAGCACTGGAATGACAATAGGTAATGAAAAAGGTCTAATAGAAAATAAGCAGATAATTGAGAAAGAAGATCCTTGTTTGATTCATAAAGCAATAAAAAATCAAATTGAAATAACTGGAGCTATAAGTGCGCACATCAAAGATGGAGTAGCAGTTACAAATTTTCTATATCGGCTTATTGGCAATGAAATTACTGAGCTCGAAGCTGAAGCAAAGATTTTAGAATATAGAAGAAAGCAGGATTTGTTTAAGCAACCGAGTTTTCCAACGATTTCCGCATTTAATGAAAATGGAGCAATTATTCATTATCGTGCAAGCAGTAAGACAAATAAAGCTATTAAAAAAGATGGACTATATTTGATCGATTCTGGTGGTCAGTATCTTGATGGTACAACTGACGTTACAAGAACTATAGCAATTGGCAATCCAACCAATGAGCAACGAGCTCACTACACAATAGTACTAAAGGCTCACATTGCGATAGCAAGTTCGGTCTTTCCCCCTGGCACTACTGGTGGAGAATTGGACATATTAGCGCGTATAAATTTATGGAAATTTGGAATGGATTACATGCACGGTACAGGGCATGGAGTGGGGAGTTACCTTTCGGTACATGAAGGACCGCAAGCAATATCAAAGGGAAATAAAGTGGAACTCATGCCAGGTATGATACTTTCTAACGAACCTGGCTATTACATTCCAGGAAAATATGGAATAAGAATTGAGAATCTGATGTATGTTGAAAAGCAAGAAAACGGCTTCTTAAACTTTAAACAACTGACTTCCATTCCATATGATAAAAAGCTAATAGATGTCTAAATCCTTACTGAAGATGAAGTTAAATGGATAAATAGCTATCACCAATTTGTTTATAAAAATATAGAAAATGGCATAAAAGACAAGGAATGGTTAAAGAGAGTATGTGAAGCTTTAAAATAGTTAATTTGTCATTTAATCAAGTATTAATATAGTTGTTCTTGTATTGTTTTTAATTAAAAACAATATATAATATTAGTTTCAAGTAGGTGTAATTATGACAGATAAAGTACAAGATGATGAATTTATGAAGCAGTACATGGATACTTGCAAAGAGCAAATAGAAAAATTGGCAAGCGACCCTAATTTGCTTCAACAGACCTTAAAGCCATTCATGCAAATGTCTCAGCAACTTATGGATGGTGGTATGCTAGAAGGAAATATGCCTAGCATGATACCTGATATGGGTGGTATGGATATCAACAAGATGATTGCTCAGATGAAGGAAATGTATGATTACATAAAGAGTAATCACAAAGAGCTCATGAGAAAAGATGCTTCACAAATTCAAGAGCTTGATGATTCCAGCAGAAGATTGAGAGGCTTGGTCAAGAAATTGATAGAGAAAGTTGAAGCTAAGTAGTATTTATTCATATCAAAGAGCTATAGCAGTAGTGAGGTCTTGTTTCTCAAATTTAGTATTACCGTAAAATTAAATATAAACATAAAGGGATGAAGAGATGATTGAACTTAAGAGCCAAGAAATTTGTCCAAATGGAAATAAGAAAAATTTGATTATTTTTTTTCATGGTTGGGGTTCAAGTGGCGATAATTTCGTTCATCTTGCTAAAGTTATGGGCAAGTTTTTGCCTGATTCATATTTAGTAATTCCCAATGCTCCGTTTAAGAGAGAAATAGGTGATGGTTATCAGTGGTTTAGTTTAGAAGATCGTAGTGAGGAAGCACTATATAATGGGGTGAAAAATGCTGCATCAATTGTAAATCATTTTATTGATGCAAAATTAAAGGAGCTTAATTTAAAAGATATGCAGCTGTCTTTAGTTGGATTTTCTCAAGGGGCAATGCTTGCAATGCATGTAGCTCTTACCCGACTTCAGTCTTGTGCATCAGTTGTTGCATACTCTGGTAGGTTTCTTTCACCTTCAAAAACTGCACCGGAGATCAAATCAAAACCCAGCATATGTGTTATTCATGGTGATGCTGATGACATGGTACCTTTTTCTTCCCTTGATTTAGCGGTTAAAGCTCTGAAAGAAAATGGAGTAAACGCTCAAGGATACCCAATTCATGGATTAGGGCATATTATTAATGAAGAGGGAATAAAGTTAGGGGTTGAATTTATCAAGAAGAATTTTAAAAATTAATTTTCATGCACTTGTTTTGCTTTGGATATGGATATGTAGCTAAATTTTTATCGCAAAAATTACTAAATTTAGGTTGGAAAGTTAGCGGTACATCAAGAAATAAAGATATACAACTTTTTAATTATGAAAAGGTCGACCAAGATCTACTTAAAAGCGTAACGCATTTTTTAGTTTCTATTCCTCCAGACGGCGATGATGTTATGGAGAGATACGGTCATTGTCTGGAGAATATTAAATGGCTTGGTTATCTGTCTGCAACTAATGTTTATGGTGAACACTGTGGTAATTGGGTGAATGAGGAATCTGAAACAAAGCCTATAGAAATTAGAGGAAAAAAGTCCGAAGAAAAGTGGCTAAATAGCAAATTGCCTGTACATATTTTCCGGTTGGCTGGGATATATGGTCCTGGTAGAAATGCGCTAATTGACCTGCAGCTTGGCAAAGCAAGAAATGTGAAAAAAAAAATTTCTCGTATTCATGTTGAAGATATATCGAATATTTTATTTTCTTCCATGCAAAATATAAAGCCTTATGAGATATACAATTGTGCAGATGATTTACCTGCTACGCAATCTGAAGTGGTCACTTATGCAGCCGAGCTTCTCAATATTAGCCCTCCAGAGCCAGTTGAGATTTCTTCTGTACCAAATTACGCACGGGGTTTTTATTTAGGGTCAAAAAAAGTAAGCAATACTAAAATTAAAAAAGATCTTGGTGTCTCTCTAGTTTATCCTGATTACAAGGTGGGTTTAAAGAGTTTGTATATATTAGAATAGAGAAAATTAGATTGCCAGATGCAAAATTTTTCTTGAATGTTCCTTGTTTTGATGTAATACCACTAGGCATACTATTATATAGAGGTAAATATGTTCAGCACTCAATCGCTCTCGGTTGAAAATGTTCTATTACATCAAGCCGCTTATAATGGTAACATAAATGAAGTTAGGTTATTACTTAATGTAAAAACTGATATCAATATCAAGGATAAAAAAGGATTTACAGCCTTGCATTTTGCTGCTTATTCAGGACATTTAGACGTAGTAAAGTTACTAATCAGTAAAGAAGCTAATATTCATGCAAGAACTACTAAAGGCAGTACAGTTTTACACTTTGCTGTTGTAGCTAAAAGCAAAGCTATAGTAGAGGAGTTAATTAAAGTGGGAGCTGATCCCAATATAAAAGACTGTACTGATGGTAAGACACCTTTACATATTGCTGCTCAAAATGGACTTGTAGAAGTTGTAAAGGTGTTGCTTAATACTCAAGAAATTGAGATTGATGCTAAAGACAATGAATTTGGTATAACAGCTCTGTACTTAGCCTCTCAGAACGGACATACTGAAATAGTTGAACTATTAATTAGCACAAAAAATGCTCATGTTAACATAGTAGATAAAAAAAATAATGACACACCCTTGTATCTAGCTGCTCAGAATGGGCATGAAGCAGTAGTTAAGTTGCTTCTTGATAATGGTGCTAAAGTCAATGGCTGTGATACCAGTATGAATCCTTTGTGTGTAGCTGTTAATAATGGCCATGACGAGGTAGCTCAATTATTACTTAGTGTAGAAGGGGTGGATGTCAATATTGGCAATCAGCTTGGCAATACACCTCTACATATAGCAGCTATGAAAGGTAATGAAAAAATGGCAAGATTACTGCTAGAAAAAGGTGCTGATCCTAATATTAAAAACCTTTCAGGAGATAATTCCTTACAAGCTGCTGAGTACGTAAGAAACATTAGCTGGCATGATAATCCTCCAAATGTACAAGGAGGATACTTCGTGTTAGTTGGCTCGAATAGAATATATTCATTTCAGCAATTTTATGAGCAAAAAAAAATTATGGAGCTTTTGGTACAACATATAAATGATAGCAGACCTAGCTCATCAGTAGATGAAATTGACGTATCTGTTCAGCAGAGTGGCAAAATAAGATAGATGAGAAAACTAGTTTGTGACATTGGCGTCCAGTTAAATTTACATGGATTCCAGTGTGACGCACTGGAATGACATCTTCAATGTTCTGTACAGCTGTGCGTTATGCACTGGGATGACATTATGAGAACTGAGATACAAAAAAAGAAACACTGGTTTCACATGGATCTGAACAGATACTCTCAGTGATGTAAATTCAACTTTACCCCATTGGCAACCATCAGGGTCCTTTGACTATAATCCTAACAATTCTTTTCTAATTTCTTCTTTAATTGTATCAATAATCTTTTGATCAAGTTTATTTATTAAGGAATCATCAATACCTGTGATGTCATCTGGATTTTGTATCATTTTTTCAATAGCATCATCTATTTTTTTTACTCTTTCTTTATTAATTTCATCAAATATAGGTTTAATTTTCACATAACCAGGAGCGCCCTTGCTATAACTTTTGCTGCTTTTGTTGATACAACCACCAGCTCCATATGTTTTATTCACGTAATTTTTACTACACTTTGTTACATCTTTATACCCAATCTCACCATTTTCTATATATGCTATTTTATTATCTTTACTAGAATTTAGCTTTTCCCCTTTCTTAATTTCTTCTTTTAATTTTAAACTTTCTTCATGAATTATTGTATCTTTGTAATTCTTTCCCCCATAGGTTCTGTGTGTACCTCCACCTGCAACAGTAATTAAATCTTTACAAATTGTTTCTGAAAGGTCTCTGCACATTTTTATTAAAGTAGGTCCCCCATCCTTGTTAGATATATGATTTTCTTGTCCACCACCTCCTTCTGTTACTTTTACTTTAATATATGGATAACTAGGGTTGACTCTCAGTTTAGCTTTAATGTAATCACCTGGCGTTCCTGGTCTATTTTCTGTAGACTGAGCTTTATCAGCTATATGACCAGCTTCACCACCTCCCCATGCTTCTATTTCAACGTAATCATACATTGACAGATCATCTGTATGGCCATCTCCAAGCTCATAAAGTTTTTGATCCCTGTTTTCAATAATCTGCTTCTTATGTTTCAATTGTGCTATTATTATTTCACGCAATCTCTTTTTTAAACCGTCTAAATCGAACCTGCATAATTTATCAGCGAAAAAGACTTCTGTTCTATTTGCTTTAATTGGATTATCTAACTTCGTTACAACGACACTTTCATCTTGTGAAACTCTTAAGTAAAAAGGCTTATTATCCTTGCCTATATACTGTGTTGAGCGACTACACACTCCATCAAAGCAGAGGCAACCATCATCACCATGATTACAATTTTTTTCTTCATACTTTCCATCTGTTAACTCATATACTATTTTGCATTTGTCACAATTTTGTTTTGTATCTACCTCTTTATCCTCTTTCGCCATGCAATTATCTCTAGGCTTATTTTCAGCAGGAATAGAAATATATCCTTTTTTATTGAATATTATTTCATCTAGTGCATCTTGTGGCTTTGCTAAAACCTCAATTGTTTCGTTACAGGGAAAATAATAAGATTGATTTGATTCTTTCGAGTAAACAGTATTGTGTTTAGCATAGCTTGCTCCTACTGACTTCAGTGGTATTAGCTCACTTCCTTTTTCAACAACAAGCTCTTCTGGTTCCGGCTGCCAACCAGAAAGGCAGAGCATTTTACTTTTAGGATTTTCTTTATATTTTATTTCTACTTTTGGATATCCTGAGTCATCTAGTTTGCACTTACCATTCTGAAGCTCTTTACATTCTGTTTCAATATCGGGAACGTATCCATACTTTTTGAGAACTTCAAATTGCGAATTATTTTTTAATACACCTTCTATTATGTTATCGATATAACTTTTTCTATTACCGCTATTGGTTGTTTTTTCTACTATTGCTGGCTTTACTACTATTAAAGGCAGATGGCCAATGTATGTAGGAGAATTTTTATTAACATAAAAAGTACAGATGCCATTACTGTGAGTTCCACGTGCGTCATAAGTACAAACGTTCTCACTTATCTTCATTTTTACTTTTAGCGTATTTTCGCCTTTACCCTCATTAGGCTTTGGTATGCTCACTTCTTCAATCTTTGGAGCAGGTGGCGCTGGGAAGCAGCGAGCAGGAAATTGTAATTTTCTTTTGGACTCTTCTCTCTCAGTACCATAATATTCAGTGCAGAGCTGACCTTTTTTTCTATAAGTATTAAAGTGACGGTGGATATCTTTATCTGGAATAGAGTATGTAGCACTTTGAATGTTTTTATTACTTGAAATCACGCGTGGAAAAGTTAGCTCTCTTCTTTCTTTCAGCTCACCAATAATGACTCCAACTCTTGGATGAAAGTAATCATTGTCTTCATTTGTTATAGGGACAATTCTAACTTGTGGTGGTGACATCGCAAGTTGTTCACAAAATGGAGGTGGGCCAGGTGCAAGTTGTACAGGGGCACACTTTACCTTTGTTTGATAGCATGTATCACAAGCTTTTTCCATCTCTCCAGGACGAAAAATATTTTCCCCAGAAAATACTCTAGAGCCCCATGAAGAAATTCCTGACATACAAGCACCCTTTTGGCTACAAGCGCATATCCTAGGAGAATTAGCAAATTTTACTTTTTCTTCATCAGTAACACCATCTACCCATTCCCATCCAAGACCTTGAGCAATTTCTCCTCCAGACTTTGTTTTATCTCCTTCCCAATCGATAAAAGCTGCTGCAGAAATTCCAGCTCCTGTACTCTGCGTTCCATATATCTTGCGGCAGAATGTTCCACTGGATAATATATAACAGTTGTCGTTCCCTTCGTAATCGCAGACCTTAATTTTTGGATCGAAGTAACCGCCTACTCCTTGATCTTTCACCATTGTTACTTTGATTTCTTTTAATAGATGAGGATCAAAATCCAGGCTACCTCACTTGCCAGTAAAGAAGTTCCAAAAGCCTTTACCTACTTTACTTGCATTTGCCTCAATATCAGTATTACTTTCCACAAAACGCGGACAATCAGCATATCCTTGATAAGAAAGACAAAATATCAAGGAGAATATCAATAAAAAATTAAGCTTTACATTTTTCATAGAACACCGGTAACCACTTACTCACTTTCTCGCCTTTTTCCTTCATCGCCTCATACATATACTTTATAGTCTCTTTATTAGCTGAAAGTACATGTATTTCTTTTATATTCTTCAAATCTAGATTTAAAGTTACTAAACCTTTGTATTGCTTTATCAAAAATAAACCTTCCTGTGTTGGTGTTTGCAAAATGACATTCAGTTCCTCTTTCGACAGAGAAAATGCTTTCATGTATAACCTGTTTGCATTTATGTTCGGCATCAGGATCCTCGTATCGACATGCTTATCTAAATATTGAGTAAACTTGCTAGCAAATGCTAGGTTTAAGTTTTCAGTACTTAGAATTACTACAACATTTAACTTTGTCATTCTTTGCATCCAGTCGTCAAACTCTCCCTCTGTAGGAAAAATGTTACTTATCTCCCATGCTTCATCCAAAACAAGTATTGCAGGTGAGCCATCACATTTTGCTTCGAAAGAGTATAAGAAATAGTAAAGTATCACGGACATACATTCTTTTTGCTTAGTGAGATTTGCAGTATTGAGGGATATAGTTTTTGTTCCCCAGTCAATATCTGACTCATCGCCATCTTGGAATAAGTAAGCAAATTCACCTTCACCACACCATTTACTTATTTTGCCTCCAAGAAGTAAAAGCACTTCAGAAATTTGAGAAATAGAGCGTGATTCTCTTGGTATAGTAAATATAGAATCTACAATTTTTTTTGTCTTTTCTTCTACGTCTACCAAACTTGCATCTGCAACCATCCTTTTGATCAATTCAACAAGCATATTGCGATTAGAAGCACTATCTTCAATGTTCAGTGGGTTAAATTTTAGACTTTTATCTTTATATTTTGGATCAATTATGTAATATTGGCCGCTTACTGCTTTAGTAAATATTATTGATTTTCCAGTATTATCCAATATAACAATCCTAGGGTTAAATTTTCTTGATTCCGAAAGTAAGAAATTGATCAGTGAGGTTCTACCTGAATTTGGAGCTCCAAGTATTGTGGTATGACCATTATTTTTCTTTCCATGAAAGTTAAAAAAGTAAGGACTGCCTTTTTTTGAAAAAAAAACTGTTACTGCTTTTTTCCATCTTCCTCCTTTTAACGTACCTGATGTAAAATCATGCAACATAGCAAAGCTGCAAGCATATTTTTCTAATATATTTTTTGGTTGTGTAACAAAAGCAAAGTTTCCAGGAAGCTGTGCCCAAAAATGATTTTCCATGTGCAGATCAGTTCTAAACATCATCAACCCGATTAACGACATTACAGAGGATAAATCGCTGATATTTTTAGCTAACCTATTCTTATCATCTGCAAAGATTGTAACAATAATTTTCTGTTGACAAAAATCCATAGCAGAAATTTTTTCAAGCTCTATTATTTCATTTATTCCTGAGTTTTGAAGTAAGGTATTGTCCTCACTGATTTGCAGTATATTAATTTGTTTTTTGAATTCTTTTACTGCTTTATTATTACTAGTAAATATTATTATTTCTGTGATGATAAGCTCAGAGTCAAGTTGCAAACACCTATCTATATTTTCTAAGGGGATTTCTCGATATTCCTTTATGCAAAAAATAGAACCAAACTTCTGTTGACCTTCAAACGATGTTTGAAATTTATTGAAACCGAAAGCTACTTTTAGGTTTTTCACATGCTCCGATAGATCCCTTTCACATATCGGATAATCTTTGTGCGTTAATGTAATAATGTAATGGAGAAATTCCATCATTTGAGAATATATTTTGCCTTCACTAGACCTAAGGCCCAGTTTTTTAGCTCCAAAAGGTTCTAAATCTTTTTGAATCAGGTCAGTTATTTTTTGTAATTCTTGATGATTTTTTTGTAAAATAACTTGTGCCTATTCTTTATCCTGCCAAAACAAAAATGCATTATTAATATGTTTGCCAAAATCACTAAGTAACACCACAATGTATAGCTCATTTATATACTGTAGTTTACTATCAACTAGTTTATTAAACCATGTTGAGTGTAGCTGATCGGAAAAGTCTGCAGTTTTATTCCACTGTAAGATCAGTTTATTGCGCTTACGGACAGTGTGAATCCAAACGGTAAAATATAAACTCTTGATATTTTTTGATATACTTTTTCTAATTTCAGTTCTAAGATCACCATAGTTATCAACTGAAGAATAGTCTTCTAATTTGATTATTTTTAACAATTCCCCCTGTTTTGTTAGTATAGTTTCTTCATCGTAGTGGCAAGCATAAGGGATAAAATCTAAATTAATACTTTCTATTAACGCTAAATTGTTCTTTTTTTCAGAATTAGAGCTAGTAGCTGGTATTTTTGGTTGCATACAATATCATGCGTATTCAATAAAAAGATAATAAAGAATCATCTATCTTACTGAATCCTTATCTTCTTTTTTGTTATTGGATTGTAACTGTGTCCTTTGCAAAGTTGAATTTTTCTTTCAGGTAATCTGTTGCCTTTTCTGTGCTTCCAAACATCATGATCAGTACGCCAAATATTATCATGAAAAAAATTAGGCCTCTGAACACTACTGCAAGTATCACTGTAGCTATACATAAACCTATAATTGTTGAGGGACTTATATTTTCTACAGTATCTTTAACTGAAAATGAAGAAATAAGTTCTTTCAACGTTCCTGGTATATTTTTCAATTCATCACTTGCTTTGCTAGAACATGACATGAAGATAAAACTTAACAGTGCTACAATAGCAAAAACTCTACCCAATTGAATATGCATCAGCTAAATACCTTTAAGATACTCCTCAAATGTAACAATTTTTACATCAATAGGCAAGAACCGAATTCACTTGCTCACCATAAGTAACTCATATTTAACTTTTATCACCGTGTTAGCTCTTTATTATCAACAAGAGGACTCACACTAATGGATGTCAATTTACTTGACAGAATTTTTGAACAAAATTCAGCAGCAGCAGCTGTAGCAAACACTGCAGCCACCACAAACAGTCCTGCTCCTACTAATCCTGATGTCATTACTCCTGCAACAATGCACCCTATTGCTAAGAGAGCAGAACTTGTTACAAGTGCGACGTGAAGATTTTTATTATGAGGTTCTTTAACTTTACTCTTATTTTCGTAATTAGCAGCTTCTTGTTTATTTAAAACAGCTTTTTCCTCTTTTTTTTCAAGTTTAAGCTCAAGCAACTTTGGCCCAGATTCTTCACTCTTTAATATTAGCTTTTCTTTAACTTGATCACCTGAATTTTCACTTTCTTGCATCTGTGGCTCTGCTGCTGCAACTTGCTCTGGTTGCATTTCCTCTTTTTGTAGATTATTATTTTTCTTAGCAGAGCTTAATATTGAGTCTAAATCTTCTTCAGATGAAGTGCTTGTTACTGAAGTTAAGCTGCTCCTTCTGCTACTTGATAACAAGCCAGGTGAACTTACTCCACTATCTAAGTCATTCTTTAAATCTTTACAATCAATCGAAAGGTCAGATTGACTATTCAATTGTGATTGTGCGATCTTCTTTCTTGCTTGCGATTGTTCTGATGTAGGAGTTGTTAAATTACCATAATAACCTGAACTTCTCAAGGTATTGTATGTTCCTGGGGTTCCTTTTCCACTTACACCCTTAGCTAAAGAATCCTTTTCCAGAGGATTAATACCTGAATTTTTGGGAATTTCAACTTCACTAGGAAAATTTTTTTTCTTAAATAATCCCATAACATTACCTTGTCTATCTGTTTGATTATTTCTAGAACCTTTCTGATTTTGAATAGTGCTATTAGAATGATTTTTATCACTGTTCTTATTAGTAATTACTGAAATTATTTCTAATATTTTTCCTCTTCCTGTTGGTGATCCTTGTGATTTTTCTATTTCATTCTTAAATACTGGAAGTCTGACCTCTAATCCCATTACTTCTTTTTTCAATGCTGGAAGGAAGTTGTCAATATAATATCTATAATATTTTTGATATTCTTCTTGCTCTCTCAGTAATTTTTCTAATTGAATTAATACGTTAGGATCAGCTCCTTTGTTGAACAACTCTATGCATTTTGTGATAGTTCCATCTCCCTTTTTTAGATTTTCATGAGTATGTTTTTTTTTTGTGACCTTTTTGTGTATAATTTCGTACAACTCTTTCGTTTTTGATGCTGAATAATTCTCTGTTTTCTCCTTTCTCTTATCTGAGATTTGTGAACTTCTGATAGGATCGCTAGTAGATGAGTAAGTATTGTTTCCTACTGCGCTATCAAATAGCACTCTTTCCTCATATGATGAATCAAGCATAACATTCCTCTCACACAAATAAAATGTATGAATACCTCTTTAGCGTTAATTTTACATTAAAACTGGGCAGTTATGCCTTATTACGGATAATTATAGCAATTTGCTAACTATTTTCTTTGCTGATTACTGATTTTACATTTCAACATAATTGCTTGCCTGTTGAACTAGCATATCTATTACTTCTTTTACAGGCTTTTCTCTATCAACCATGCCAACACTTTGACCGGCCATTAAAGATCCTGTTTCAACATCTCCATCAATTACTGCCCTTCTTAAAGCTCCAGCCCAGAATTTTTCTATTTCAAGCTGCCCATTTTCTTTTGAGATCTGTCCATTTTGATATTTATCGATAATGTCTCTTTGATGCTTCATAAAATCGTCATTTGCTTTGTTAGCTATAGCTCTTACTGGAATTACAGGAAAATCAGCACTGATCTGCACAGAAGATACTGCATTACGCGCAGCTGATTTGATAAACACTTCTTTAAAATTTTTGTGGGCAATTGACTCATTTGTGCAGACAAATAATGTACCTATTTGACAGCCACTTGCTCCCATTTCTAGATAGTTCACTATCATTTCGCCTCTTCCTATTCCACCTGCGACAAACACTGGTATTTGTTCATTTTCAAAATGAGGCAATATCTCTTGTGCGAGAACAGAAGTGCTAACTGGACCTATGTGCCCACCTGCTTCCATTCCTTCTATTATTAATGCATCTACTCCCATTTTTACTAACCTTTCCGCAAGGCTTAATGCTGGTGTAAAGCACATAACTTTAATACCTGCATTCTTGATTTTTTCTATATTAGGCTTTTTTGGTAACCCGCCAGCGAGAACTATGTGGCTTACTTTTGTTTCAATGCATATATCTATTAACTCACTCAAATTTGGGTGCATAGTAATTAGGTTTACACCAAATGGCTTATGAGTTAATTTTTGTGTTTCTATGATTTCTTTTTTCAGTAAATCTGGAGACATTGCACCACTCGCAATTACGCCAAATCCACCAGCATTTGAGATTGCTGAAACCAAATTTCTCTCTGAAACCCAGCTCATAGCACCACCCATTATTGCAAACTCACTACCGAGAAAATTCGTTCCTTTCTTCCAAAGCCTGCTCAACATATAGCCTATATCATACGTTTAAAAATGTTTTGTTTATCTATAAATGTGTGTTTTAAAGCACCAAGTATATGCAAGGTTATAAAGACTAACATAAGATATGCAAGCATCGAATGTAGCTGATTAGCTGCACTAGCTAGCTCTTTGTTTTCATTGATTAACAAAGGGATATGAACAAAATATTTGATCTCTTTACTAGAAGCAGAAGACATGACATAACCAGATAGCGGTATTAGCACCATCAAAGCATATAAACAAAAGTGTATCGTTTTGCTCGCATTGATTACGAATCGAGAAAAATTGGCTATTAATGGCGGAACATAAGTAAAGACGCGAAAAAATATACGTACTATAATTAATCCAAGAACGGTGATACCACAAGCCTTATGAATAGAGTATATGCTGAATTTAATTTCACTGCTAATCGGCAAACTTTTCATGTACAGTCCAGAACAAAGCATATCAATAATTAAGAGCAGACATTAACCAATGAATGATCCTTAAGCCTAAACTATATTTATTGTTTTTCATTAATTTTGATTACTCTAAAGTAGAATTTATATAGTAGAAAAACTATTTCTCAATCAAAATTATCTATACATAATTTCGCTGCCTTGATCAACATAAGTGCAATAATTGTATGTGACACATAAACATTGTCTATCAGATCATGAAGAAGTGGTGAAGTTTTTGAGAGTTTTTCTATTGTAATTTTACCCTATACAATTTTAACATCTTAAACTTCCAAACATGCCAGATCTAAAGACAATGATGCTAAACTTTGGCCCTCAGCATCCAGCTGCACACGGGGTGTTACGTCTTGTTTTAGAGATGGATGGTGAGGTGATCGAGAGGTCAGACCCTCATATTGGGCTTTTGCATCGCGGCACCGAAAAATTGATAGAACATAAAACTTATCTTCAAGCTCTGCCTTACTTTGACCGCCTTGATTATGTGTCACCAATGTCACAAGAGCATGCATATTCGTTATGTGTAGAGAAATTATTGCAGTGTGAAGTTCCGATTAGGGCAAAATATTTGCGTGTTCTATTTTGTGAGCTGACAAGAATACTAAATCATTTACTAAATGTCTCTTCCCAAGCACTTGATGTTGGGGAGATGACTCCTCTTTTATGGCTCTTTGAAGAGAGAGAAAAAATACTCGAGTTCTATGAAAGGGCCTCAGGTGCAAGATTTCACGCAGCTTATATAAGGCCAGGTGGACTTGCAGCAGATATCCCAGAAGGTTTGATTGAAGATATTGCAAAGTTTATAGAGCAATTTCCAAAGTATATAGATGATGTTGATGATCTTCTGACAGAAAATAGGATATGGAAGCAACGCACTGTAGGAATTAGTGAAATATCAATAAAACAGGCGCTTGATTGGGGCTTTAGTGGACCAATGCTCCGTGCTTCTGGACTTGCTTGGGACTTGCGAAAAAGCCAGCCATATGAGATATATGATCAGCTAGATTTTGATATACCTATCGGTCAAAATGGTGACTGTTATGACCGTTATTTAGTAAGAATGGCGGAGATCAGACAATCTATCAGCTTGGTGAAGCAATGCATAGAGAAGATGCCTGAAGGGCCAATAAAAACTGAAGATAGAAAAATTTCTCCACCGCCAAGAGCAGAAATGAAAGAATCCATGGAAGCTGTGATTTATCATTTTAAGCTTTACTCGGAAGGATATCATGTACCAGAAGGTGAGGCTTATGTAGCTGTTGAAGCGCCAAAAGGGGAATTTTGAGTATATATAGTTTCAGATGGTACCAATAGACCTTATAGATGCCGAATAAGAGCACCTGGCTTTGCGCATTTACAGGCCTTAGATTTCATGGCAAAAGGACACATGCTTGCTGACATTGCAGCAATTATCGGTTCACTCGATATAGTCTTTGGTGAGATTGATAGGTAATTATTGTAAAATAGTAACTTAACTAATGGTTAAGACATCTTCTATCATAAGTTGTATAAATTCATTGCCATTCCAGTAATTCATAGAGATTTTACCCAAAATGGCTTTAACATTACCCTGCATAATAGCAGAGCCAATCTCAGTATTTGCAGAGCGAAACGCAATAGCTTTTACCATAACATTATCATCAGCAATAAAACATTTTATATGATCAACTCCTATAACTTCCGGCTTTCTTATCTTTGCTCCCTGAATGATAAATCTCGGTTCAGGGTTGCCAACACCAAATGGCTCTAAGCGTTGCAATTGATTCCACAGGGATAAGTTTATTGCTTTAGCTGTTACTATGCCATCGGCTTTTATGATTTTGTCATTTGTAGAGTTTGCAAATCTTTCAGTAAAAAAATCATGTAGATCACTTATTTTGTCTTCCTTAATCGAAAATCCCGCTGCCATACTGTGACCACCACCTTCAATGATTAGGTTGGTAAATTTTGCAGAAAGAACCGCGGCACCAATATCTACTCCAGAAATTGACCTACAACTTGCTTTTCCTATTCCGTTGTTTAAAGATATCACTATCGTTGGTAGGTGAAACTGCTCCTTTAGTCTTGATGCAATGATACCAATTATTCCTTGATGCCAATTGTCACTTACCATTATAAAATTTACACCTAATAAGGTAAATTTTTCTGCCTGTGTTGTAGCTTCTAAGAGAGCCTCATTTTCTAACACCTTCCTTGCATTATTTAAATCTATTAATTTTAGCGCGATTGAATGCGCCTCTTCTTCATTATCAGTGGAAAGCAACCTTGCACCGAGTGATGCTTCTCCAATTCTTCCTCCAGCATTTATGCATGGCCCAATACTAAACCCTAATCGTGAAACACTTGGTTTTTCAAGGATTCCCAAAGCATCAAATAAAATACGCAAGCCAACGTTTTTTCTTGCTGACATAACCTTTAATCCTTGTAAAACAAAAGCCCTATTTAGGCCTGTGATCTGCATAACATCGCAAACAGTTCCAAGAGCAACCAAATCCAGTAGATCAAATAAATCTGGTTCTTTTTTGTGGGTAAAAAATCCTTGCTCACGTAGGCTTCTGTTAAGGGCAACAATTAGCAGAAATGACACTCCAACTGCTGCAAGGTTAGTATAAGGAGAGCTTTCATCAAGGCGGTTGGGATTAACAACTGCTACAGCGTTTGGTAACTTTTCTGTACCAAGGTGATGATCGACAACTATAATATCAAGCCCAAAAACCTTTGCATCTTCTATTGGTTGATATGCAAGCGTACCACAATCAACAGAAATACATAAGTCAATTCCGTTCTTTTTAAGTTGTAATAAAGCATCTACGTTTAATCCATAGCCCTCATCAACACGATCTGGAATATAGATTATAGAGTGTGTTCCAATCGTTCTTAAATACCTATTAATCAATGCTGATGACGTTGCTCCATCAACATCATAGTCACCAAATATTGCAATATTTTCATTATTGTTTATTGCTTTTATTATGCGAGAAACAGCTTTGTCCATATCAAGGAGGTAAAAGGGATCTGGTAATAGTGATCTGATTAGTGGATGTAAGAAGTCATGTGCATTTTCTATGTTAACACCACGACTAACTAATATTCTTGCTAATATTTCTGGCAACTCAAATCTCTGTATAAGAGTTAAAATCTCCCTTTGATCTACTTCTTGTAACTTCAATAGTGCATTTGTTATGCTGCGTTTTTCAATATCAAGTAGCATACTCTTTGTAAATAAAACTACTTTACCAGAACTTTTAAGCTTGTTCTATAATTGTGTTAGACTTCTGTATAACCTAAAGAAAGATATAGGAGGGTGTCACCCGAAAGGAATCACATCTATTTTGACAAAGAGCATCTGCAAAATCTGATACTTCTTCTTGCATAACATGCTCTTTAATTAGTATTATATCTATATTGGCATATAAGTGTGAATATTATATTAGTGTAATTACTTTTTGGTATACATGACAAATTTATGCCTGGATTGGTTACTCAAACCTTTTATACCTTTATTTCATATTCTTTAAAGTATTTCTTGCACTTTCTTTATAAAAACCATAGGTACCAATCAGTTTTTAGCTTAAGAATAAAGGTCAAGTATCTGGAATTATGGACATAAAATCCCCCTGAAAGATTAGAAAGAAAATGCAGCGTACATACTACAGTATACACTGAAGAGTACACTTTTTATTGAGAAATTGACTGAAAAGTCTGCAGACGAAGATAGATTTTTGAGCTCTTAAAATACCTCTACTGTTAGGGTAAGGAAAGCGAGAAGGTTTGTCAAGCAATCTTTATTGGCTGTTGTACTAGAATTCAGTTTTTCCTATAATTTGCTAGGATTTATATGAAGAATTTTTAATATGAAAGGCCTATACATTAAAACTTACGGCTGTCAGATGAACGTTTATGACTCTGTTTTAATGGAGAATATAGTTAAGCCTCTAGGATTCAACATTGTTAGTGATGTAGAACAAGCTGATTTGGTGATATTGAATACTTGTCATATTAGAGAAAAGGCAGCAGAAAAGCTTTACTCAGAGCTTGGAAGAATCCATTCATCACAAAAAAATAAGGAAATTACTATAGTGGTGGCCGGGTGTGTGGCTCAAGCGGAGGGAGAAGAAGTGTTCAGAAGGGCTCCTTTTGTTGATATTGTTGTTGGTCCGCAGAGTATTGCTGCTTTACCGGAATTGATAGTAAAAGCAAGCAGAAGTAAAGGTCATGTAATAAATACTGATTTTCCAGAAGTTGCGAAGTTTGATAAATTGCCAAATGAATGTTATGGCAATAGTCAAGGGTTTTCTGCGTTTCTTGCCATACAAGAAGGTTGTGATAAATTTTATACGTTTTGTGTGGTGCCTTACACTCGCGGGGCTGAGTATTCACGACCAGTAAATGAAATATTCCGTGAAGCATTGAAGTTAGTTGCAAATGGAGCAAAGGAAATTACTTTGCTTGGTCAGAATGTCAATGCTTATCATGGGGAGTGCGGAGGAGAAGTGTGGGATTTAGGAAAATTAATTAGTCACATTGCTAAAATTGAAAACCTAGAAAGAATCCGCTACACAACTTCTCATCCAAGAGATATGCACGAATCTCTCTACTTGGTACATGCGGAGGAATCAAAACTCATGCCGTTTGTTCACCTACCTGTGCAGTCAGGTTCGAATAAAATATTGCATGCGATGAATAGAAAACACACGGCAGAGGAATACTTGGGAATAATAGACAGATTGCGCAAATTGAAACCTGAAATTGAATTTTCTTCTGATTTTATCGTTGGTTTTCCTGGAGAAACTGAAAAAGACTTTGAAGAAACTATGAAATTAGTGGAAAAAGTAAAGTATGCTCAGGCTTATAGTTTTAAATATAGCCCAAGACCAGGTACGCCGGGAGCAGAAAGAAAAGATCAAGTACCAGAAGAGATTAAAAGAGAGCGCCTTCTTCGTTTACAAAAATTAATTAGTGAACAACAATTTGAGTTTAATAAAAGTATGGTAGGCAAGACTATTCCTGTTCTGTTTAGTGATAAAAAAGGCAAACATCAAGCTCAAATTATTGGCAAAAGTCCATATATGCAATCAGTTTGCATTGATGATCCTGAAGGGAAGTACGGAGATAAAATAGTAAATGTAAGAGTGTTGGAAGCTCGGCAAAATAGTTTATTGGGATGTGCTGCCTAATTACAAAAAAGTGCTCCTGCGTTCTTGCGCAGAAGCGCTTTATGTGGTTTTTTCAAGTTATCTAGGTTTAATACTCAAAGAACTACAACTCTGTGTTACGCAATCATACGAGATTTGATATAATAGATTTGCGGGATTTTTTTTCTTTTCCCACTGATAGCGTATTTTTTCAATCTCTCCAGAATTCTTGTATTCATAAGAACGCGATCCCCAAATAAAGCTGCTTTTACTATTGCTTTTGTTAGCATTATGAAATTTCTGATAAGGCCAACTGTTATTGTCTTTATTCATCTTTAACTTAAGTAAATAAGTCTGATTTATTAGTATGCTGTATAATAATGTCAATACCTTTTTATGTTTATAGAAATAGAGTTTTTGAATTTGTAATTTTCCAAAAAGTTCTATATTCTTTAACTTTATCCAGTCAGAATGAATATGAAGCATTATCCTGATACAAGCAGTAGTCCTGATTTTTCATTACTAGAAAAGGAAATCATAAAATTTTGGCAGGAAAATAAAATTTTTGAGCAATCAGTTGAGAAGCGTTCTAAGGATAATTGCTTTGTATTTTATGATGGGCCTCCGTTTGCAAACGGGCTTCCGCATTATGGACATTTACTCACTAGTTTCATCAAAGACGCATTTGCAAGATATCAAACCATGCTGCAAAAAAGAGTTGAACGTAGATTTGGTTGGGATTGCCATGGGCTACCGGCTGAGATGGGCGCGGAAAAAGAACTTAGAATATCTGGCAGAACTGAGATAGAGAAGTTTGGCATTGAAAAATTCAATAATCATTGCCGTACTTCTGTGATGCAATTTTCATCAGAATGGGAGAAGTATGTAAATAGACAAGCAAGATGGGTAGATTTTCACAATGACTATAAAACCATGGATAAATCATTTATGGAGTCGGTCATGTGGGCATTTAAGCAGCTTTATGATAAAGGTCTGGTGTATGAATCAATACGCGTTGTTCCCTATAGTTGGGCATGTGAAACTCGATTATCTAATTTTGAGACAAGGCTTGATAACGCATATAGAGAAAAAACTAGCAAAGCTGTAACTGTTGCGTTTGAACTTTTAGAAAATCCAAAGCAATTTAAACAAAAATGTAAATTACTTGCTTGGACTACAACGCCTTGGACATTGCCGAGTAACCTTGCACTGGCAATAAGAAAAGATATTGAGTATTGTGCAATGTTAGTAAATGGTGAAGTCTGCATCTTTGCTGAAAGTTATTTAGAGAAATTTGTCGGCCACTGTGAACAAAGCAATATTCAATATGAAAACTGTAATACAAAACTTAAAGCGAGTGATCTTGCAGGTCTTTCCTATAAACCACTGTTTGATTACTTTAAAGATACAAAAAATGCATTCCGTGTTTTCAGTGCTGATTATGTTACAGCAGAAGACGGCACTGGTGTTGTGCACACTGCTCCTGGATTTGGTGAAGAAGATTTTTACCTTTGCCAAAGCCATGATATTCGAGCTGTTTGTCCAATTGATAACGGTGGGAAATTTACTGCAGAAGTTTCAGATTTAACAGGAGTTCATGTTTTTGATGCCAATGATACAGTAATAAAAAAATTAAAAGAGCAGGGGAGTTGGTTTAAGACTGAGCAACATATTCATAATTATCCTCACTGCTGGAGAACTGATACTCCTTTGATCTATCGCACTATGCCTTCTTGGTACGTTGCTGTGACAAAGTTCAAAAGCAGAATGGTAGAGCTAAATAAGAGAGTTAATTGGATGCCAAATCATATAAGAGATGGTCAATTTGGAAAATGGCTTGAAGGAGCGCATGACTGGTCTATTTCACGCAATCGATTTTGGGGTACGCCAATTCCTGTGTGGAAATCAGATGATGCAAAATATCCAAGAGTGGATGTATATGGTTCGATAGCAGAACTAGAGCAAGATTTTAATATTAAAATAGATGATTTGCACAGACCATTTATCGATACTTTAACAAGACCAAATCCTGATGATCCAACAGGAAAATCAGTTATGCGTCGTGTGCCTGATGTGTTTGATTGTTGGTTTGAGTCTGGCTCGATGCCGTTCGCGCAAATTCACTATCCGTTTGAAAATAAGGAGTGGTTTGAGAGTAATTTCCCTGCGGATTTTATTACTGAATATATAGCACAAACAAGAGGATGGTTTTATACGCTTTTTGTGCTTTCCACTGCTTTATTTGATAGTGAGCCATTTAAGAATTGCATATGCCACGGTGTGGTTCTTGATGTGAAAGGTCAGAAATTATCCAAACGTTTGAATAATTATGCAGATCCAATGGAGGTTTTTGACAAATATGGTTCTGATGCGCTGCGTTTTCTTATGCTATCTGGTTCCATTGTTTGCGGTGGTAATTTACTACTCGACAAAGAAGGAAAATCAATACGAGATATTCTGAAGGACGTAATAAAACCTATTTGGAATAGTTATCACTTTTTCACTATGTATGCAAATGCAGATGGGATTAAAGCTGAAGTTTGCAAGGACTATAGAAGTACTATTGATCGTTACATGATTTCCAAATGTTTTGAAGCTGTGGAAGGTATCCAAGCTTCTATGAACAACTATAACTCCCAGGAGGCTTGCAAAATCCTGACAGATTTCTTTGAAGTGCTAAATAACTGGTATATTCGTCGCAGTCGCGAGCGTTTTTGGAAAAGTGACTTAGATCAAGATAAAACCGACGCTTATAATGTTCTGTACACAGTTTTTTATTACATGCTTCGAGCTGCAGCTCCTTTGTTGCCACTCATAACAGAGACTATATGGCAAGGGCTTAAGTACAAAGAAACATCTGTTCATTTGTCTGATTTTCCACAATCAGATAGATATGACAGTGAATTCATTGCTAAGATGGATTTGGTAAGAGAGATATGTAACTCTGCATTATCCATCAGAAATACGTTTAACATGCGCATCAGGCAGCCACTTGGCAGTATGACCATTTATTATAGGTCTTCCTGCGATTTCCTTGAAAATTAATATCAAGAGATAATAAGAGATGAGGTGAATGTAAAAGAACTAGAAATAGTAAGTGAGTTGAAAGAAGTTGCGTCACTAGAGCTAAAACTAAATTTTCCGCTACTTGGTAAGAAGGTTGCAGATAAAATCAAGAAACTAGTTCAATATGTCAAAGAAGAAAAGTGGAGACAAATTGAGAATGAGCAAATATTTCTGGGAGATGAAACAGAGAGCTATACTATAGAAAAAGGTGAGTATGAACTATTGTTAAAAGCAAATAGTGAATATTCTTCTGTATTTGATAACAATAAAGGGATTGTTGTTCTGACTACTGAGCTCAATGACGAACTAATTCTAGAAGGACTCGCAAGAGATGTTGTGAGGCTTATTCAAGAAACTAGAAAACAAGCTGATTTTCATATATCAGATAGAATCAGAGTAATAATTAAAGCAGAAGATGAGAAAATTAAGGAAGCAATAACTACATGGAATAAATATATAAAAGAGCAGACCCTTGCCTTATCTTTGGACACTAATAAAGAGATCGAGGCCGATTTCTATTCTAAGGAATACCAAGGTTTGACAGTTGGTATTAAGTTAATAAAGTTGCAAAATTAGTAATGTTTATGCTATACTTAAATTGCTTTAAGTAGGGTGGTGATATGAATCAAGTTGTTGCAGATGGTCATAGAGAAGTTATTGATTTAAATAACAACAGTGATGGTTTAGGTAAAGTAGAATCTATTTTTAATGTTGCTTTGGAAGAGGAAGAAGAGTTTTTTGATGCTATGGAAGATGTTTCTAATGTAGAAGAAGGGAATGATTTAGGTCTTGCTAATTCAGAAGAGGGAGAAGAATTTTTTGATGCTATAAGTCAGCAAGATTGGTTAACTAAACAGGTAGCTGCTTTTAATTTCCACTCAGTATATTTCATTATAAAGATTACAACTCTGACTTTTTTACTTCCTGGTATAATATATCAAGTAGAATATTTAAAGAGATAAACAGAGCTTGCCCGGAGAAAAAAGTATTAAATTTAGCTCTGTCAGTTTTAATGCTTCCTTATATTGCTTTTGTTGCAATGGGGTTAGTCATATACAGTAGATTTAAAGCAGACAGCAAGACACAAGAAGGTGTAGTGGAAGATAAGGCAAAAAAGAGTGAAACAAGTGTATCGAGAAGATTTGCATACGGTGCTCTTGCTGCAATAGCAATTTTTGTTAATGTGACTGTGCTTGTAGCCTTAATTGTTCCTGCAACAATTGCTTTGGCTACTTTTTATCTTTTAAATAGAGAGTTATCTCACTCTTTAGTTGCTGTTCTTAAAATAAGTATGGGGCGATATTCTAATAAGCACCAAAATATTGAGATATCTTTTCATGAAACGGGGTTTCCTGAACCAAACATTACATGGGATATGGAAATAAAATTTCCACCGCAATTTAAACAACTGCTTAGAGATTTATGTGAAAATGGAAATGATAAATGGTTTAGTGTGAAGCCGGATTTAGAGCATAATATCATACTGAAATTATCAGCTAGTATCAATTTAAACAATGGTCTTAAGCCCTTGCATAATGAAATTAAGAATGTGATTGCAACTTCAATTCAAGAATTCGCAAAAACTATGGTGAAGCTAGAAAAAGAAGAGATTACACGTGATAAATTGAAGGAATTATTGAACGAATTCAGGTTGAAAGTGATGAGTAGTATAGGTTCTAAGTTGACAACTCACTTAATAGAAAATGCTTATCAAGTTGCCTTTATACAAGCAATTAAGTTTCAGCAGAATAGACGGGGAGAAGATTTTTCGCTGGAAGATGAGCTAAAAAATACTTTAGTGAAGCAGAAGTTAGAAAGTCAAGGTAAGGAATTACCAAATGAGAAAGAGATGATAATAAAGGATCTAAAAGAAGCAGGAGCAAAAGTGCCAAATGCCATAGACGATAGTGAGCTTCCTGTATTTAAAGCAGAATGGGAGCGACTTATACAAGAAGGGAAAATAACTAGGAAAACAATAATTGATGTTTATAAGGATACAGATCTTGGAAAAACAGAGGAAGTTCTGAATGATGCTAAAGAAATAATTAAAGATTTAAAAAAACAAGGACAAGTAAGATATAGATATACTGGGATACATGAAAAGCTGAAAGCAGTATATAATGAAGGAAAAAACAACTTAACAAACGATGATTTAAAAAGGAAATTAGAAGGTCTTTTTAAGTTCGAGTATGGTGATCAAGAAGTTGAGCGAAGGCTAGTAAAATCAGTAATGAAAAAAGCAAAGGGTGAGTTAGGCCTATTAGGCATGCTAAGCTTAATAGACCATTTTCGAGATTTAGAAGAGGAGATAAAAGGTCCTTTGAATGGGGAAAGTTTAGAAGAAGCTTCAGGTAAAGTGAATGATTTTATAGCAAAGATGTATTTAGAAATAACGAAACGTAAAACACAAGATTTGTTTAAAAGTCAAGCAAAGGGTATAGAGAATTCATGTAAGCTGTTAGAGGAAAAGGAGCCGGATTTAGTACAGAGGATTAATGTGCACCGAGTGAAAATTGCAGAATGCTTAGATCAACCTATATCGTTAAGAGAAGTAATAGAAGAAAGTGAGGATTTAAATAAGTACTTAGAAGATCAGAGAAAGAGAAAAGGAGAAAAGCATCCAAGTACAAAATTAATAGAGAAGCACTTGAAAAATAACCAAGAAATTCTGAAAGCATTAAAACAGTTAGAATTAGAAGAAAAAGGATTGTTGATAAATGAAAAAACAAAAAATGATTATAGAGAAAAACTGGAATCTCGTGAAAAAATAAAATTTGCAATAATAGAAAATGCTTTACTTAAAGCATTCGAGCATGAAATTTTTGATGAAGAAGCAATTAAGAAGTTATTAGAGGAAGCGGAACTTGAGTACTACTTGGCAGAAAAGTGCATAAAAAGTCCTGTAATTAAAATGAAAGATAATATCAAACACTTTTGTCAAGATTTATTGTCTCCTCTAGTAGATAGATTAGCAAATCTTATAATAAATAATGTACCAAAAGATAATGAGAGTGGTTTGTGGAGGATTTGGAACTCTCTCAAAGTTGGTTTTAATTATAATGTGATTGGATGGTCAGATACTGTAAACAAAGATAATAGCACAGAAGAGAAAGCATTGAGTGTGGCACATGATACTCATAAGGAAGTAGAGACATTTCTTCAACATTTTCAATCAAGTTATGAAGGAGTTGGAGGCTTTTTAGGCAATTTATTTTCTGATGATGGAACGACATTTAAAAGTGATGTGTGGCCTCAAATAGAAGAGCATTTGCATGGAATGTGGGATAGATTTTTCAAAGATATTGAATTCAAGATAGGAAATAAATTGGATGAAGTAAACGTGACACAGCAAAATCAGGAAACGGCGGTTACGGCTTAATGATGAGCTCTCAAAGTTCCTTCAGTATTTTTACACACTAAGTTGACTATCATATTTGATTCTTTTTGGATTTCCTCTTCAGTTAAAGTGTGAGTTGGAGAGCAGAAAGTAACTGAAAATGCTATAGACATCTTATTCGATTCTATATTATTTCCATGATATACATCAAATATCAAAACTTCTGTGATGAGCTCTGAGCTTTTTTTCACCATATTGATTATACTACCTGCTGCTACATCTTTATTTACAATAAATGCAAAGTCGTAAAACGCGACTTTGATATTTATAATCGATAATTTTTTTTCTACTTATAGGTAAATTTTCGATATTTTCTAATATCAACTCAAAGCCTACAATTTTTTGTTTGATGTTAAAAAAATCCAATATACTCGGATGCAATTCTCCAAAACAACCAACTATTTTACTTCTAAAAGATAAGGAGCCTGATTTTCCTGGGTGATAATATTCTTTTTCTGCTCTCTCTATTGCTAAATTATCACAATTGACATTAAAAAGTTCCAAAGCTGTTATGAGGTCAGCCTTTGCGTCAAAAATATCTATTTTTCTATCAGTGTTATAGTGGTTTTTCGGCGAATTATTTCCTGATCTAATTCCACTTAAAACGTACTTAGATTGAGCTTCGTTATTATAAATTGGCCCAATTTCAAAAATTGCAAAATCAGGTGTACCATGGGCAGTATTATCTGCAGTAACTTTTAACAAATTTGGTATGATGCTTGGTCTCATTATATTAAAGTCATTATTAAATGGATTGTCGATAATAAATAATTTATTCAAGTAACCAAACTTCTTAGCTGTTGATTCACTCATAAAAGATCAAGTTATCACTTCATGAAACCCTCTGCTTGTCATTAAAATGCGCAAATCATCTTGTGTCTCTTCTTCTACTGTAACGTCTTCTGCTAGTTGCTCTTCCTTTATTTTATCATAGCCGTATATTCTTACTACCTCTTCAACTAAGTCAGCAGGTATGGTTACGTCCGGTCTCCAGCTTGGTACTTGTACATCCCAATTGCATTCAGTTTTTTTATCGATACTAAACCCTAGCTTTGTTAAAATATCAAATATCTCATTAGGTGATGCATATACACTTCCAAGTTTGTTTACGTTTTGATAATCTAAATTTACCTTAGTATCAGCTTTATTTAGATTGCCAGCAGACACTACACTTGACACTTCTCCACCACATAAATCCAAAATCATTTTGGCTGCAAGATTGATTCCATCAAAGATAAATTCAGGGTCGACTGAACGTGCAAATCTGTAACTTGAGTCTGTGGAGATGCCTAGCTGCCTTGAAGATTTAGTGATAGAAATAGGGTCAAACCAAGCAGACTCTAAAAAGATTTCGGTAGTCTCAAGAGTGCATTCACTGTACTTACTACCTATAATTCCAGCAATTGCATGAACGTTTTTATCATCAGAAATAACACTTATGTCTTTATTTAATGAGTATTCTTTACCATTAAAACCAATAAATTTTTCTCCGTCGTTTGCTTTGCGTACTACAAGCTCTCCTTCTATTGTTTTTGCATTATATGCATGCATTGGGCGGTTAAAGGATATCATGATGTAATTAGTAATATCAACTATTGCAGAAATGGAGCGCATTCCTATCGATTCCAATTTATCTTTTAACCATTTTGGGCTCTCTCTATTTTTTACATTGGTGATGTATATTCCACTAATAAAGCTCTCCCCGTCAGTAACTTTGACGTTTACTGGTGAATTTATAGAGCAGGCAAGTTGTGGAATCTTTAAAGCCTTTAACGTTCCAATTCCAGTTGCTGCTAAATCTCGAGCTATTCCATATAAGCCTAGGCAATCTCCACGATTTGGAGTGATGTTTATGTCAATTACAGGATCGCAATTGGAAAATTTATTCCCTACTTTATAATCATCAGAAAGCTCAATGATTCCTTCACTTTCCTCTTGAGTCAGCGAAACAGTTTTCATACCTTCTCTAACATTGTTTGCTCCGCAAACTATTTGTAGAATTTTGCTTCCATCATTTACTTTACATAATTTTAATTTATCAGCATTTGGATGAGGTACGACTTCTAATACCTCTGCAACGATAAACCCAGTCAATCTGGAATTATCGATCACATCTTCTACTTCTAACCCTATATGAGTTAATTTATCGGTAATTTCTTCTAAACTAGCATTGGTTTCTAAGTGCTCTAATAACCAAGATAATGTGAATTTCATGGATCTTTAAAGAAACAAAAAAGTTATTGTAATATAAAATGTAGTGCTTTTAAAGCTTGTTGTAGTGGAATACTTCTACATCATAAACAATGATGCAGAAGCTTTTGTAACTTTATATCTTCTTCTGAAGAGAATTGATCTTCTCTATATCACTTTTTAAATCTATCTCCGTAAAGAATTTAAGATTCATATTGTGGTTATCTGCATAGGCATCATAAATGTAACCATCAATAGTTAAGTTTCCTATCATATTATGGCTTTCATCTAGTATTTCGCTTCCTATTTGATAATGGCCAGTATATTCATTAAAGGAACAATCTGTCAATTTGATGTATCCGTTGCCAAGTTCCTGCTCTAAATTTAAAGGATGATTAGTGTTAATAAAATCTATTTCGTTCATTATATACCTCACTAAAAATTAAATTATAACTAAAATAAGATGTTAAGTCAAGATATTGAACAATTTAATAAGATTAGTAAATTTTAAAATACAAGGCTGAATGTAATTAACACTCTAATTACATATTTTGTTAATGTATCAATGTTATAATAACATAGAGCCTTATCTTAATTCTTGACTTTGTCCTATAAAATTCATACTTTATTTACTGTTGCAGTTTAAGTATACAGGGTCAAAATGGCGTTAAATCCGCTAGAACAATTTAAAGTATATACAATAATAGAACTACCAAAATTATTTGGGTATGACATAAACTTTACCAACTCATCTCTTTTTATGATGATCTCGGTGATATTAATGGTACTGTTTTTGCTCTTTGGAATAAGAAAAGGTGCAGTAATACCAGGATATTTGCAAGCTGCAGTTGAATATGTATATGATTTTGTTGTTTCAATAATAGAAAGTAACACTGGAAGCAAAGGTTTGGAGCATATTCCTTTGATATTTACAGTATTTATTTTCATTTTATCGTGTAATTTAGTTGGTGTTCTTCCTTATAGTTTCACGGTCACAAGTCATGTAATAGTCACTTTTGCTTTGTCGATGGTGGTTTTTACTTATATAACAATTGTTGGGTTTAAAGAAAGGGGAGTAGAGTTTTTACGCATATTGCTACCAAAAGGAACTCCTTGGTGGCTTGCACCTGTAATAATTATTATTAAGTTGTTTGCTTATTTAGTAAGACCGATTAGCCTATCAATAAGGCTTGCAGCAAATATGATTGCTGGCCATACGATCATCAAAGTAATAGCGGGGTTTACCGTAAATATGAACATATTTTTCACTCCTGCACCTTTTTTGTTTATAATTGCACTAATAGGGTTTGAAGTGTTTGTTGCAGTTTTACAAGCTTATATATTTACTATATTAACGTGCGTATATTTGTCAGATACAGTAAAGTGAGTGCTTGACTTACCTGTAGAACATTTTATAATATTATTAAGGAATAGTTAAAGGTAGTATATGGATTTAGTAGCTTTAAAATTTGTAGCGGTTGGTTTGATGGCGTTTGCTATGTTAGGTGCTGGTTTGGCTGTAGCTAATATTTTCTCTACTATGCTAAGTGGGATTGCGAGAAACCCTGAATCGGAAGGTCAAATGAAAACTTACGTTTATGTTGGTGCTGCTATGGTTGAGATTATGGGATTTCTTGCGTTTGTAATTGCGATGATATTAATATTGTAGTGTTTGACACATGCCGCAGCTTGATGTTTCAACTTTCTTTTCTCAAGTTTTTTGGTTTTTAGTTTTCTTCTCTTCGCTTTTTTTTGTAGTAAGTTGTTTATTTTTACCGAAATTAGATGAAATACTAAATACTAGGAGTAAAGGAGTATTGGATTCTTTTAATAGTTCTATTCACCTTTTAAGACTTACAGAAGAGCAAATTGTCAAGTATAATGCAGCTTTAAATCAAGCTAGATTACGGGCAAAAAAAATCATAAATGATGCATTTGCTCAAGTAGAAGAAATGAGAGCGAATGTTAAGGATATATTGGAAGAGGAAGACAAGAAGATGATTAAACTTGTTGAAGAAAAGGTAGTACAATTTAAATCTAAGTATATTAGTGAATTAAAACAAATGGCTACTAGTATTGCTTTGATTTACTATACTAAGTTAACTAATTCTGAGATTGAAGAGGAATTTGTTGCTGATTTGGTATCCAAAGAATTTTAGGGTTTTTATGTCTACATTACTAGTTATAAGCCTTGCTTTTTTAGTAGGTTTTATCCTCTCATATAAATTGCTAGGGAAGGTAATAAAAAACGCGCTTAACAATAAACGTAACAAAAGCAAGTTTTCAAGTGAAGAAATTGAAAAATTCAGAAAAGATATGTTGGAGTATTACAAAAAATCTTCTGAAAAATACAAAAAATTAGATGCAGAAGTTAACAAAATGATGAATGAAGCACTTGATAAGGCTAATAGTATTATTAAGCATAATAGACAGAAACTCGATCAAACGTTAGATGATAATGCCCATTCTAATTTGAAGAAAGTTACTGACCAAGTTGAAAAAGCTCTTGGGGATTTACAAGCTTACACAGCGAGTATAGCTGCTGATGCTGTAAAAAAATAATGCATGAACGTAAAGATGATAAGCGTAGTAGTGAGGTTATATCTTCGTTTTCACGTGACTTGAGCAAAAAGTTGCATTAAGTTTAATGCCTGTACTTCAAACTGATAATGTAGAAAAAATTAAATTTGATTCTAGTTTATGCAAAGAACAAGAGAAACTTTTCTACTATAGGTTTAATATAATTCCTTGGCAAAAATTAAATGATACTACTTTTTTTATGGTTGAAGACATAAGCCAAGATATCAACCTTTGGGTCGAATCTCATTACGGTATTGAATATGTATTAATAAAAGCGAATAGCGAACAGATTTTAAATCTTCTTAACTCGCACTTTGGTATTTCAGAATTCGCAAGTAACTACTTATATTATAAGAATCCTAATTTTTCAGCTAAAAGCATTAGGCTCAGTTCAATCTTTTTTTCCTCTTTTTTTGTTATAATTTCGACTTTAACACTGACAAAAAAATATGCATATTTTGCTTTGGTGTTGATATTTATAATCGGATGTTCTAGTTCTTTATTCAAATTTGTAACTAAAATTTTTGGCTTGCGTAAAATTTCTAACCAAAAAGCAGATTATGATAAGAAGAATGAACCTATATATACTATTTTATTGCCTGCTTTTAAAGAGAATGCGGTTATAAAGCAATTGATTAAGAGCATTGAAAGTTTGGATTATCCAAAATCAAAATTAGATGTAAAGCTTGTAATAGAGAGCGATGACCAAGAAATGTTGGCAGCTATAGAAAAATGCACTTTACCACAGTATTTTGAAGTAATAAAAGTGCCTCATTCTCTGCCTAGAACAAAAGCTAAGTCATGCAATTATGCTATGAATTTTATTAGAGGAAAGTATGTGGTAATATATGATGCAGATGACAAGCCAGATCCATTGCAGTTGAAAAAAGTACTCATTGAATTTAATAAGGGCGACGAAAAGTTGGCTTGTGTACAGGCGAAATTAAATTACTATAACTTTGGTTGCAATTTTCTTACAAAATTCTTTTCTCTTGAGTATATGAACTGGTTTCAATATTTTTTGCCTGGATTTCAAAAAATGAACATGCCAATACCTTTGGGTGGTAGCAGTAACCATTTTTCAGTGGAAATTTTAAAGAAAGTGCTTTTTTGGGATGCTTACAATGTCACTGAAGACGCTGACCTTGGTTTGAGATTTGCAAAGATGGGATATAAAACCAGGATTATTGATTCAGAAACGTTGGAAGAATCACCAACTACTGTGTTTGCTTGGATCAAACAAAGAGCACGCTGGATTAAAGGTTATATGTAAACTTATATCGTTCATTTAAAAAATATAAAATTACTTTTTAAGCACACTGGGCTTAAGGGGATTTTGCTATTAAACTTTTTTGTTGGTTCCTCAGCTTTTATATTTTTTACAACTCCTTTTTTGTTGCTTTCATTGGTGCTGACTCAAATTTTGAATGAATTATTCTTATATTATTTTACAATAGTATACGGTATTAACTTGATTTTTTTGATAATAGCTATCAGACAACAAAAAATGCCTTTTTATTTTTATATAGTATCAATATTTTTTCCCGTCTATAGTCTACTACATAGCGTTGCAGCTTTTCTCGCTTTGTGGGAATTTGTTATTCACCCTCAGCATGGCTTATGGAAGCAAAACCTGTAGCTATTTGGCTTTTTCTCTGCTCTCTCATGGTGATTTGCATGGTGGGAATTGGTGGATTTACCAGACTTTCAAAAGCAGGATTGTCAATCACGGAATGGAAACCAATTACCGGAACATTGCCACCGCTGAGTGAACAAGACTGGCTAAAAGAAAAATCAAAATATGAAGCTACACCTGAATATAAAGCATTTAACTATGGTATGAGTATGGAAGAGTTCCGCACCATATACTTAATAGAATATGTGCATAGGTTGATTGCAAGGCTGACAGGTTTAGTTTTTATCTTACCATTTATATACTTTACACTAAAAAAAAGAATACCTAAAAATGCAGTAATAAGGTTATCTACAGCACTATTATTTGGAATTTTACAAGCTTTTGCTGGTTGGTATATGGTTAAAAGCGGTTTGGTAGCCAATCCTCATGTTAGTCACTATAAGCTCGCACTTCACTTACTGCTTGCATTGGTTATTTTTGCATTATTGTCATATCAATTTTTTGATTACCAAATCAAACCAAAACAGATAATTAAAATTAATGGCAACATTACATGTTGCATATGGATAATTTTAATCCTAGTTACAATACAAATAATCTTCGGTGCATTTGTTGCAGGGCTAAATGCTGGTTTAATTTATAATACCTTTCCACTAATGGATGGACAAATTGTTCCAGAAGATTTATTTTACTTACAGCCTGCTTGGCTAAATATCTTTGAAAATAGAGTAACAGTGCAATTCATACACCGGGCATTGGCATTGCTGATATTAGTTCTGACAGCAATACTCACAATAAAAAATGCCAGTATAAAACCATTATATGTTATGCTATTCTCCGTCATCATTCAGGTAATTCTAGGAGTAGTCACTTTGTTGCTGCATATACCAATGACCATTGGTATAGCCCATCAAATGTTTTCGTTTATCTTATTTGGGTCAAGTTTATACTGCTTATGTTATTTAAGAAACCAGATCTAATACCAAATCACCAGCCTGTACATTTTTCCCCTCTGTAACAGGGATATTTTTTATTACCATTTCTGATTCAGCACATATTATATTTTCCATTTTCATTGCCTCTACAACAAACAGAGGTTGTCCTACCTCTACCTGATCTCCAGCATTAACGAATAATTTAACCAATAAACCGGATATTGGAGATTTTACAGCGTCTACTGAAATCCCTTCTGTTTTGTTGTTTAGCATTAATTTGCTTAGTTCAGCTACGTGAGGTTTCAATACACAACATTTAGCTTTCATACCTGCGTGTCTTATAAAGTATTTGCTGCCTTGCCTTTCTATTTTAAGTGCTATATTGGTATCATCATTAATTGTTATATATAACAACCTGTAACTTGGTTTCCACTTACCTACCACGGAGTATTTATTGTGGTTATATACTGTTGTTAATGTGTTATCTTGATATTTTGCATTTACGGAGTACTCATTATCGTCTATTTTCACTATGAATGCTTCATCTATTGACTTACTGTAATACTTTTCCTCATTTTCTAAGTGAACATACAGTGCAATAAAAATAAATATTTTAATATATTCCTCTGTAATAAAATCACCTTGAAACCCGCTAGGGTAATGATCTGGAATGAATCTCGTGTGGAGCTTTGCTGCAATAAAATTTGGATTATGGAAGATGGATTCTAGAAATTCTATGTTGTTTATTACTTCCCCTATATAGCACTCAGACAAAGCTTTTTGCATTCTGCTGATCGCCTCTATTCTATCTTTTCCATAGGTTATAACTTTTTCAATCATTGAGTCGTAGAACATGCTGATTTCTGAACCTGCAGCAACTCCATCATCTATTCTTACATGATCATTTTCATTCGGTTTATCGTAATATTTTATTCTTCCGCTGGAAGGGAAAAAATTCTTTGATGGGTCTTCAGCGCAAATTCTGCTTTCTATTGCAGAGCCAGTAAGTTTAATATCATCCTGATTGAATCTTAATTCTTCTCCGCAGGAAGTTCTAATCATTTCTTCTACTATGTCTATTCCTGTTACGAATTCTGTTACTGGATGCTCAACTTGTAATCTCGTATTTACCTCAAGAAAATAGAAATTTTGGTCTTTATCAACAACAAACTCGACAGTGCCTGCTGAAAAATAGCCAACTTGTTTTGCAAGGGAGACACATTGAGCATACATTTTTTGTCTTACTTCTTCACTAATAAATGGACTTGGAGTTTCTTCCATTATTTTCTGATTATTCCTTTGTATTGAGCACTCTCTCTCTCCAAAACACACTACATTGCCGTATTTATCTGCTATAATTTGTATTTCAATGTGTCTTGGCAGCTCTATATATTTCTCTATAAAAATACTACCATCTTTAAAACTTTTCTCTGCTTCGTTTGTTGCTGATGTAAATGCTAGTTCAATTTCTTTTTTGGAATGTACAATTCGCATTCCTTTGCCACCACCACCTGATGCAGCTTTGAGCATAACGGGAAAACCAATTTCTTCAGCAACCATGGATGCATGGTCACCGTTTTCGATCTTACCCATATATCCTGGCACTACATTTACTCCAGCCTTTCTTGCCTCTTCTTTTGCCGTTATTTTGTTGGCTGTAACTTCTATTGTCTTTGCACTTGGACCAATGAAATCTATGTTATGTTTTTCCAGAGCACAGGGAAAATCTGGATTTTCCGCTAAAAACCCATAGCCAGGATGAACTGCCTCAGCACCTGTTTCAACTGCTACTTCGCATATTTTTTCGATATTCAAGTAACTAAGATAAGCAGGCGAAGGGCCAATGTGCCTTGACTCATCTGCTTGCTTTACATACACAGAATTTGCATCTGCATCTGAGTACACAGACACACAAGATATGCCCATCTTGTGCGCAGTTTTGATTATCCTGCAGGCAATCTCCCCTCTGTTCGCTACTAAAATCTTACTATACTTCTTTCTTATCATCTTATAAGTATACTTTCTTAAGTTAAGAAAGTAAATTTCTATATTATTGCTTGCAAGTACTTCATGCTGGGGCTAAACCACCATCTACAAGTTGCATAACATCAGGATCTGTCAATGTAGTACTTTCGTTATTCAAGCTATATATCTCGTTACATGCCTTAAATAACAGATATGAAGATCCTCCAGAAGCTATTGTTGCTATTGAAGCCAATGCAAGAGATTGAGAAGCCGAAAATAGAAGATACAAAGATATACACATAGCGATAGCACACACTATAGCCCCTACTATGTATAAGCATAGATGAAACTTTTTACTACATATAAAGCTGCATTTTATGTCTGCAATTTGCTTAACTTCCTTCCGCTCTGCAGGGTCCAAGAAATAAAGGGGTGATACTACCTTCTTCCCGTCATCCTTAATATAGCTTTTATCGAGGAGTGCTTCCTTAATATATTTCTTATTGTTCTCAAATTCCTTTTTTAAGCTTTTTACTTTCTCCCAATCTTTAGCTTCTTTTGCTTTCTTGACTCTGCTCTCAGTATCTTCTTCTAAATACTCTATAATCTCTTTTAACGCAGGTAACAGAATTCCTTTACTTGCTGCTATATGAAATGGGTTTCCATTTTCATCAATTCTATGCTTAGCTACACAAGCAACTCTTTTCTTGCAAGCTTCAATAAATTTATTTTCATCCTCTTTTGTTATAACTCCTCTTGCAATTTCAAATAAATTATCCATATACACACCTCACTGCATTCACTAATATTAAATTATACAATGCAGTTTATTAAAAATAAATGTAAATTAATCTTTCAAATTTACTATAGTTCCACGTTGTTGCAAGTACAAATTTTAGTTATCATCGGTTACGTTATCACAATAGACAAATATGCCAGGTATAGTTACTAGATTCGCTCCATCACCAACAGGATTCTTGCATATTGGTGGAGCTCGTACTGCATTATTTAATTGGCTCTATGCGAAACGTCATAGCGGCAAATTTTTGCTGCGGATTGAAGACACAGATAGAAAACGTTCAACACAGGAAGCAATTTATGCAATAATAGATGGGTTAAAATGGCTTGGAATAAACTATGATGGGGAAATAATATATCAATCAAAAAAAATAGAGCAGCACATTGAGGTTGCAAATCTTTTAGTTGAAAAGGGTAGGGCATATCATTGTTACTGCCCCGAGAATGAAGTTGCGGAGAAGAAAATAAGAGCAAGAGAAGAAGGAAAAATATATAAGCATAAGTGTACTCATTCGACATCAAGTGCAAACCCTGTTGTCCGTTTCAAAGTGCCAGACTCAGAAGATATTGTTGTTGAAGATAAGATATGTGGCCAAGTTAAGATAAATAGTGACCAACTTGATGACATAGTAATTCTACGTTCTGACAATACTCCAACGTACATTTTTGCCGTGGTGGTTGACGATCATTCAGTTGGAATAACTGATATTATACGTGGCTCTGATCACCTCACTAATACCTTCAAGCAATTGCTAATATATCAGGCTCTTGATTTTGATGTTCCACGCTTCGCGCACGTACCTCTTATCCATGGAGAAGACGGGAATAAGCTATCTAAAAGGCATGATGCTACAAATGTTTGTGATTATGGAAGGATGGGAATATTGCTTCAGGCAATGCGTAATTACCTACTTAGGCTTGGCTGGAGTTACGGCAATGACGAGATTATTAGCGATGAGCAAGCAATAGAGTGGTTTAATTTAGAAAGCATCGGTCGTTCACCTGCACGACTTGATTTTAAAAAACTGGAACATTTAAATAATCATTATATTAGTAACATGAGCAATCTGGATATTTTAAATACATTTGCTCCGATGTTAAAACTGAGTGATTTAAAAAAGAACTATTTATTACAAGGACTAACAGAGCTAAAGAAAAGAGCAAACTATCTAACTGAACTGCTGGATTTAGCAAAGTTTTATATTCAAGATCTGCCGCTTGATTTTAGTGAAGAAGCTCAGCAAATTGTCAAATCTAACCTCGATGTAATTAAGTTACTTGCATCATTTCTTTCGAGTGTAGGTAGTGAAGATTGGAATAAGATTTTTTTATCCTCTCAGATTAAGGAATTTTCAAAATTACATAATATAAAAATGAGCGATATATACCACTCATTACGCGCCCCAATAACTGGAATAATGGATGCGCCTGGAATCATTGATATCATGGTAATTCTTGGTAAAGATGAGTGTATAAAAAGATTGCAAGCAATTTAAATAAAAAATTGCTTGATAGACTCTGGTAGCTTCATTATAGTGGAAAATTAAGGTTTTTTAGGATCCAAAATCTATCTTCACCTGCAGGTTTTTTCACCAAATAATCAAATTTCAGCAAAAAATATATAAGTTTATTTTTGCTAGCTCTTTATTCATATAGGAGGGTTTATGTCTAGAATTCCTGATACTTGACTTTTATTTTTAAGTTAAAAACCAACTGGCGCCTATGGTTTTAACTATTAAAGTTATTTTACCTTTTTTATTGGTATTTTTTCATATTTTTTACACCGTTATACTTTGGTATCATACAGTTTCATGGTAATGGGAGCAGGCAGAGTAGTTCCGTCTCTCAGCTATGGCATTAAAAAATGACTATGTATAAGATCTAATGGTGTGTCTAATCTATAGATAATTTTTGCAATAAACTGTATTGCTAAGTTAATATTTTACATATCTATTCAGCAAAGTGGCAAAAAAGACAACTAAATGAGTGTCATGAAAGTAGCTTACACGTAGCTGTAGGAATATTCATTTTTTAAGGTAAATTACACAGCAAATATTGTCATTCAAGTAGCTGACACTGTAATTCCAGCTTCTATAATGTCATGCCAGTGCTCGACACTGGCATCCAGCAAAATTTATCACAAACAAGACAACATTTTCAATTAAAAAACCAGTGTCTGGGTGCTAAGATGACACCTTCATAAGGGAGCCAGTATCAGCTACTTTCATGACACTCATTTAGTTGTCTTTTCTCGTTTACCTTATTTTGCCACTCTACTGAACAGATATTAAAATAGCAAGCCTCAAGGTCAGAAGCCTGCTATTACTTACTGGTTACTTTACATCAATTTTTTTGATGTGTTTCTCTGACTTAGGTATGGTTACATGCAATACCCCATCTAAAAAGTTGGCAGATACCTTATCTTGCTCTACATTTGTTGGAAGTTGAATAGATCTATAGAAAGAACCATAGTACCTTTCTTTATGGTAAAACTGCTTATCTTTTGATTCATTATCACATGTTTTTTCACCCTTCACTATTAAGCTATCGCCAGATATACTAATATCTATGCTTTCTTTAGGAATACCTGGTAACTCTAATGATAGGCAATAGCTTTCCTTTGTTTCATAAAAATCACAAAGTGGTAGTAGACTACTGCCTCTTTTTTAAAGCTCTGGGTTCTATCCTGTAAAGAAGCTATCAAATATGTCATCAACGGCTCTTTGTAACCCTCTTACACTAAAATTATCACGATTATTGTTTTTATTTAATGAACTATATTACTCATGTTGTACCTCCTTTTACTAATACATGCACTACATAATCATTTCACTTATTAATTTCAATCCTAAATCTAAAATTTTTTAGATGCGATAAATTGTCCCCGTTTACTATAACTTGATTATGAGAAAAAATCTTGTTTGGATTACCACGAGTAGTTCTATAAACTAGATTAACTGTAAAAAAGGGCAAGTGTATGCAAATTTATTACTTCTCTTTCCACTTCCACAATCAAACAATTTTGAATGTTTCTTATTTGACTTGCCAACAATGAGAATTGGTATAACTGCTAGCTCTGTCTTTCAGCTATGGCATTAAACAATGACATGCATAAGATCTAATAATATGTATAATTTATAAATAATTTTTGAGGTAAATTGTGAAATTGGGCGTTAATATTGATCACGTTGCAACCCTTCGCAACGCACGTGGAGCTTCTTATCCAGATCCATTAGAAGCAGCAAGAATAGCTATTGATGCTGGAGCAGATTTTATCACTGTACACTTACGAGAAGACAGAAGGCATATCAGAGATGAGGATGTATTCAATCTAAAACAAAACATTAGCACTGAGTTGAATCTTGAAATTGCAGCTACGGAAGAAATGCTCAAAATAGCAAAAGAAGTAAAACCCTATTCGATTTGTATAGTACCAGAAAAAAGAGAAGAATTAACAACCGAAGGTGGCCTTGATATCGTGAATATGCACAGTAAACTTTCTGGTATAATAGAGGAAATGCATAGCTTTGACATAAAAATCTCACTGTTTATTGATCCAAATATTAATCAACTAAAATATCTTGAGAAGCTAGAAAGAAAGCCTGACATAATAGAAATTCACACAGGGGATTACTGTGATAATCCATCAGAAGAAAAATTAAAACTTATTACTAACTCTGCAGAATACATTAATAAGCTAGGAATAGAATGCCACGCAGGACATGGCATAAATTATAAACATGCTAAAAGAATAAAAGAGACACCTCACATCTCAGCTCTTAATATAGGCCATTCTTTAATCAGCGAGGCTATATTTCATGGCTTACGTAGTGTAACTAAAAAGATGAAAATGACAATATCTAAGTAGCTTATACTTTCTCTTTGGTATTTAAAATACTTGAAAGAGCTTGACTTGCTTTAAACTTTACCCTTTTCTTTTTAGGAACGGTCATCATCACACCACTGTGAGGATTACGGCATTGTCTTTCCTTACTTATAGGACTAGAGAATGTCCCTATTCCATGCAAACGTATTTCACCTTTACGGGGTAGATCGTTCTTGATTATTTCCATAAAAATATCATGAAGCTTACCTAAACTAGCTTTTGTTATATCTATACCTTGACTAGAGCACTCTTTACTCAGTTGGTTTACTATATCTTCTTTACTCATAAATTACCTTAATATTGAAAAATTACATAAACAGCATATTATGCTAGTGCCAATAGTCAACTAAATTCGTCATAAAAAGAGAAAATGTCATAAACCCTTGTAAGAACTTGTATAATATTTACAAAAAAATATCATTATGAAACAATTATCTCTTAGAAAACTGACATTTTTTCCGAGCTTTATGTTGACCATATTTCTTACGCTCAACAACACGTGAATCTCTAGTTAGGAATCCACCTTTACGTAATATAGAGTGTAGATCTTGACTTATACTACTTAAAGCTCTGCTTATTCCATGAGCTAAGGCACCTGCTTGGCCAGATAGTCCTCCACCTTTTACAGTTGCAAACACATCATACCTATCTAACATAGAAGTTACTATGAATGGCGCTTTAATCATTTGACACACTGATTCTCTTTTAAAATAAGAAATTAAATCATCTTTTTTATTAACACTAAATTTTCCACTTCCTGGCTTCATCCATACTCTTGCTACAGATTCTTTCCTTCGACCTGTGGCATATGAACGACCAAGTGAGTCAATCATTGCCTTTTTTGGCTGATCATTATTATTTATTTTCACTTTTTACTCCATTATTTCTTATTTTTACGATTTAAAGAGGCAAAATCTATTTTTTCAGGTTGCTGTCCTTGATGCTTATGTTCTGAACCAGAATAAACATACAAATTTTCAAACCGTCTACATGCCATAGGACCATCATCAAGCATTCTTTTTACTGCCATTTTCATCACACGCTCAGGGAATTTGCCATTTAAAATATTATCTGGAGTAGTTTTCTTTAAACCACCAGAATAACCTGTATGCCTGTAGTAGATTTTATCTTTAAGTTTCTTTCCGGTAAAATGTACCTTTTCTGCATTAACAATGATTACATTATCACCACGGTCCATATGAGGTGTATATTCAGGTTTATGTTTTCCACGCAATAGCATTGCTACAAATGCTGCAAGCCTTCCTACTACTAATCCTTCTGCATCTATAACAAGCCATTTTTTATCAATTTGTTTCTCTTTTAAGAAAAAAGTTTTCATATATCAATACATAACAGTAGGTTATGATACACTAAGTTGCTTGATAGTGTCAACAACATTAGTTATTGATTATTAAAGTAATTTATGCTAATAACTTAAACAACATGCTAGAAAGCAAAATGTTTCGATTGATTATTATATTTGTAATTGCTTTTTGTACCATAGGTTGCTATGCAATTGATTTGGAGGAAGCTATAAGCAAAGCTATCAAAAACAGCTCAAAAATAAAGTCTCAATTTTACCAATATAAGAGTGCTGAAAAACAACTAAAATCTTCCGGATTGGCTGGGTTTTTACCTGACATTAATTTACAATATAATTTCGATAGTAATTTTAATATTATTAACAATCTACAAAACTCTGGAAAACATCTAACATTAAGTCAAAGAATAATAGATGGTGGTGGCACTTTTGCTACATTCAGCCGATCAAATTATCTTCTTAAAGCAGCAAAAATTAGATTTCAGCAATCTAAGCAAGAAGTTGCACTCAGCGCTGTGAAAGCATATGTTAATGTTTTACAAAGGGCAGAAATATTAAAACTGGGGGAACATAAAGAACGTGTTTCTTTAGAACACTTGTCAGCTATGAAAAAACGCTTTTCTCTTGGAGAAGTTACTAATGCTGAAGTTTTATTCGCAAAAGCAAAATTTTCATCTTCTATATCCAAAAGAGTTGATGCTAAAGGTGAGTTGAAGCTGGCTAATATTGCTTACTATCATTTAATTGGTGAAGATGCCGATAATCTTTATGAGACTAATGGTAAACTACCTTCTATGCCAGAATTAAATGAATGTTTACAGTAAGCAAAAACCAATAACTTATCCCTAAAAGCAGCAATTTATAAAAAAAGGGCTGCTGGAATGGAAGTGATTGCTGAAAGTTCCAAATGGCTTCCTTCTTTGAATCTAAGCGCAAGTAAAAATTTTGGAAAGGACAATATAAAATTAGACACGTTACTAGAGAATGTGAGTGTTGTCTTTACTCTTGATATTCCGATCTTTAAAAGAGGAGTTAATATTTTTGGTCTCAGTAGAGCTAAAATGGATGCGAAACAGTCCACTTATGATTATTACGAAGCGGTAAAAACTATAGAGCAAGCAGTTATAAATGCTTGGAATAACGTGCTGACAGCAAAAGCTATTATTAAAGCAAGTCAAGAAGCAGAAAAAGCAGCAGCTTTAGCATTGGAAGGAGTTGAGCAAGAAGTAAACTTAAATTTAAAGAGCACAACTGATCTTTTGGATACTGAAGATGAATTATTTAAACCACGTTCCGATCTAATTCAGGCAAAAAGCAATTATGTAATTAGTGTTTACAACTTGCTTTTTATGATAAATAGTATAAACATTTAAATTTAATGGTATGAGCGATAATCAATCTGTAAAAGATATACTAGAAGATATAAAAAAAGCTATATCGGGTAAAAATCCAAGTGGCGATAGAGCAGAAATAATAGATGAAGATGATGACGTATTATGCCTTGAAGAGGAGTACCCAGAAGACATCGAAGAAAAAGAAAATAGTGAAGAAGAGAATAATTGCCAAAGTGAGAAAATGAATAACCTATTTAATAGCCATAGTTACAACTCAGATGAGAAAAATTTGTATGATAATATCCAAATGAGTAATAACAAAGTGAGCTATCAAGAACAAAGTAACGAGCATTTAGTTTTAAAAGAAAATATGGAGGAAATTAAAACATTGCTTGAAAAGATGCAAAGCGAACTACGGCATAAACAACAAAAAAGAGCAGATCTTACTGTTGAAGAATTAGTTGTATCTCTTTTAAAACCTCAGCTTTCAGAGTGGCTGAATAAGTATCTACATGCATTGGTAAAAGAAGTAGTTGAAAAAGAGCTCAAAGATATAATCAATAATAAGTAGGTTATTAGTATAAAGACCAGAGTAAAAACAGCTAGAGGTAGAAAATTATCTTCAACAAGATGGCTACATCGCCATTTGAATGATCAGTATGTGGAAAAAACCAATAAGGACTGTTATAGATCGCGCTCAGCATATAAGTTAATAGAAATAGACGATAAATTTAAACTACTCCAACAAGGGCAAAAAATTATTGATCTTGGCGCTTTTCCTAGTGGATGGTCACAAGTTGCATCTAAGAAAGGAGCGAGTGTGATTGCTGTTGACATAAAACCAATAAACGCAATTAATGGAGTAGAGTGTATACAGTGTGATATTATCAGCGAACTTGAAATTTTAAGAGAAAAATTCAAGGATCACAAATTTGATGTAATTTTATCTGATATGGCACCAGAATCTTGCGGTTTAAAATCGTTAGATCATATCAGAATTATGCTCTTATGCGAAGCAGCGCTCAATTTTGTAAAGCATTTCTTGAATCATGGTGGCAAATTTGTAGTAAAAATTTTTCAAGGAGAGTCTGATAAAGATTTCTGCAATGAGCTAAAAAAAATGTTCAAAACAGTAAGATACTTCAAACCAAAGTCAAGTAGATCTGAATCTACAGAAATGTATTTAGTAAGTTTAGGCTTTATTGGTGGCAACGTTTCTGTATAGCAGATACTTACAGAAACGTTGACGAATCTTGCTCCCTTATTTAAATGAAACTGAAGATTAATAACTCTGTAAACGCTTGAGCAAAAGCCCCTTTTTCTTGTTTGAGTGTTTGTGATAGTGAATTAAATTCTTGACTTTATTACTAAAATATATGATAATTAAAATATATTCTTCTTATTATAGAAGAAGTTAATATGTCAAGGTACGAAGATTTAACAGAAGAGCAAAAGAAATTATATAATACGTTAAGGGATGAGATAAAAAATAAAAAGAATATTACTTCTTTTCTTAAAGAATGTACAAAAAAAGGCGTATTAAAAAAAAATCTTACTACTGCAAATATAACTGAAAAGTTAAAAAATGGTACGGAGTATAATATAACACCGCTTGCCTATGCTATTAATTTCGATAATTTTAAGGAAACAATCAAAGTTATTTTAGAAGCAAGTGAAGATAAAAAAGAAGTTCTTAATACTGCAAATATAACTGAAAAGTTAAAAGATGGTACGGAGTATAATATAACACCGCTTGGCTTTGCTATGAATTTCACTAATTGTGAGAAAAAAATCAAAGTTATTTTAGAAGCAAGTGAAGATAATAATATGTTAGAAGAAGTTCTTGCTACTGCAAATATAACTAAAAAGTTAAAAAGATGGTACGGAGTATAATCTAACACCGCTTGGCTATGCTATTAGTTTCGATAATTTTAAGGAAACAATCAAAGTTATTTTAGAAGCAAGTGAAGATAAAAAAGAAGTTCTTAATACTGCAAATATAACTGAAAAGTTAAAAGATGGTACGGAGTATAATCTAACACCGCTTGGCTATGCTATGAATTTCATTGATTTTGAGGAAATAATCAAAGTTCTTTTAGAAGCAAGTGAAGATAAAAAAAAAGTTCTTACTACTGCAAATATAACTAAAAAGTTAAAAGATGGTACGGAGTATAATCTAACACCGCTTGGCTATGCTATGAATTTCATTAATTGTGAGAAAAAAATCAAAGTTATTTTAGAAGCAAGTGAAGATAATAATATGTTAGAAGAAGTTTTTGCTCGTGTAGAAGGAAATGATCGTAAAAAACTTCAGGAGATTTTAAAAGCATTAAAAAGTCAAGAGCAAGATGAAGGGCAAGAAACTAAAATTGATAATTGGCTAGCAATACTTGCAGATAGCATATCTAGTTGTAAAAGTAATGAAAAGCCTTTAGTGCCTGAAAGTAGAGTACCTAAAACTGAAGAAAATATAGTAAAAACTACTAATAAATCAATAATGATTGGTAGTGTTTGTGGTGTTATAGCTGCATTAACAGTTTGTGGTGGATGTTTTGCTGCTGGTATTGCATTACCAATATTGGCTTTAATTGGTATAGCTGTTGCTGCTGCTGTATTCACTGGACTTGTTGCTGGTGGTATTACGTATGAAGTGTATAAGCCTTGTGATGAGTTAAAGGAGGCTATTGCTGCAAAAACAACGTCAAGTCCTAGTGAAGTAGATAAATGGTAGTTGATGTACAATCAGAAGTTTCTTCAGAGTTAGGCACAACAGTGTAGTTAAGTAGAAGGAAGAAGTCCCTTCTTCCTTTTCAAGTAGCTGACACTGGTTTCTTACCAAGAAAAACTTAGCATAACTTTTGTGCTCAAAAAAACTTCTGGATTCCAGCATTAAGTGCTGGAATGACATGGTGAAATATTATTAAAGTAGCCTCTGTTCCAGTGTCCATTTGGTGTCATTCAAGTCAGCTCTCTTCTTGTCATCCCAGTACTGGGATCCAGAAAACTGACCAGGTTGGTCACGCGCTGGCTCTCTAAAATTACTTTAGCTATGAATATTAAGAAATTTACTAAATAAAAAAAAGACAAAAAAATTCCCGTGTAACGAGTTTTGACCCTATAATAATGTAAATTGGCGTTGTAATAATATGCTAACGCTTATTTAAAGCGCGATTTGGCTGAATGTAGAAAAAATAAAAAAGACATGCAGCCGCTATAATTTTATGTAATTTGCCAATAAATATCTGAGTTTTTTACTGAATTTTGTCGTTGAGACCGCGCGTATCAAAAACAAGGATAAATACTCTTATTGATATGATAAGAAAAGTGGGAAAGTTTGTCAAGTAATAAAACTAGAGAGCTCAAATGGAAGAAGGTAAACTCTAAAGTGTACGTTCAGTAGCACTTTCTATAAGAGCGATTGTATTATCTATCCCATAAAGCTTGATAAAAGATCCCATTCTAGGACCGGTTTTTTGTCCAAGTAATGTTTCATACAAAAACTGAAACCAATCGCGTAAGTTGCTGTAATTATATTTTTTTCCGATGGAGAAAACCTGAGATTGAATCTCTTCAGCAGTGGCTGTAATAGGCAGGGAATGTAGGTTGTTCTTTAAATCTAGTAACGCTTCTTTCTCTTTTTCGTTTGAAGCTTTATACGCTTTTGTTGGCTTGATAAAGTCGTGATAATACCTAACTGCAAAATCCGAAAGTCTATCTAGCATTTTGTTGCTTTCTGGTGTAACGTTTGGTGCATAAGTTGATATAAAACCCCAAAGAATCTCTTTATTTTCAGCATTACAAGCTGCTGCCAGGTTTAAAAGTAACGAAAAATTTATGCCTGAAGTTTCTACGTTTGGAACTTTACCCTGGTGGATGTGCCATAAAGGACTGTTTACATCCTTTTCTTTACTTTCATTATAACGCTTAACAAACTCCAAATATTCATCAGTTGATTTTGATATCACATCAAAATATAAACGTTTAGCTTTTTTAGGACTCTGAAAGATGTATAACGCTAAACTCTCTGTGGGTGCATAAGTTAGCCACTCCTCAATTGAAATACCATTTCCTTTTGATTTTGATATTTTCTTTCCTTCTTTATCAAGAAATAACTCATAGCAAAACAAAAGCGGTGGCTTTTCTCCAAGTATTTTACATATTTGACTTGAAAGCACAGCAGATGGAGTCAAATCCTTTCCATGAGCTTCGTAATTAACTCCGAATGCAGCCCACCTCATCCCCCAATCAGGTTTCCATTGCAGTTTACATTTTCCTTTTGTCACTGGAACTTCTATTTTTTCCCTGTTTGGGTCTTCATACGTGATTGTTCCTTTATCTGTATTTGTTTCAATTACTGGAACTTGTAAAACTTGGGAAGTTTTTGGGCATATCGGCAAGAATGGACTGTAAGTTTGCTGCCTTTCTTCCCGAAATGATGGAAGCATTACTTCCATCACTTTATCATAATTTTTCAGCAGGAGTAAAAGTTTTTCATCGTAAACGCCAGATTTATAACACTCTGTAGCGCTTCTAAATTCGTATTCAAATTCAAACAAATCAAGAAATTTACACAACAACGAATTCATGTGATGACCATAACTTTCATGAGTGCCAAATGGGTCAGGTATCATGGTTAATGGCTTGTTCAGATTCTCTCTTAGCATTTCCTGATTTGGTACATTATCTGGTATTTTTCGCAAACCATCCATATCGTCGGAAACTGCAATGATTTTGGTTTTTATACTAGGAGCTAATTTTTTAGAGCGTTTGCAATAACTGTGGTACGAAAAACTTCCCCAAAAGTACCAATATGTGGTAAACCTGAGGGACCATAACCAGTCTCAAATATTATCTCTTTTTTATTAGGGAATTCTTGTAGTATTTTTTCTGCTTCTTGAAATGGCCAGCTTATAATCATTGAATTTAAATTAATTATCTTACCTAAAGTGCTATTCATTTCAATAGATTTTTAATTAATGATGTAGTATTAGTGTTAGAGCTCTTATTAGAAGGTTAAAGATATGTCTACTGGCAGCATACAAACGAATCAATTATTTAAAGGTCTTACAAGACCTGCAATGCTCTTTGGTGTGAGTTATATGTTTGCAATATTAAACGTTCTAATTTGCATGCTAATTTTCATTAATACAAATGATCTTAGAGTAATTCTCCTGATGTTACCAGGTATACATGGACTTGGCTATATAGCTTCTGCAAAGGAACCGTTGTTTATTGAGTTATTTATGGTAAAGTTGGGAAAATGCTCCAAATGTTTAAATCGGTTTTATCATGGAGCCAATTCTTATGACATTACTTGATGTTATGCAATGTTGAGATTTAGAGCTATTCAATCAAAGAATAAATCTATTCTAAGTAGAGAGGTTCACGCTGCTGAATTTATACCTTATTCTTGCTATTGGAATAGTACAACCTTGATAACAAAGCAGAATTGGTTAGTTAAATTTATAAAATTAAATGGCTTTGCGTTTGAAACGGCCGATGATGAAGACTTGGTGATACAAAATAATATCAGAAATCAGATGCTAAGAAGCATTTCATCTCCAGCATTTAGTTTGTACTTTCATACCATCAGGCGTAAGAAGAATATCTTTTCTGATGAATTTGCAAACCAGAGTTTACCAAATTTTTTTGCTAACCATGTAAATCTAAAATGGAGAGAAAAACAATTAACAAGTAATTTTGATTATATAGTAAGAAAAGATACAATAAGTAGTCTTAATTTGGCCGGTTTTGCATCTCAACATAATTATCCTACTGGTAAAAAATTCAATAACCCCTGGGGAGATGCTGTTACAGTTTTTGATACAACATCTGGCACTCCATTTTTCTTCAACTTTCATATAAGGGATGTTGGACATACTATGATAATTGGGCCAACAGGTGCTGGCAAAACTGTTTTAATGAATTTTTTATGTGCTCAAGCAATGAAATTTTCTCCAAGAATATTCTTTTTTGATAAAGATCGCGGTGCAGAAATTTTTTTAAGAGCTCTTGGTGGTATCTATACTATAATAGAACCAAGAACTAAGACAAATTTTAATCCTCTGCAACTTGACGATACTCCTGATAATAAAACATTTTTGATGGAATGGATAAAATCTTTAATTTTAGTATACAACGATAAATTCACTTCGGAAGATATTGCTAGAATTAATGATGCAATTGAGGGAAATTTTAAATTAAAAAAAGAAGACAGATTTTTGAGAAATCTTGTACCATTTTTAGGACTTGCGGGCCCTGATACTCTAGCTGGAGCAATATCTATGTGGCATGATGATGGCTCTCATGCTGCAATATTTGACAATAAAGAAGATTTGCTAGATTTTTCAAAAGCAAGAGTGTTTGGCTTTGAAATGGCTAGCTTGCTAAAAGATCCTGTTGCTCTTGGGCCGGTCTTGATTTATTTGTTTCATAGGATTAGTATATCGCTTGATGGCACTCCATCTATTATTGTTCTTGATGAAGCATGGGCGTTAATAGATAATCCAGTTTTTGCACCTAAGATAAAAGACTGGTTGAAAGTGCTGAGAAAGTTAAATGCTTTTGTGGTTTTTGCTACTCAGAGTGTTGAAGATGCAAGTAAAAGTGCTATTAGTGATACGCTTGTACAGCAGACAGCAACACAAATTTTTTTGCCAAATCTGAAAGCTACTAGTGTCTATCGAGATGTTTTTATGTTAACTGAACGTGAGTACATACTGATCAAACACACAGATCCAAGTACTAGATTCTTTTTAGTAAAGCAGGGAGTTAATGCTGTAGTAGCTAGAATAGATCTGAAAGATTTGGATGATGTGGTCAACGTGTTATCTGGACGCGCAGAAAGTGTCCTATTGTTACATGATATATTGAAAGAAGTCGGAGATGATCCAAAGATGTGGTTGCCTGTGTTTTATCAAAAGGTGAAAAATGTTTAAAACTAAACTGTCATTACTGTTAGTTGCGATATTTTTATTAAATATAGATTTTTTACTCTCATATCCAGTGTTTGCAGATACAGTAAGTGGTACTGACAAAACGGAATTTGTTAGCAGGTTTAATTCTACTGGTAGTTTTAGCCGTGCCTCTGATCCTGACTGTAAGGCGTTTGAAACAGCTGCAGCAGTTGCTGGGATAGTAATTGCTATTGGTGCAATATTTACTGGTATTGTTTTGATTGTCTCTTCTGCTGGTTTATTTACTGCTCTTGTTATCGTTGGAATGATAGCCGCAATTGTTGGAGTCTGGAAGGCAGTGGGGGGACTTATTGTTTGTCAGCATAGTTTTGTTAGGCATCCAGTTGCATACGATAATGATGGGAGATATAAAAATTTTAAACTAAAAGACACAGGTTATAGTGGTGACACAGATAAAAATTATCGAACAGAAGATGAGTATTTTTCCGCATTACAGAAAAGATCAGGAAGAGATGGAAAACAAACAGAAAAGGAGATTTTAAATTCTACTAACTGGGATGTTGTTAATGTTGATAGGGAACACTACTACTGGCCAAAAAATGGGGTGCAATATAGTGAATACATAGAAGTGTGTCATCGCAATCCTTTAACATTTGGCAACCTTTTCAAGACGAATGACTTTAATTTCAGGGGGAAAGATGGATACATAGACTTTGATATCAGAGAGAAAGACACTGGATATGAAAGTGGTTCATGGTCTCCGAAGGTTGATGGCGATCTAGAATGTAAAGTGCTTAAAGCTAGGCAGAGCGAAGACATACATGGATCAACGTTCAGGGCAGTGAGAAAAATGGGTAGGTTATGTGTGGAATTGGCTGAAGTTAGGGCAGCTGGAACTGCTTGGCCGCAAGGAATTGATATAGGATGCACGGAATTACCACCTGATCCAATTGCTCCTATGTGTGAAAAATCTGTGATGATATTCAAAAATAAAGATGGCACAGGGAAAGAAGAAGTTTCTATTGGTAGTGATAATGACTATAAAACTAATATAAGAAATAAGGAAAAAGAAGGAAAAATTTTTGTAGGTTACGACAATAAAGGCTGTTTTAGCTCATATGTCTCTGAAGCTTGCTACAATCAGGCAGGGAGTAAATCATTAGCTCCTCTTCCCATCACTTCTATGATAGTGCAATGCATTAAGGAATCGTTAGATAATTTAGTTGCAGGTATTGATTCAAGTGGCAGTCCACTTAACGATCAAAATGGACATAACAAGGGCAGTTTCTTATCTGTAGCACAGAAAAAGCTAAAAAACACCGTAACTGCTGTCTTAGTTTTGGCTTTAATACTGTTCTCTATAAAAGCCATGTCTGGTGGTGTTCGCAGTCCTCAAGAAATGTACATGTTGATTATTAAGTTTGCTTTAGTGATTTACTTCACAACAGGCAGTACTATGTCCCATTATTATGGAGAATTAACAAAACTTTCAAATGGTTTGTCGGAGATAGTATTGCAAGCATCATCTGAGAGCAAAGGTATATGTAATTACGAAGCAGGCAAAGATTATGAATACATGCGTAAAGTAGATGGAAAAAGAATATCTTACAGCTATCTTGCTCCTTGGGATAGGCTTGATTGTAGAATTTTATTCTATTTAGGTGCCCCTTTAGATGGAATTGGTGGTAAAATTGGTGCAGGGGGTGCTGTAACATTAATGGTTTTGCTTGGTGCTGCTCCTGTCTTATTAGTTGCAGGTTCGGTAATCGGTATTATTTTTGCTGGTGGACAGATCTTAGTAGCTCTTGTCTGTATATTTATGGCCATTTTGATGATGATGGTTATTTTGTGGATGTGCTATGTATTTATCTTATCTTTAGTTGCGCTTAGTGTAATTATCATCTTATCGCCTTTATTCATTCCTATGGTTTTGTTTCAACATACTAAGGGATATTTTGATGGTTGGCTAAAAGAGTTAATTACCTACAGTTTATACCCAGTTATCCTTTTTGCATTTCTATCTTTTATGTTCATAGCATGTGATAAAATCTTTTATAGAGGTCTAAATTTTGAGAAAGAGCAAGTTGAAATGCTAGGCAAGAAAACATATTGGTTTAAATTGAAAGGAGGAGAATGTACTAACAATCCAAATACTTTAGCGTGCATGCTACAAGAATATAAATGGGAGAAAAGTATGCTGCTTGGTCTGGTTGATTTTGCGTATGTTGAATTTAGTAACTCTGTACTTGGAGAGTTAATGAAGTTATGTTTGGTGCTATTTTTATTTTACCATTTTTTAAACGTTCTTCCCGGTATGGCTGCTGAACTTGCTGGTAACCACAGAGCAGCACTTGGTTCAGGTAGCACTCCTGCACAAATGGTGAATAAAGCTTTATCTGCTGCCAAAGCTGCTGCTGGAGGTGCTGGTCAAGTTGCTGCTGCGGCTGTAAATAAGGCAAGAGGGGCTATTGGAGGAGGTGGAGATGATAATAAGGGATCGGGATCTTCCTCTAGTGAATCTATAAAACCAGGTGGAGAGTGAGCGCAGGTGAGTAACAGATGTTTGAACATTTGAGCAACCAAAACTTGGTTAAGCTATGCATAAGTTTTGTGATACTCTTTTTATTATCTGGGTGCGGGTGTATTAAGCCAGAAGATTCATCAGGCTTGCGTGAGAAATTGGATATAGTGTCAACAGAGCAGAAATGGGTTGATTCTGGAGTCTATATTTCGGATAAAATAAAAGTAACAGAGATTAATATAGTACCTAATAAGGTTAATTTTTGTTCGCAATATAAAGATTTTGCTATTGAACCTGGAGTAAGAAACGTTACATTACCGTTTGCGCTTAAAGCTGGCGATGCGATAAGCTTTAGTGTTGTTAGAAGTAAAATGTGTAAAAACGATAATGGCACGGTGACCTATAAAAAAATTGACGAGAGTTGCGATGAAGTAGAGAAGGAGTATTTTGCACATGTTTTAAATCAAAATGAATGTCAGGCAATATGGCAAAATGGAGAATACAAGTACACAATATGTCCTAACAAACTCATGATAGGCAATGCAGAATGGCTTCCCGGGCAAGAGTTCAGATTTTTCAAAACCAGACCAAGAAGAAAAAAGAAAGGAGATTGAAAATATTAACTCTATAAAGCAGGGAGAAAATATACACTGCAGCAAGCTTTCAAGCGATCAGAAAAGTAAGATGGATACGCGCATTTTAAATTTACTCTGTAGAAAGATATGTAAGTTTTCTTCCGGTAGCCGTGACAGTAATTGTGTGCATGTTGAATACAATGATATAGAAGATGAAATATTTAGATCCATTACTAACGCTTCAACTAACTCTAGTGGCAAATCTGTTAATACTGAGATTATTGATAATGTTTTAAAGAATGCAGAAGTAAAAACTGATGTTCCATTCTTAAATGTTTCTATGGATGGTGAAAATCTTGAACACATTCCTAGTGGTGGTTTATGTACTAATTGTGATCACAAGATAAGTAATGACCATCAAACATCAAAGTTAATTTTCAAGTTGGGTGATAGCAGAGATAAAGGTGGTTTCAACATAAGAGTAAAAAAAATCCCTAATTTAGAAAAAAGCTTATATATACATGTTTCTGACAAATTTCCCGAGCACAACCCTGATGAAACTCAGGGAGATATACCTGTAGACATTGCAAAGTTTATAATACTCAATATATGGAAGGCTTAAAAGAAAAGCTAAAGGACAAGAGTGGCACTATATATTACGGAATAAGAGATCATGGGTGTGATTATAAGAAAAATGAAGGTCAATTTAGCATTAACCTTACAACTAAAGAGCCACCTGTAAGAACTTTTAGTGCGATATATAATTTTTTTGATGAAAAAGTAAAAACTGCATTTTTCGGTTCTAGCTACAAAGACACTAACGCGATTCACTCTGATACTAGCCCTGTGAAGTCTCTTTATCAAAGTTTTGTAGCATCAAATAGAACAAATATCATCAGATCTACAATAGTGTCGTTATTAGTATTATATATAGTTTTATACACCCTTTATTACTTTTTTGGATTATCTCATGCTTCTATATATGAATTTTTAATTATATGTGTAAAGATAGGAGTTATTACCCAATTGCTGAACGATAACAGTTGGAGTTTTTTTTATAACAATGCATTTTCTATTTTTGTTAATGCTCCAAAACAGTTAATAGAAATAGCAAATTTCGGAGGTACAACATCAAATGTTTTTGAATTTCTTGATTTACCGCTCAATAGGTTTTTATCAGCACACTCAGTGTTACTAATAATATCTCTTATATTCTCTGGTCCTTTGGGTATTGTATCGTTTTGCTTGGTGATTTGGGGTTTGATAACAGTGAGCTTATCGATGTTTAACGCCTTATTTTCTTTTATCACATCTATAGCAATAGTTGCATTATTGCTTTCCTTGGCGCCTCTTTTTATTAGTTGCCTTCTATTTGGATATACTAGACAGATGTTTCACAAATGGGTCAAAAATTTAGCAAGATTTGCAATTCATCCGGTAGTGCTTTTAATTTTTATATCATTAATAAGCCAGGTTATGGATTATATTGTGTATTCGGTCTTTAATTTTGAGGTCTGCCCTACATGTATACTTAATCTTAACTTAAAGATTTTTAATCCTTGTATTCTTTATGGTTATGCTTCCAAACATGCACCTAACATCACAGCTATGATGGCTTTTGTGATTTTGGGACATGCCATGAAAGCTTTAGTTGAGACATCTTCAACAATATCTGATTCGCTGTTTGGTGTTTATGTAGCAAGCGAACCAGGAAGGCAATATCAGCAAAGCTTAATGGGAACAGTAGGTTTAGATGAACAAAGTATCCAAAGAAGAGCAGGTCAGCAATCTGGTACACCAAGTCGAAGACCTCAAATACCACAATCAGCTCAAAGATCAGCACCTAAAATACCGACAAACACAGGAAATCAATGATGAGCAGAAAATCATTATTATTGATACTATGTCTTGTAATTACTGGCTGCACAATGGATTGTGTTGAACCTGGGTTGCAGAGCAGAAATACTAGTGTCAGTATAGATGTTCCAGTTCGTGAAGGTGGCGAAGGAGTTAAAATTCATTGGGTTGATTCTGGTCAAGTAATTAGCAAGGATGAGAAAATCAAAATTACTCTTGGTGGGTCAGTAAATTTTTGTCCTCTTAAAGAAGGGAAAAATCCAAAGAGAGTACTTGTGCCCGCTGTATTTTGTACTAATGATTTAATACCAAATTACAGTAATAAGTTAATTGATAATGCTAGTCTTGATGAACGAGAAATATGTGGGGATATAGGCTTTGGAAATAATGAATTCTATAGCAATAGACGTTATGTAGATACTGGAATTAAAGCAAATCCTGGTGATAAGTTAAGCTTTAGCTTAATTCCCAGAGAGATAACGATTGATTATGACAATCCACAAGGAAAAGGAATCAGTTTTGATGGCAATTGTTATAGCTCTGAAAGAGGGGATGAAAAAGATAAAGTTACAATAAAAGACATGTTTGGTGGAGGAACATTCTTTTGTGGAGAAAGTGGTAAGAGGACTAAAGTAGAATTTCCTAAGATTAATAAAGAGAACATAGAAGAAAGAAGAGTGCTAGTTGGTAATGGCTACACTCCATATGATAATAAGGTACATTTTAATAAGGATTATATTCAAAATTCATGGATAAATGGTGCATTGTTAGATTTACGACGAACTAAAATAGGACTGGATAAATTATGTAATGGGAAAAAATGTGATTTTAATGAGATAAGCAAGTACAGCTTTTATGAGCTTAATTGTTACTATCAGAATATATGTTACTACGCAAAAGGTATAGGGGAGAATTGCGTCTCTTCTATAAGGTATGAGAAGTATGATAAAAGAAATACATGTGACATGTATTCTCACCTTAAACGTATTGAGGATGAACTAAAAGAGATTGAAGAAAATAAGAGGGATTCTAAGCAGATTGACATTAATTTAATATCAAATTCGAAATTAAACTTCAAAGAGGACAGAGAAGATATTTCTTGGGCCGAAGCTCTTGTTGCAAAAATTGGCGATCTTGATGATCAGAATACTGCTAAAGGTATTCAATGTTTTCCAGAGAAAAAGGGTGCAAAAGGAGATAATGTGTGTTCGCAAATTGGTGATAATTTTGAACATTTTTCTTTGAAATTAAATCATGATTATAAAATAGATGAAAAAGATATACTACATGGTAGTAGTGTGATGCTTGCTATAGCAAGTAATGGCAACTACCAACTTCATAGAGGTGGATATCATGTTGCAGTGACTAGATCATGTAACTTCGATAGTGGTGAAAAACTGTATATGTACTTGGGTGATAATCCGCCAGGAGATCCATCTATTCCGGAAACTAATGATTTCAGAAAAGTAGAGAAGTTGGATAAAATAACAGAGGATAATGTAGTCTATTATGCAATAGATGGAAGTCATTTAAAGGATAAAGAGTCTAAAAAGATATACTTTGGTATTAATGTAGAAAACGTAAAGAAAGATGATATTACGGACAAAGAAGCCAAATATTATGAAGATAACAAATACACAGTAAATTTATTTAAAGGCGATTCGTAATCGCTATTTGATCGATCAGCCATTTTTATGTGGGTAATCGGGCAAAGAGACCAGGGTTTATTAAAATTACACAAATAATACGCGATATAATTAGCACTCGTTTATTTAATAATCTAATCAATGTTTAAGATTCAAAATTATAAATGATTACACTGATCTAATTAGATTAACATTCCACCATAACACGTGGGTGCGTGCGCACACAATGGCAACTCAACTAGTAATGGCCGCCTCCCCAGCGCTCGGTGTTATGTCTGCTGTCAACTGTTACTTGTCAGTTTAAAAATCAACCAAACAGCTTTGGTGAGCCGTCATATTTTTAAAAAGAAAAATAAACGATTTTATTTCATCAACTGTAAACAAGATTTTTGATTTCATAACAGATGGGGGTGAAGACGGAATTAAAATTCCATATGAAGGATATAGAAAGGGGCTTCTACAAGGAATAAGAGCTTTGCTTATTCTATACGTTATATTTACTGTTGTTGGCTATATGCTTGGAACAATACAATTAAGTAAATTCGATTTTATTATAAGAATATTCAAAATAGCATTTATAGCTTTTGCTTTTAGTGATAGAAGTTGGGAATTCTTTGGTACAACTTTGTCTCGGCTTTTTGTTGATGGTAGCATTTATTTAGTTGATAGTTTTTCTGGCTATATAGGGGAAGGAGGTAAAAAAATTGCATTCTTAGATTTAACAGCGGGAGTATTATTTACAGGAGAAACATGGCTGAAATTTTTATCTTTAATGCTATCAGGACCTTTTGGCTTTATTGCATTTTTGGCAATACTTTATGCTACTTTTGTGTTTTTAAGATGCATTATTAGTGCTACGTTTAAGTATGTAATATCTACTGTTTTAGTGGCATTTTTATTGTCATTGGCACCTTTATTTATCGTATTTATTCTATTTCAACAAACTAAAACATTATTTGATAATTGGATAAAAACGCTGGCTCATGTTTCATTGCAACCAGTCATTTTATTTTCATCCTTGTCTCTTTTAAATCAGTTAATGTATTCAGTTCTATACAACCTCACCCAATTTTTCTGCATGCTATCAATGCTTAATTAGTGTAATTTTTTTATCGTATGATCTGTGTCTTATGAAATCAATATTACCTCTTGGGTATAGTCCTGGTACTAGTGTTGATGTTGCGCTCAGTACTGGAGAAAGGGCTGGTGGGCACTTTGCAGCATTACCTATAGATCTAATCCAGGCATTTATATATATCATCATTGCTAGTGCAATGGAAGCTTTTGTTGCCATATCAGAAACTATGGCGCAGGCGTTGTTCAGCTCTGGTTATGGAGTTGCTCAAAGTGTTAGTCATATTGCTAGGAGCGCATCATAAGCTATGCTGTCAACTGTTGGCCTTGATGATAGAACCCAAAATATGATACATAACATCAAGCAGGGAATGAGTAAAGATCGTGGAAAAATTGAAGCTAAATTGCCTGATACACCAAAGCAAGCAGATGAAAAAGGGAGTTCTGGCAAAGAAATGAGCAAATCTGAAACACTAAGCCAGCAAGATAAGCAAAAGGATTCTGATAAAAAAAGGACAAGTTAAGGAAGATTGATGAGATATATGGAGTAACTAATTAAAAAGATATTTGAAGTAAGGTTTTAGAAATTTATTCTGTATTGGAAAAAGTTTAGGTATGCAATCACGCTTAGGCAAATGTTGGTTTAGGTTATTAATTTTGGTAATCTGTGTGCTGGTTACAGGTTGTAGTAAGAATGATATGCCTTTTCCAAGGTGCATATCTGCTGATTATTTTGGTCCTGAACCGGTTGCAGTTGGTGCTCATTTTTCAAAAGATCACGATGCTTTTATTCCGGAAGATCAGGAAATTATAGATCCTGATACTGGCGAAATTAATTATGGTTTTCACTCTAATCAAGTGGTGAAGTGGAAAGATACTGGATTTGAAACCAATGGAGATAGTTTAGTAGTACGAGTAAATGGTGCATGGACATCTTGGAGTAATAATAATAAGAAAGAATCTAAAGGTAGTTATAATTTGCAAAGCTTGGAACAGCTAAAATATGTGACTAAGTTTGAAGGTAAACAGGGCGATAATAGTTTGCCTGACTTTCACTTAATTTGTAATGATTACAAATCTAGTACACAAAAAATTTCAAGTAATCCTAATGCAAGTTGTACTGTAAATTGCAAGTGTATTAGTGAAGATGATAACAGAGAAAAACGCGGTGCTCCATGTTGGTTTACTAACGGCCATGGTGCTTATCTTTTATTTAAAAGGCCTAGCGATTCTAGTCCTAACGAAAATTTAAAATCCATGCGTAACCCTGAGTCTCCTACTGTACATCTAGGTTACAATTCCGTAGCGGAAGATGGAAGTGGGCTTTTTACTTTAGACAGAGATAACACCACATTACAGGACAGGAATTGTAATACGGTGAGGTTAGAAAAAGGATGGAAAATATATGTAAAGATATTAGATAGATATTATCTAGATATTATCTAGATAATGCAGGTGGCTACTCTTTTGAATTTTTGAGCGGAGTGCAGAAACCAAGTAACTTTGGATTTTTTGATTACGTTTATAACTATCTAAAATGTGTATTATTGATTAACGAAAATTGTAAAAAGCATTTTGATAGCAATGATCCTGCAGCTGCACAAGCGATGTTTCAAAATATAGCTGAAAAAAGTACGAGCTTTCACAATTTTGTTCTTTCCTTGCTTGTTCTATTTATAGTGATTTCATCGCTTCTTTATCTTTTTGGAATGATAAGAGAAACTAAGCATGATATGCTCATCAGAATGATGAAAATCACTCTAGTAATAGTGCTTATATCTCCTGGAAGTTTTAGATTTTTCTATGATCATTTTCTTGTTTTATTTGTTAAAGGTCTTGAACAATTGATAAGCATAATTACTAATTTTGCTCCCAACATGAACACCGGAGGTAATTCAAACGTTGCTCAAGGAAATGAAGCTAAATTGTTTAGCTTCATGGAGGATATGTTTAATAAGTTTTTTGCTTACTCTGTTTGGAAAAAGTTTGCAGCATTTTTACATTATCAAATGTGGGCAAGTCTCTTTATGATACCGGCAATTTTTATAGGGATTGTCTTATATTTCCTGCTGTGTATGTATGCTTACATAATATTCCTTTCTGGTTTTATGGGTATAGCTTTTCTTGTATCTATAATGCCGCTATTCCTAATCTCTATTTTATTTTCACCACTGAAAAGTCTATTTGAGGGTTGGATAAAATTCTGTATTAGTTTCTGTTTGCAATCAATTATGATATTTACCCTGCTGTCATTACTTGCTGCAATGATAATGAATACCTTTTATAAACAGTTAGGCTTTACTGTGTGCTATAATAAATGGCTTGAAATAAAGTTATGTGCTCCAAAATGGGTATTTGGTGGTTTTTGTATAATTGATAAAGAATACTTTAGCTGGACTCCAGGGCAAATTTTTGTACCTTATACTATCGGGGAGGCTTCTCCGTTGAACGTAGATAAGAATATAGAAGGTATAGAAAAACTAAGCAGAATAGGTGGTACAGTAAAGTTTACTGGTGGCGCTGGATATATCCCTCTTCCACCAAATTACATTAATAAAGGTTTTCGTTATATAGATTACCCTTTCTTTAATCCAGTGCCTGGTACTGAGAAAAATCCAGCAGACCATTATATAGCAGAAAGTGATATAGTAGTTGATGCTAATTGTAGTGAAAAAGATCTAGTGCGTCTAACGAATAGTTTATTACATGCATCAGAAAAGGCTGATATCTTATTGTTGATAGATAATATAAATGGTAAGATAAAAAGGCGTTATTGTCAATCTCAACAGCATGAAGAAGAATGCAGGAATTATGAGAAAATAATAGACGATTACAAAAAGGGTATCATTCAATCAAATTCAAAAAGTGAAATAAAGTCTTTAGTGCAAGGTGTAATTACGCAAAGTGTAAGCTGCCAATCAGAGAATTTTTATGATATAAATCAAAACTATCAAGAAAATAGCGATTACCAAAGGGTACAGGACATACAGAGAGGTTATTTAATCAACGCAGGAGAGATCTTTATGCTGTTCTTGCTTTCGTTTTTGATGTTTTCTTTAAAGGAGTTTGTACAACAGATGGGCTCAAGCAGTGCCGGTGGTGGGTTTAGTGTTTACAGTATATCTAGTATGTATCAAGCATCACCTTTAGCTAGTGTTACAGATGGATTAAAGCAGCAGTGGCAGAACTTTGCTGGCGGAATGTTAGAGTCTTTAGGTGATTGGGCTACTCATGTACCGGACAGATTAGCTGGAGGTACAGCTAATTTGCTAGGTAGAATACCAGGAGTTGGGGGTGTGCTGAAATATGTTATTAATGTACCACGTAAGCTTGTAGGTGCTACTATTGAAGCAACAAAATTTGCAACATCACCTAAAAATGATGTTGATAAGCTTGAGGAAAAAATCTACAGAGCGTTTGGAATTGATAAAGAAGATATTGCACATAGAAGAATTGATAAATATTTAGAATATTATAAAGGATATGTAGGATCACATTTGGGCTATACAATAGAAGATGCTATGAAGTTTGCTTGGGAACATGGTCTCGACTCTATAGGAATTAACCCTGCTAAAGGAGAAAAGGATGGTTATCAGCATAATTTGCTTTATAGAGCAAAAACGCACAGACGTGAGTTCTTGGAAAGGCTTCATGATTACACTATTGGACGTACAAAAGAACCAAAAGAAGAGGGTGAATCATCAAAAGAAAATAAGCCTGACCAATCAAATAGAGTAGCGCGAAAATTAGGCACGGAACCAGAAAATTTAAAAAACACTACAGAAGCTATACGTGCCGGAGAAGATAGAGAGCGTCAAGATAATGAAAGGAATGAGAACATAGAGAATGATGAAGAATCGTAATTTCAAAGGGCTAAGTTATTATGGTCTTCAGCAAGACGAAGATGGTAATATCAAGTTAAACGATTACAATGATGTTTTAAATGCGCGCAGAGCGAGGGTAGATTTGTTACTAGATAGCACTAAGCAAGGTGATGTTAATCTTTCAAAGCTAAATAAAGCTCTGAATGAGAGACTTATAGATGATAAAGGGCTATCGTCAGAATTTGACAAAGAAGACAAAGAAATTGCACAAAAGGAGCTTAAGATGTTCTCTATTTTAGATAATCTTGATAATCTTGTAAACATTAAAAGTGAAGATCTATTAGAGGTTAGTTTGTTACTATCAGATCTTAGTTTTATAGAGAGAAATATTGTGTTAAATGCCAATCAGAGTTTTGATCTAGTAGGATTAAAAAGTTTATTTATAGAAAAAAAAAGCATCTGGTGAGGAATATAGTGATGAAGAATGTAAAAACTTCCTCGATAATATAGAGAAAATCAATACTCTAATTAAGTTAGAGTTAGAAAGTAGAATTGAAGGGATGGGTCATGATGAAAAAAACAACCATGATGATTTACAAGATGAGATTGGTCGTGCAATCAGTATAGAAAATAAATCAAAGAAAAGCGATTGATCTTGCGTTTCTCCACAAGCAACCTTCTTTCTATTAGACTGCTGAAGCTATGTTGACATTAAATGTGTATTATAAATAATTAGTTAACTTCGAACTTGTTTTATATGTTACGTGTTATTGCGGGTAAATATCGTGGAAGAAAAATAACTACAGGCAAGAATTTAGCTGCACGGCCCACTATGAGTAGTGTCCGAGAAGCAATATTTAGTATACTTTCTTCAAGAAAACCTATTTATAACCTAAATGTACTTGATTTATTCTGCGGAAGTGGCTCTTTTTCATTTGAAGCACTTTCTCAAGGTGCTAAACATGCATTCATGGTAGATTCAGATTATTACAATTTGCAACTGCCTAAAAAAACCGCAGAAGATCTTGGAATTACGAACGATATCACGTTAATTTGTTGCAATGCTAACGGATTACCAAGACCTATTTCAAAGTGCGATATAGTTTTTATGGACCCACCTTATAATATCAATCTGGTTAACTCAACTTTAGACGAATTAGCTCACTCAGGCTGGTTGAATGATAATGCGTTAATAATTCTAGAAATGAGGAAAAGTGAAGGTTTTGAGTGCAATAAAAACTTCAATATAATTGTGGAGCGTACCTACGGTATTGCAAAAATAATTTTTCTTTCTTCACTCACTTGAATTTCTTTTGTAAACATCTATAGCTAAGCTAAGTAAGATTTTTCCGAGGACTGAAAGAAAAAATCAATAGCCGAATTAATATTGGGCCAAAAGCTTGGCAGCACTTTTCTTATGACATGCTTAATGGCAAACCAGAACTTCTCAATCGGATTTAAATCTTACTTTTATCCAATTACAAAACAGTGAGGTTATTAATAAACGGACTTATAGAAACTATTTTGTGAAACTTCGTTACCACAATATCCAACGCTTTTTCTAGGAATATCTCCGAACTTAGCATATCTACTAAAATTCTTGAATAAACTTGACATATTACCCCTCTAAAATAAAAACATAATTATCTTACTAATATCGCTTGTTTTAGAATAAATGCAATCACTACCTAACTAAATTATCTGTTGCGCAAAAGCACATATTACCATACCATCGAAAATAAAGAGGTCAGCATGAGTTTTACTTTACCTGAGTTGCCGTATGATAAAGCAGCTTTAGAGCCTTATATATCTGTAAAGACATAAGATTTTCATTATGATAAGCACCATAAGGGATATTTAAATAAACTCAACGAACTGGTTGAAAACACAGATTATCAACATATGGAAATTGAGGAATTAGTAACGAAAGTTCATGGAAATAATAATACAGTTCCTATTTTTAACAATGCAGCACAAGTTTGGAATCACACTTTTTATTGGAATTCAATGAAAAAGAATGGTGGTGGTAAGCGTCAAGATGATGGTCTTCTAGCAAAAAAAAATCAAGATGATATTAGTGGCTTTGATAAATTTTGTGAAGAATTTTCAAATTATGGAGTAAGCCAATTTGGTAGAGGATGGGTGTGGTTAGTGCTTGAAAAAGGAAAACTCAAAATCACTAAAACTCCAAATGCGGACTTGCCGCTAATTTATGATCAAGTACCGCTGCTTACTATGGATGTGTGGGAGCATGCATACTATTTGGATTGCCAAAATCGTAGAATTGACTATATAAAAGTTTTTCTTGATCATTTGATCAATTGGGGTTTTGCAGAAGAGAATTTAAAAAAGAGTATATAAAATGAATGTACCACAGGTAACATAATTAGATAATGGTCTGCGCATAATAACTGAGCGAGTGCATGATGTTGATTCTGTAGCTTTAAATATACGAGTTGGTGTTGGCAGTAGAGCTGAAAGTGCAAGTCAAAATGGAATATCTCATTTCCTAGAACACATGGCTTTCAAAGGAACAAAGACAAGAACTGCTTTTGAAATTGCAAAAGCTTTTGACGACATAGGTGGAGCTTTCAATGCCTGCACCGGTAGAGAAAGTACAAGTTATTACGCAAAGGTTCTTAAAAAAGATATAAAGACTGGCATTGATATATTAATAGATATATTAATGAATTCTATATTTCCAGAGGATGAATTGGAACGCGAAAAGGGCGTTGTAATACAAGAGATTTTTCAAACTAATGATTCACCGAGCGATATCATTTTTGATAAGTATTTTGAAGCAGCTTATAAAGATCAACCATTTGGTAGATCAATCTTGGGCACGCAAGATACTGTCAAATCTTTTACCCGAGCTAATCTAGGTAACTACATAAATGAGCATTACTTTGGCGAGAACATTATAACTTTTAAAATCCATAACGACAGAGCTAAAGAAATTGTCCACAGACGATCTGAAGGAAGAAGAAGTAAATAGAGTAAAAGAGCGAGTAAAATCCCAAATTTTAATGTCACGCGAAAGTGTTAGCTCGCGTGCTGAAACGTTAGGACATTACAACGGCAACTATAATAAATACATCAGTAAAAACGAATTAATAGAAAAAATTAGTGCTGTTACTATTTACGATATAAAAAAAGCAGCAGAAGAATTGCTATCTCAGCATGAAAAAATTACTTTAGCTGCGATTGGAGAAATTAATTCACTGCCAAGTTACGATAAAGTGGTTTCTATGCTTAGTGTACTTTAGTTATGTTGCTTATGCTCACTAAAAAGTTCAATGAATGGTTGCAAAATCCTTTCTATAAAAAGTTTGCTTTCTGATCCATAGTGTATACCACTAATCATTTTATTGAAAGTTTTTTCGCTGTTTTGTAAAAATAAATAGTTTTTCTTCTTTCTTTCTACTGATTGCACAATAGACAAGGCAGTTAAAATTCCTCCTGTCACTAAACAAGAAGCTATAGCAGGTACAGTACCTACTGCAATTCCAGTTGCGATCAATGATAAACCAGCTAAGAGTGTAAAGGCTGAAACGCAAAACGCTATTTGATGTTTTTCTTTACTTTTAACCATAAATGCCTCACAAAATTATATTTCTAGTATACCCGTATATATGCGGTACTGTCAAGTTTTTAAGGAAGATTAAAAAATGCAACGCACATGTGCAAAATATGAACTAGGTATATAATTCACAATGCAGCGGTATTTCACTAATCCAATTATTTTTTTCCTGATCTAGCCTATCATTCAATATTGCTTGTCTTATTGATTCCATCAACTTATTCATGAAGAAAACATTGTGAATGGTAACGAGTGTGTAAGCCAGCAATTCCTTCGCTTTTAGTAAATGGTGTATATAGGCTCTTGAATGTTTTCTGCAAGTAAAGCACAAACAGTCATTTTCAATTGGGTTATCATCTAGTTCGAATCGTTGATTTCGCAAATTAATATGCTCTTTACGCTATGAAGAAATAGAATCTCTGTTTTTTACTTTAACAAGTGCGCCACCATGTCTTGCGAGGCGAGTTGGATGCACACAATCAAATGTGTCAACACCAAGCTCTACTCCACGAAAAATGTCCACAATTCCACCGATACCAAGCAAATGAGTAGGCCTCTCTTTTTTTAAACGTTCCATAGTAAAGGAAACTACGTCATACATCTGCTCTTTACTCTGACCAAGCGATCCACCTATTGCTTGACCAAAAAATGGCAAATTGTTGATAAAGTCACAACTTTCTCCACGTAAATCTTGATACACTCCGCCTTGGCTAATTCCATACAGCGCCTGTTTGCCATCATTATTTTTTTCAAACTCATTTAAAGAACGTTCAGCCCATCTGTGGCTCATGAGCATTGATTTTTTTGTGTATTCTTTACTGACATGGAATGGAGTACATTCATCTAAAACTAGGATTAAATCTGCACCTAATTTTTGTTGAATTTGTATAGACTTTTCAGGAGTTAGACAATAAGTTTTACCATTTATGTAAGAACGAAAAATTGCCCCATCTTCGTTAATTTTGATCAGAGTTTTTTGTTTCTGTCTTATTCCCTTTATTTCTTCTGAAACTGACCCGTGTCCTAAACTAAATATCTGGTATCCACCAGAATCAGTGAGCATTGGTCCACTCCATCCCATCATCTTGTGCAATCCACCAAGTTTTGCTAGGAAAGTATTATCTGAGTACCTGCTTCCCTGATTCTCTCAATATCTGCAGCTTTAATTGCAGCTTTGGTTGCACAAAATATAAATGCTGGTGTTTCTATATTTCCATTTGGAGTTTTAATTGTGCCAACTCTTGCAGAACCTGATTGCTTGGTTATCCTAAACGAAAACTTTTCCATCTATTTGCTTGAAAGCTCTGCTATGATATTTTCTACTTTTTCAGGAGTGAGGTGTTCATAAAAGTCATTATTGATCTGCACCACAGGGGCATTAACGCATGCACCAAGACATTCAACTTCCTTTAAAGTAAATAGATTATCTTTAGTGGTTTCACCGATATTGATCCCAAGCTTCTTTTTAAAGGTACTTAAAACTTCCTCGCTATTACATAACCAGCAAGGAGTTGTTCTACAAACTTGTATCAGATATTTACCTACTGGTTTTAAATTATACATGGTGTAAAAATTTGCCACTTCGTATACACGAATATGTGGAATATGCAGCATATCAGCAACATAACGCATAGCAGATTCAGAAACCCATCCGCATTGCTCTTGAATCAGATACAGTAAAGGCATAACAGCACTACCTTCTCTACCTTTAGGATACATCTCTATAGACTTTTTCGCTTTCTTCAGGTTATCTGATGTAAAACTAAACTCCTCTTCTTTCTCTTTCATCTAATAAGTCTCTTGTAAATCTCAACAAATTATACTTGAAGAGTTAACAATTGCAATTGTTGGTTTTTTGAGCTCTACAATATTATATCTGTAGAGTGGGTGCACCCAATTTGTGAATTCTTTACTGCTAATCATTTTCCATATTTCGCTTTGCAGATTACAAAGGTATTAATTTCTTAACTTTAATTAAAATTTTCATTGACATTAACACGTGGAAACAATCATAATAGCATTTTGTTAAGATTTTAAATATAATTATGTCTATATTAAGTAGATTGCTTGGAGTTAATACAACTACACTGAAAGTTAAAGAAGCGATAGGTTTTAATCCAAAAAACGTAGGGTTGATTGAAGGAAATGGAGTTACTTATGGACTCAGCTATCAAGATAACGGCAATGGAAGCAGTAGAGTAAAATTACTTATTAGCCCATCATATCAATCAAAAACATACGAGTGTGATACAGGTGTCAACGTAGCAAATGAATTTAAGAGCCAATTATCTCCCACACTAATAGAAAATTCAGCTGAAGTAGATAAAGTTGGAGTTATCTTTCCTACAGAAGAAATTAACAAAAAAGAAAAGTGCATCAAAGGCTTAACATTCAACACTTACGAAATCAAGCATTCAACTAAAGTTCCCTTGGTTGAATACGTAGGAAAAGTAAAATTATACAAGAACATTGATATAAATAATCTTGCAAATGAAGACAATAGTTACTTTTTACCAAAAGCAGTAAAAGTTGGTAATGGTAATGTTGTTGTAATTGCTCATAACTAAAAGGATCAAGCTTTAGTTTCTTGGTATTTAGAATCGAAAGGAGATGGAAAGTTCAGACTTTTACCTGGAGCAAAACACATTATAGAAAGAAAATTATTCAAATTTGTCAATCCAGGGCAATTAGTACTAGATGAAAATACGATGCTTTATACACAGATAAAGCCTACTAAAAACCAAGAAGTAAGAACAAATATTTTTAAGTTCGATATGGCCAAAGTGGTTGAGGATCTAAAAAGTGGAAAGAAAGATGAATGTTTGCTTAGTAAGAAAGGATGCCAATTAAATATAGCACCATCTACTATCTATAATCCAGGAAAAATAAACTTTTTACAGTATGTAAGACGAACTGAAGGTGATGATTTAGTTGCTTTTCTTGAAAATGATCAATCTTCTAACATGCAAAAGTTACATTTAGCAAGTCTTGTGAAGAGTCGATCAAAGTCGAATTTTATTATTCATGAATTCAAAGATCCTGTAGATCAATTATACGTTAAAGACAATGATCAGGGAGGTTTTATCGTCACTGCGGTAAGTGGAGAGAGTATTATAACTTTTAATAGAGAGAGCTCTGGAAAATCTTCTGAAGCAACGATAATACCGACAAGCAGTATCAAAGCTCTCAGTGATTTTGTTAATATCATTAACGGCCAATTGATGCCTAGTATTATTTCCAGCAGTACTGTGGCTCCTATAACTGTTACAGAGACGGTTGTGACTTCTAAGAGCCTGTACGTGATCTCAAAAAAGGGATAGAATGAGAGGATAAAGTATATGAAGTAGGATATGCGAAGTTTATATCCAAGTGATATAAGTCGAGAAAAGTTTGAGATTATTGTAGCAGATCTGGAGTCTTGCAGGAAGAGGACAAAGCCAAGAACACTTGATTTATATCATGTATTTTGTGGAGAGTTATACGTCTTAAAAAGTGGCTGCCAGTTTTGGTAACATTCTCCATGTTACCAAAAGAGTTTCCAAAATGGCGGAATTGTTACGACTATTTTAAGAAGTGGAGTGAAAAAGCAGATGCAAATAAAGAAAGTGTTCTGGAGCTGGTATTAAAAAAATTGTTGGCGTGGTCCGACAAAACAATAGTCGGAAAGAAAAAACCAGCTTCTGCATAATTGATGCACAAAGCGTAAAAAATGCAGATACTGCTGAAGAAAAAGGCTATGATGCAGGCAAAAAGGTTTCAGGAATAAAACGCCATATTGCGGTAGATACACAAGGTTTACCCCGCGCAATTTATATAACAACGGCAGAAATAACTGATCGTAGTAGCGCTGTGAGAATGATTAAAAATGCTAAAGAAAACCTATCTGAAGTTAAAAATATACTAGTTGATGCTGGCTACACAGGAGAAAATTTTGCAACACAAATAAAAGCAACTATTGGCGCTACCGTTGAAGTAATAAAGCGAAACGAATTACACACCTTTGTCGTATTGCCGAAAAGATGGGTTGTTGAGAGATCTTTTGCTTGGTTGCAAAAATGTAGGCGATTGTGGAAAAATTGCGAGCGGAAACTCAACACTAGCCTGCAAATGGTCGTTCTTGCTTTCGCTGCTTTGCTTCTGAAAAGATTATGAACAGGCTCTAAGATAAAATAAAAACTTTAACTTGTGATAGTTTAAATACCTTATTACAATAATATGAATAAATTCATCAACAAGAGGCAATCAGTACCAAAGTTAAGTTGCGTTTGAATTGGATAGAATTATACAAAAAATTAGGTCATGCAGGCAAAGTGTGTCAACACTATAACATTTCACGCTTTACCTTACGAAAATGGTACAAACGTTATGAAAAGCTAGGTGCACAGGGATTGTCAAACTTTAGTAGCAGGCCTAAAACTTTACCCTTACAAAAAATCAACGAGTCAAATGAGCAGCTCATTCTTCATCTGAGAAAAGCTAGAAAATTAGGAGCAAGACGTATTCAAGCTGAATTGAAGCGTTTACATGATATCTCTTTTGCATTGGCTACTATACACAAAGTTTTGAAGAAACACGATGTAAGTCTTTTACGTATTAAACGCCACTATATCGCAAGCAGATTAAGCGTTATAACTGCAAAGTGCCAGGAGAGCGTGTACAAATGGATGTTTGCAAAATATCCTCGGGGCTTTATCAATATACTGCTATAGATGATTGTACGCGTTATAAAGTTATCGCATTATACTCAAGGCGTACTTCAAAAAATACTCTGGATTTCTTAAAACAATTAAGGGAAAGGGCTCCATTTCATTGTTAAAGGATTCAAACCGATAGAGGACAAGAATTTTTTGCTTACGAAGTGCAAGAGTGTCTAAAAGAATGGAAAATAAAATTCCGTCCAATTAAGCCGTTTTCACCACATTTAAATGGTAAAGTAGAAAGAGCGCAGCGTACAGATTTAGATGAATTTTATAGTAGCGTTAACATTAAGGATCATGAACTGCAAGTCAAGCTTAGGGATTGGGAAGAATATTATAATAAACAACGTCCTCATAGCTCTCTTCAGGGAAAGACTCCTTGGGAAAAATATAAAGAACTGGAAAAAACAATTCCTTGTCTAAGTGAAATACAAAAAAAATATATTTCATCAAAAGAAACGTTTGTCATGCAAAATTACAAACATAACCAAGAGTTAAAGTCACTTCAAAAATACAAAACCTCTTAACAGGTATTTCAAGTTCAGACTTGATCTGACAAATTAGTTGCAATAACCTCTATGAATCACACACTTTTAATCCGTACGAATAGTTCTCTATTTTGTCTATACCAGATTCATCAATATACAATAGATCTTTAGGAGATTCTGCCGATATAATTTTCAAAAATTCAGCTCGTTTTTCTTCGCTCCTTTTTTCGTATCCATAAGTCTTCTTTTTTTGCGTGTCAATCCAATTTTTCAGAGCTCTATGAATCGTTTGACGACTTATTTTGCCCCAGAATTTGGCTACCTCTGATTGTGTTTTACCACCGTACTTTTTCACAAATTCTTATATGTTAAAACAAGTCTTTATAAATGTCACGAAATGGCGGTATAAAGACACGCAGAGAGGAGGAACCGTACATATTCTTGGTCATAAGGACCGTTTTGCAGCAAGGTTCTCCTCTCTGGTTTATTATACTGAAAGTTCCGAACAACTGGTTGAGCTTTTAGGCTCGTATATAAGGGTGGAAAATGCAGTATACAGATTATTTATGGAGGAATTATGAATTTATCAAATATTATTACTGGCATTGATATTAGCAAAAATAAACTAGACATCCACATTCATCCACTTGGACATCATAAAGTATTTTAAAATAACGTTCAAGCTATTGATCAAATACTTGACTTTTTGCGTTTACATAACGTAACCAAAGTTGGACTTGAAGCAACGGGTGGATACGAAAAATTATGTGCTTATACTTTATTAAGACATGGTTTTGAAGTATATGTCATTCAACCAAGATGGGTAAGAGACTATGCAAAAAGCCTTGGTATTGCTACTAAAACTGATAAAATAGACTATAGCATCATCTCACGTTATGTTAGTAATACAGACATGCGTGTCACTCCTTTAAAAGTTACTAGTATTGACTGTTTGAAGCAAAAATGATCTCGCAGGAATCAACTAGTAGAAATAGCAAAAATACAAAAAACCCAAGCTCATCAAGTAACCGATTTATCTATAATCAAACAAATGGAAGAGCTACTTGCAGTTTTACAAAATCAAATTCAAGTCTTAGAAGATGAGATAATGGAATTAGTCGATAAAAATCAAGAGCTTAAAAAAAAGTATATGTCAATAACTAGTATACCTGGTGTAGGTGCAATAACAGCTATTACTTTTATTTGTTATCTACCCGAGCTTGGAACTCTCCAACATAAAGAAATATCCAGCCTTTCCAGAGTTGCACCTTTTAATCGAGATAGTGGTTTTAGTAAGGGAAACAGGTGTATTCAGGGTGGTAGATCACAAATTAGAAAGGTTTTACATATGTGCATTCTTAGTGCGCAAAGGTACAATTCTTATATAAAAATCTTCTTTGATAAGCTATACAATCAATATAAAAAACCATATAAAGTTGCTTCTACTGCTGCAATGAGAAAATTACTTATCCTTGCTAACTCTTTAGTAAGAGACGGTAGACTGTTTACTGAGAAGTATAGCCCTAAAACTGCTTCTATATAGTAATAGCATAGCTGTGAATAAGTACGCCCACACAAATTTTAAGTACTTATTCACAGCTACATCAATTTTTCTATTGACTTTTAACACAACTGCTGCAAACGCATCCCGGTCGTGAATTTTATGATTATAGCACCTATTCTCCAATTTCTTCGATTGAAAATCTCCTGTTTCTTTCCTCCTTTTCTCCCATTTGTACAATGTTATAGCCCTTCTTATAATACTCCAAATATAGACCAGTAGCGTATTATAGTCTGTTCGGACTATTGTAAAAAGGGCTATACTCTACCAATTTTGAACCTTTTTGCTACTGCTGTTTTACTCTCTCCTTCACTCAACGCTTGAATGGCTTTTTTCCTTAAGTCATAGCTGTGTGCTGCTGACACTTTTATCTTCTCGTTACTCTAAATCCCTGTTTATCATGTTTCTATTATTAATTAGAAGGGCTATGCTAATTTATAACTGGTACTAGAAGATCTTTTGCTTGGTTAGAAAAATGTAGAAGGCTATAGAAAATTGTGAACAAAAACTCAACGTTAGACGATAAATGGTCGTTCTAGCTTTCGCTTCTTTGCTTCTGAAAAGATTATGAACAGGTTCTAAGACAGTACTTATCTTAATAATGTTAGTTAAAGTAATTCAGGCTTAGATTCATAGTGGAGTTAACCAGTATTACAAGTTCAGTCTGTGGTACTAAAATCTAATCTTTAAATTGCATAAGATGACAGAAGTGGTTATCTATAATTTAATGAAGGGTTCTTGCGGATATGGCGAAATTGGTAGACGTGCCAGGTTTAGGTCCTGGTGAGCTTGCTCGTGGGGGTTCAAGTCCCTCTATCCGCACTTAAAGTCATGTAACTCAGGTTTTAAGAGAAAATTTATAATCACTAAGTACACTTTTGTTTGTATAAGAACCTGTTTAGAACTTAAGGATTGTATTTAACTTAAATTCTGGTAAAATGGCTTTATTAAAACATAAATAAAATATTGATAATAGGTTGTAATGTCTAGTAATATAAGTCAAAATGCAGTCGAAGCAGATACATTAAGTAATATATATACCTATAAGGAACTTAGTGTAGATAAACTAAAGTATGAGTATGAAATCACAGTTAGTAGTGATTATATAGAACAAAAGATAAACTCTAGATTACAAGAAATAGCAAAGGATGCAAAATTGCCTGGATTTAGATCCGGAAAGATGCCTTACGATCTTGTTGTTACAAATTATAAAAACGAAGCTTTGGAATATGTGATAAAAGATACGATTGACTATTGCTCAAGTGATTTAATGAAAAAAATCGAAGTTAAGTCTCACATCCATCCTAAGGTTGATATTATGTCATTACCAAACCTGGATAAAAAGGATGAAAAAGGCGACTTTCTGTACAAATTATCTTTTGAATCGATGCCAAAAGTGCCAATAATAGATCTTGATAAAATAAATTTGAAGAAAGTTAAGGCAAAAATCAAAGAGGGAGACATAAAAGAATTTATTGATTCTATAAAAACAAAATTTCCTAACTTCGTTTCTGTTGATGATGCTTCTTATCAAGCAAAAAAAGAGGATAAACTGATAATTGACTTTGAAGGGCGAATTAGAAATAAGCTCTTTCAAGGTGGAAGTGGCAAAAATTTTACTGTTAATTTAGGATCTGGAACATTTATAAATGGTTTTGAGGATCAATTAATTGGCATGAAAAAAGGGGAAACAAAAAGCTTTAAGTTGAGATTTCCTGAAGATTACCAGGTAATTTCCCTTGCGGGGCAGGAGGCTGCTTTTTCTGTTCGCGTTAATGATATTCAGATTGCCGAAGATTTGCAAAGTGATAATGAAATATCTAGGAAAATTGGTTTTGAAGATCATTCTTCGCTAATAAATCATGTAAAAGAAGTAATTGATAATCAGTGTAAAGAAATGGGAGATCTCTTAATTAAGAAAGAGCTATTTGATTGTTTGGATGCTAGTTATAGTTTTGATTTGCCTATAGAGGTAGTAAAACAGGAACAGCAGAGAGTGGAAAGAGAGTTGAATGCTAAAGATGATTCTTGTAAAGAAGCTGAAAGACGTGTAAAGCTTGCAATGCTATTTATGGAGTTCAGTAAAGAACATGAAATATCATTAACTCAAAGTGATATTATGAATGTTATTGTAAATCAATATGTCAGTAAAGATGTATCATTTGACAGAGTATTTAAACATTTTAAATCAGACGGACAATTTCAGGAATTAGTTAGAGGGCAAGCGCTTGAGTATAAAGTGACAGATTATATGATAGAAAAAGCTAGTAAAGAAGAACAGATTGTTTCTGTGAAAGAATTAAAGGAATTATTTGATAATATTTGATAGGAAAAGGTATGACTCTTATACCAATTGTAGTTGAACAAACTAGTCGCGGTGAGCGAGCTTATGACATATATTCAAGGCTAGTAAAAGAAAGAATAATTTTCGTAACTGGCCCTATTGAAGACAACATGGCCAGCGTAATAGTAGCACAGCTTTTATTTTTAGAATCGGAAAATCCCGATAAAGACATTTGTATGTATATTAACTCACCAGGTGGTGTTGTAACTGCTGGTTTGTCGATCTACGATACAATGCAGTATATAAATCCAGACGTTTCAACTTTGTGTATAGGTCAAGTTGCATCTATGGGTTCTTTGTTGCTTACAGCTGGTGCGGAGGGTAAACGTTACTCACTACCTCATTCAAGAATTATGATACATCAGCCATCTGGTGGTTATCATGGGCAAGCAACTGATATAGAAATACATGCCAATGAAATTTTGCGAGTTAAGAAAAAACTAAATCAAATTTATGAAAAACATACTGGAAATTCACTGAAGAAAATTGAAGAAATGATGGAAAGAGATAAATTCATGGATCCTGAAGAAGCAATGAAAATTGGCTTAATTGACAGAGTAATAGCTGAGCGTAAAGATGTGAAGATTGAAAATATTAAAGTTAAACAAAAGGTAGTTTAATGGATAACAATAATGATTTACACTACTGTTCTTTTTGTAACAAGGCACAAAACGAAGTAGATAAATTGATTACTAACTCTTCAGATGGTTTAAAGGTGTTCATTTGTAATGAATGCATAGAGTTATCCCATAAAGCAATAAGTCAAAAGAAAGAGAGGGCTTTTAATTCAGATCATATATCTGATATGAAACTATCACTAAAGAAACCTGAAGATATAAAAAATTTTCTTAGCAAGCATGTTGTAGGTCAGGAACATGCGCAACATGTTTTATCTGTAGCTATGTATAATCATTGTCAATCCATGGTGCAACTTCATTCTATAAGTGATATTGAAATCGAGAAGTCAAATATAATGCTTATTGGCCCTACGGGTTCTGGTAAGACTTTGCTAGCAAAAACACTTGCTAAAGTTTCAGATGTACCATTTGCTATGGCTGATGCAACAACTTTGACTGAAGCAGGTTATGTAGGTGATGATGTAGAAAGCGTGTTATCACGTCTATTACAAGCTGCAAATTATGATGTTGCAAAGGCACAGCATGGTATAGTGTTTATCGATGAAATAGACAAAATCACAAGAAAGTCTGAAAGCGCTTCAATAACCCGTGATGTTTCAGGTGAAGGGGTCCAACAAGCTCTACTAAAAATCATGGAAGGTACGGTTGCTTATGTTCCTCCACAAGGAGGGCGAAAACACCCGCAACAAGAGTTTATACAAGTAGACACTAGTAATATACTATTTATTTGTGGAGGAGCTTTTGAAGGCCTCAATAAAATTATTGAGGCAAGAAAAAAGGGAACATCAGTTGGCTTTGGAGCGGATATAAGTCAGTCTAAAGCACAAAAGAAAAAAAATGCTTTACGCGATGCTCAACCTGAGGACTTAATTAAATTCGGTTTAATACCCGAATTTGTAGGACGGGTTCCGATAATTGCTGTTTTAGATGAGCTGAATCACGAGGATTTAATACATGTGTTAACGGAACCAAGAAATGCGCTAATAAAACAATATAAAGCATTACTTGCATTTAGCAAAGTAACCCTTGAGTTTTCAGATGAAGCAATATCAGCTATTGCTAAAAAAGCTATGAGCTATAAAATAGGTGCAAGAATATTACGTACTATCTTAGGGTCACTTTTGCTTGATGTTATGTATATATCCGGCAACGGAGGTTTTGAAGGTAGCACTATAACGGTTACTAAGAAAATGGTAGAATTAGGCAAAGCGACGATTAATCATAATAATAAGGGTACTGTTATAACGGTTAATGATTAATTTGAGGCATATATTATGAGTATTGGACGTGCTGTAAATTTTAATTCTACTGTATTACCAGTATTACCTCTAAGAGATGTAGTAATTTTTCCAAATATAATGTTGCCTTTATTCGTAGGTAGAGAAAAATCTGTTCATGCACTAGAGTATGCAATAAGTAGCAGCAGTCACCAAAACGAGATTTTTCTCATAGCACAAAAACATGGTTCTATTGATAATCCAGAGCCAGAGAGTCTTTATGAAGTAGGCGTGTTAGCAAACATTATACAACCATTAATAAAACTGCCTGACAATGCAGTAAAAGTCATGATTCATGGGGTAAGAAGGGGAAGAGTTATAGAATATATTAGCTCTCACACTTTGTTACAGGTCAGAGTAGCGTTGGATGGTCATTATGAGTATGGAGAAAATGAAGATAATATTGATTTAGAAGCTTTAAGGCGTTCTGTTATAGATGCATTCGACAATTGGTGTAAACTAAGCAAGAAAAGTCGACCCGAGATTATTATTGACCCCATTGATCAAGTTAAAGAGGTTAATCAAATTGTAGATATGATAGCTTCGCACTTAAATATAAAGGTATCAGATAAGCAAAATATACTTGAAGTTTATAACCCAAAAGAGCGCTTAAAAAAAGTTATTGCTCTTATTGAGAGAGAAATAAGTATTTTGAGTGCACAAAACCGCTTGTATAAGACAATTAAATCACAGGTTGAAAGTACTCAAAAAGTTTACTACCTTAATGAGCAATTAAAAGCTATACAGAAAGAATTAGGTGAGTTTGAAAATGGAGATGAAGGGAATATACTCAATGAATTTGAAAAAAAGATAAATGAAACAAAGCTTTCTGAGGAAGCAAAAGAGAAAGCCATAACTGACTTAAAGAGATATAAGAAAATGAATCCCATTTCTCCTGAAGCAACAGTTATATCTAGTTACTTGCATTGGTTGCTTGATTTGCCATGGGGAAAGTACAAAGATGCAAAAATTAACTTAAATGCGGCTAAAAAAATCTTAGATGAAAATCATTATGGCATAGAGAAAGTAAAAGATAGAATAATAGAATTTTTAGCAGTATTTAAGAGAGTAAAAGAGATAAAGGGTCCTATACTTTGCTTAGTTGGACCACCTGGTGTTGGTAAAACTTCTTTAGCTAAGTCTATGGAGAGATTTTGTTGAAGAGATTTTGTTGGTATATCTCTTGGTGGTATACGTGATGAGTCTGAAATACGAGGACACAGGAAAACTTATATTGGCTCAATGCCTGGTAAAATCATTCAACACATGAAAAAAGCTAATTCATGCAACCCGCTTTTCCTGCTTGATGAAATAGATAAGATGGGTTCTGATTCGCGTGGTGATCCTGCATCTGCATTACTTGAGGTTTTGGATACTGAGCACAATAAACATTTTACAGATCATTACTTGGAAGTTGAGTTTGATCTTTCAAGTGTAATGTTTGTAGCCACAGCAAATAGCTTAAATTTACCGCATCCTTTGCGTGATAGGATGGAAATTATACAATTATCTGGGTATACCGAAGACGAGAAGATCAGTATTGCTACACATCACCTTATTCCAAAATTAAAAAAAGAGCATGGTTTGCATCAGAAGGAGTGGGAAATAACCAATGAAGCATTATACGAGTTGATACGTTTATATACACGTGAAAGCGGCGTGCGAAGCATGGAAAGGGAACTTGCAAAACTCATGAGAAAGGCAGTTAAAGCAATATTAACTGATAAAAATAAGAAAATATCCGTAGAGACTGGTAATTTACAAGATTATCTAGGGGTACGTAAGTATACCTTTGGCATTGCAGAAAATGAGAGTTTGGTAGGGATAGTAACTGGTCTTGCCTATACTGAAACAGGTGGTGATATTTTGATGATAGAGTCAGTCCTAATTCCTGGTAAGGGGGAGATAAAATATACAGGAAAGCTTGGAGAAGTTATGCAAGAGTCTATAAAAGCTGCGTATAGTTATGTGCGATCAAATTGTTTATTTTTCGGTATAAAGCCCGAAAAATTCCAAAATAATGATATACATTTGCATGTACCTGAAGGTGCTGTGCCAAAAGATGGTCCCTCTGCTGGCAGTGCAGTATGTACGTCTATTGTTTCTCTCATGACAAATATATCAGTTAACAAAAGTGTTGCTATGACAGGCGAAGTAACATTGCGCGGTAGAGTTTTGGCTATCGGGGGCTTGAGAGAAAAATTGCTTGCTGCGCTAAGAGGATCAATCAAAATTGTGATTATACCAAGTGAAAATGAGAAAGATATGCAGGAGATTCCCGCAAATATTAAAGAAGGGATCAACGTAATTTTTGCTAAGAATATTGATGAAGTTATAAAAATTGCTTTAACTCGCCCTATTACTTCAATTGATGGTGATAATCAAAATAGTCTACCTTCCTCCATAGAAAATAAAGATAGTACCTTCTCTGCGTTAGAAACATTAAAGCACTAAATTGAAAAGGTTTATGCAATTTTCGTTTCTTTTTTTTTAACCTCAAAGCTCTGATTTGAATATATAAATTACAAGTAACATATATGGCAATTTCATAAATTCATTTTTCAAGCATATATTGCAATATCTCACTAGCAATTGCAACATCTTGGCGTGGAGTTTTGCCATGTTCTATAAATACTGAGATTGCATAGCGCGGATCATGGTAGGGGCCATAAGCGATAAACAATTTACGACTTTCACCTTTAGAGTTTATCTCTGGTGTACCGGTTTTGCCAGCAATTTGTATACTGCCTAGTCTTTTTCTATAGTTAGAATTCACCACGTCAAACATAGCTTTTCGAACCACACTAAGATGCTCATGATTCACATCAATATTAAGAAAGTCTTGCCCTGGTTTACTCATCTCAATGTGGGGAATTACCTCCTTTCCTGTTGCAACCCTCGCTGCAAGAACCGCAAGCTGTAATGGCGTTGTAAGTAAATACCCTTGTCCTATAACTAAGTTAATGGTATCACCTAAATACCACTCTGAATATAGCTTGCGTGCACGCCAATCCACATCAGGCAACAATCCCGGAGCTTCTTCCTTAAACATTCCAATTAATGGTCCACTTCCTATACCAAATTTGCTAGCCATTTCTAGTAGAGAATCTACATTTATTTTTTTTCCTATATTATAAAAGTAAGTGTTGCATGAGAAGGCCATTGCCTCGTTTAAAGATACATATCCATGGACTTTGCTTTTTAGGCAACGAAATTTTCGTTCACCTATTTTCATATAGCCCCTACACGAGAACTTTTCTTCTGGTGTTATTATTCCATTTTTTAAACCCGCAAGCGCATCTATTATTTTAAATATTGAACCAGGTGGAATTTGATATGATAATGCACGGTTTACAAGCGGTAATGAAGGATTGTTTAAATTTTTCCAAGTTTCATTTGATAATCTGCTAGTGAAAAGATTATTATCGTAAGAAGGTGAATTATATAATGCTAAAATTTCTCCGTTATTTACATCAATTACCACTGTGGAACCTTGGTGGTCTTTAAATATCTCTGCAATTTTCTTCTGTAAATCAACATCAATTGTCAGCTGTATATCTTGTCCATCTTGCTGCGGTATACTAGATAACTCTCTCATGATACGCTTCTTAGAATTTATTTCCTGCTCAGATTTTCCGGTCTTGCCTTTTAATACATGATCATATGTATATTCAATTCCACTAACCCCTGCTTCATTTATGTCTTGCTGTTTTTTTGTATATCCGATTATATGAGAACATTTCGAACCAAACGGGTAATAACGTTTATAAAGAGCAGTTATTTTTGTATCTGATGATTTTGTTGTATCAGGTTTAATTTCTGATAACATCTGCAAATCAACTTCCCTAGTAAAGGTTTTTTGCCCATCAAATAAAACAATATACGAAATTTTGTTTACTGCGAGTTCAACGCTATTCCTATCCAAAATCCTGCCTCGTTTAGGCACAATAGTAACAACTTTTGTCGTATTATTATTGGATAGCACTTCATATTTTTGTCTATCTCGTACTTGTAAAGTATACAACCTATAACTGAAGATAGCAGAAATAGTAAGCTGAATACCACCTAATATGAATGCCCTGCGGTTGAAGACCTTGTTTTTTGTCCACATAGAATTCCTTTAGAACGCACTCATTCTCCTTTTATTGACACATTTCTAGCTTTCACTACATCACAAACCCTTTCTTCCCACTCACTTAAGGTAACAAGTTTGTAACCCGATTTTTTTAGTATTTCAATAATCTGAGATAAAGCTTCAACTGTATTTGATTTGTTATCGTGATCATGGAACAATATAATCGCTCAATTGTGTACATTGCTTAAAACTCTTTCAACCAGAATTTCTGATTTATCGCCTTGCCAGTCCAGAGAATCAACTGTCCATAATATGGAATACATATTTAATCGATTAGTATTTTTGATCAAATTATCGTTATGACATCCATATGGTGGACGAAACCATTTTACATTCTGTTCTGTTGCATTTTTAATTGCCACATTTGTCTTTTTCAGTTCTTGCAATTGCTCCTCACTTGAAAGTGATGTCAACTTCCTATGCGACCAAGAATGATTACCTAATTCATGACCTGCTTTATGGATTTTGTTTACTATTTCAGATGTTTTTTTATTGATACGCTCACCAAGCACAAAAAATGTCGCTTTTGTTTCATTGCTCTCCAGAATATTAATAATATCTCCTGCTCTATTATAAGACGGTCCATCATCAAACGTAAGTGCAACGAACTTATCTTTGTTATTCAATAATTTCTTTATATTACTTAAATTTCTATATGATAGATCCAAATCACAACTGAGCCCACGATATGGTAAGTTAAAGTTACAATCACTACAGAAAACTGCGCTTGAATATAGCAAAAGAAAAGCGATTATTCTTATAAACATATATAATCAGCAAAGTGATAGAGTACTACACTTTTTTGCTAAATTAAACCACTTTTAGCAGCTACTGTTTACTTCGTTACTTTGTCAATATATTATATTAATAACTTTGTATAATATAGTATGATTGCAAATATAAATACCGTTGCTCTTCAGGGAACCAGCACAGTAAATATTAATGCACAAATTCACATGTCAAATGGTATTCCAGCTTTTAATATTGTTGGACTGCCGGATAAAACTGTTGCAGAATCCAGAGAGCGTATCAGAGCAGCGTTAAATTCAATCAATCTTCTGTTACCTCCAAAAAGGATTACGGTTAATCTTTCCCTTGCGGATTTGCTTAAAGAAGGTAGTCATTATGACTTAGCTATTGCTGTTGGATTACTTGTTGTAATGAATGTGATACCAGTTGAAAAAGTTCAGTCTTATATAATTATGGGCGAGCTTGTACTAGACAGCAGAGTCATACCAATCTCAGGAGTACTTCCAACAGCAATCAATGCAAAACAGGCAAATAAAGGAGTAATTTGCCCAAGGGGAAATGGAGTAGAAGCTTCATGGGTAAAGAATGTTTCTATTCTAGCTATAGAGAAATTAACCGATATTATCAGACATTTTAAGGGTGAGCAGTTAATTCAGCCGGTAACTTTTAACTATAGCGCTGCACCCAAAGAAAAAAATTCAGTTCCAGATATAAAGGATATTAAAGGTCAAGTTGTTGCAAAAAGAGCAGCTGAAATTGCAGCAGCAGGTGGACACAATATGCTTCTTGTTGGACCTCCTGGTACTGGAAAATCAATGCTTGCTAAGCGATTTATAGGGCTATTACCTGATTTGACTGAGCAGGAGATGATTGATGTTAATATTATCTCTAGCATAACAAAAGCCGGTAACGAAACATTTAAAGTAACTCGTCCCTTTCGTGAACCTCATCATTCATGCTCCATGCCAGCGATGATAGGAGGAGGAAAAAATGCAAAGCCTGGGGAAATCACCATGGCTCACAATGGTGTGTTATTTCTTGATGAGCTACCTGAATTTCCAAGGCTTGTACTTGATTCTCTACGTCAACCACTTGGAGATAGAAAAGTTACTATTGCACGTGCAAATGCTCACATTACTTATCCAGCTAATTTTCAACTTATAGCTGCAATGAATCCCTGCAGGTGCGGTTATTTAGGTGATGCAAGTAGATCGTGCAACAAAGCTCCAAAGTGTGGCACAGATTACAAAAACAAAATATCAGGACCATTGCTTGATAGAATAGACATATGCATTGAAATGCCAAACGTTAGCATACTTTCTCCTGAAATCTCTGTGGAGGGAGAAAGTACCGAGGTTATAAGAGGAAGGGTGATAGCAGCGAGAAAAATTCAAACTGAGCGTTATAGTAAATTTAATATTCGTTGCAATGCAGAAGTCAGTGGTGAAGCATTAAATAAATTCACTGAACCAGATCAGGAAGGATTAGAATTGCTAAAATACGTACTGAAAGAAAATTATATTTCCAATCGAGGCTATACACGTGTATTAAGAGTCGCAAGAACCATTGCAGATCTTGCGAAAAGTGAGGAAATAAAAAGAGCACACATTGCAGAGGCGCTGAATTACAGAATAAGAATGTATAAATAAATTAATTTACTTGACCGGCAGCTTTTTTTTGTCATATACTACCATTAGTGAAATTTTAATATTTTTGGAGTAAAGTTATGTCGATAATAGAAGGAATCAAAGATAAAGGTAAAGAAGTTTATAACCATGGTTGTGATTTTGTAAAAGACCACCCGTATAAAACAGCTGCCACTTTTGTAGCAATTGCAACAGCAATTTCTCTTACAGCTGCTTATTTCTTAAGTCCAGCTTATGCAACTTTTGTTGGTACAGTTGGAACAAAAGCTGCAACACTTGTTAGTCCTGCTATTACTGCAATATCTGCATTTGCAGTTGCTCATCCACTCATTGCTAGTTTGGTAGTTCTTGCTCTAATAGCTGCACCTGTGTATGCATATAAAAACAATAATAAGGCAAGCAAATTTGAGGAAGTGAAACAAGATATTTCTAATGCTCTTAAGAAAGATTCTGATGGCAATGTTAACTTAGAAAACAATAAAGTTGAAATTGCTGAAGATGATGAACCAAAAAGACTTCTTACTAACGCTTGTGTAAAACTTGGAATTGTACAATTACAACCCTAATCAGTAGTTTTACAAAGTAAAGGGATAGGCTTCTATCCCTTTTTCACAATTTTTTTTTGCATCTTAAGCAGTGTTATTTGAAAGTCTGCAATTATTACACCTAATGATTAATAATGTTAAGAATAAGTAAATCTTGTTTACTATTTGCATATATCAAAACGAAAAATGTTTGCATATTGTTAAAAAAGCAGTAACTTGTTATCAAGTGAATTCACTAATATTTGAGTAATTTAAATGTCAATCGACCTTAGTTTACCAGAATTACCCATATTGCACCCAAGGATTACCGTTGTGGGAGTGGGTGGTGCTGGTGGAAATGCTGTGAACAACATGATTCAATCCAATTTGCAAGGAGTAAATTTTGTTGTAGCAAATACCGATGCTCAAGCGTTAGAGAAGTCACTGTGTGATAAAAAAAATCAACTTGGTATCAACTTAACTAAGGGTCTTGGTGCTGGTGCTTTACCTGATGTTGGTAAAGGTGCAGCAGAAGAATCAATTGATGAGATTATGTAGCATATAAAAGATAGCCATATGCTCTTTATCACAGCAGGTATGGGTGGTGGTACTGGAACAGGTGCTGCACCGGTAATTGCAAAAGCAGCCAGAGAAGCAAGAGCGGTGGTTAAAGATAAAGGAGCAAAAGAAAAAAAGATACTGACTGTTGGAGTTGTAACTAAGCTGTTCGGTTTTGAAGGTGTGCGACGTATGCGCATTGCAGAGCTTGGACTTGAAGAGTTGCAAAAATACGTAGATACACTTATTGTCATTCCTAATCAAAATTTATTTAGAATTGCTAACGAGAAAACTACATTTGCTGACGCATTTCAACTCGCCGATAATGTTCTGTATATTGGCATAAGAGGAGTAACTGATTTGATGATCATGCCAGGACTGATTAATCTTGATTTTGCTGATATAGAAACAGTAATGAGTGAGATGGGTAAAGCAATGATTGGTACTGGAGAGGCAGAAGGAGAAGATAGGGCAATTAGTGCTGCAGAAGCTGCGATATCTAATCCATTGCTTGATAATGTATCAATGAAAGGCGCACAAGGAATATTGATTAATATTACTGGTGGTGGAGATATGACTCTATTTGAAGTTGATTCTGCAGCAAATAGAGTGCGTGAAGAAGTGGATGAAAATGCAAATATAATATTTGGTGCCACTTTTGATCAGGCGATGGAGGGAAGAGTTAGAGTTTCTGTTCTTGCAACTGGCATTGATAGCTGTAACAACAAGCCAGAAGCTTCATCTGTTAATCAAAACAAGATCCCAGCAGAGGAAAAAAATTTTAAATGGCCTTATAATCAAATTCCAATATCAGAAACAAAAGAATATGATTCAACTGAGCAAACAAATGAAAGAGTTAAGTGGGGCAGCAATGTTTATGATATACCAGCTTATTTAAGAAGAAAAAAATAATGCAATTTTGGCTACTAAAGTCAGAACCAAGCGAATACTCCTGGCAAAAAATGGAAAAGGAGCAGGTGACGCAGTGGAATGGTGTATGCAATTATCAAGCTCAAAATTACATGAGAGCTATGAAATTAGGCGATCTTGCATTTTTTTATCATACAGGTAAAGAGAGAGTTATACTTGGAATAGTTGAAGTATTAAAGGAGTATTATCATGTTTATAATTCCAAATTTGGACTAGTGAATGTAAAACTTTTGAAACCTTTAAGTAACCAAGTGACGTTAAACAGTATAAAACAAAACCCACTTTTGAAAAATATGGTTATATTAAAACAATCACGTTTATCAGTTTCTCCAGTTTTAGAGACTGAGTGGAATGAAATAATAAGGATGAGTGATGTGTAATACCTGTTGCCAAACAATATTACCTCAGCACACAACATACAGCTCATACAGCTATGAGTGTTTGTTTCGAAGTAGCCGATTTTTCATCAAACACAAAGCAGTGCTTGACACTGGAATCCAGCTGTAATGCAACCACATTAAAAATGTTGTGTTTTAATATAGCTTTTATATTCACTCACCTAATGTCTAATCAGAATTCCTGGATCCCAGTGTCGGAGCACTGGGATGACATACTTCTAGTGTACAATATTCGTATAGTTGTGTGTATGATACGATGGTCTATAATTCTTCTTTTTTGGGTTCCAATGTCAAGTGATGGGATAATGTCCTTTCTGGTGCTTTATTCATGTTAGAAGTAAATATTCTTGATAAGAGGTGGCATAGTATTACGAAGGACCCACAGAGTTTTGTATTAAATATTATTAACTCTTCTCTAAAAGAATTAAAAATAGATCATTATAAAGCAAATATATCAATAGCTCTCGCTGATGATAACTTGCTACATCAACTTAATCTTAAGTTTAGAGAAATAGATAAGCCAACTAATGTACTATCATTTCCATGCGAACAGTTATCTAGTGAATGTGATCTAGGAGACATAGCAATTGAAGTAGATACAATAGAAAGAGAGTCTCATGAGTACTGTATATCTATCCTCACTCACACTGCACACATGTTAGTTCATGGATTGCTGCATTTACTTGGCTATGATCATCAAAAAGAAGATGAAGAAATTATAATGAAAAGTTTAGAGAGTAAGATTTTAGCTTTGCTTGAATTTGAAAAGGAAAAGTATGGTAGATAATACCAAAATATGTTATTTACAAAAAAGGGGTTTTAGCTGTAAAAGGTAAGCAATATGGTTCAGTTTTCTTTACCAAAAAATTCTAAAGTTAATAAAAAGGGCAAGATTTATCCTACTCCTACTGGAGCAAAAAATATTAGAAGATTTCAAATTTATCGTTGGTCTGCTGATGATGATAAAAATCCAAGAATAGACACATTTTTTATCGATATGGATAATTGTGGCCCTATGGTACTTGATGTATTAATAAAAATAAAGGATGAAATAGATTCGACCTTAACTTTTAGACGCTCTTGCAGAGAAGGAATATGCGGATCTTGTGCAATGAATATTGATGGTACCAACACTCTTGCATGCACTAAATCTATACATGATATAAAAGGTGAATAAAAGGTGAAGTAAAAATATATCCACTACCTCATATGTATATAGTAAAGGATCTAGTTCCAGATCTAAGCCAATTTTATGAGCAATACAAATCGATTAAACCTTGGTTACAAACAGATAAATCTGCCTTAAAAAATAAAGAATACTTTCAATCTCCTGAAGATAGAAAAAAGTTGGATGGTCTGTCTGATTGTATACTATGTGCTTGCTGTTCGACTGGTTGCCCAAGCTATTGGTGGAATGGTGATAAATTTTTAGGGCCAGCGATATTACTGCAAGCTTATAGATGGATTGCTGACAGTCGTGATAATAAGAAAGAAGAAACACTTGCTTCTTTAAACGACCCATTTAAGTTGTATCGTTGTCATACAATAATGAATTGTACAAAAACCTGCCCGAAAGGGCTTAACCCAGCAAAAGCAATAGCGAAAGTAAAACAGCTTATGGTAGAGAGAGAAGGAATTTGAGTGTTATTTCTGGCACTCTTCGTAAGAAAATAGTAGACCCTCTGAAGCATAGGGTATTGTTAATACTCTAAACGTTCTTCCATTCATGAAATGTATTGTTTCACCATATGATTCCAGTAATATTTTGAATAACTCATGTCTTTGATTATTAATAGTTTGAAAATCCTTTTTTCCTAAAAGCTTTTTAGATTCAAATAGGTGAAGCATAATCTCGTGATAAGTTGGATAAGACTCCAAAAATTTTGGATCAAACTGAAAAGTTTTTATAAAAGCATTATTATAAAATTTTAGCTTTTGATTCTTACTATATATCGCTACAGCAATCGATAGCTTATCAAGCAAACTTTCTTGTGCAGCTAAACAATTGCTTAGCTCAGTATGTAATTTTTTTTCATCACTAATATCTTTTCCATACATTACTATGCTATTAGAATTTTGCATTGGAACTTCAACAAAATTAAAAACTTTAGGTTCGTTCTTGTAAGTTATTACACACTCTCCTGGTTTTACGTTATAGGAGCCACTCGCAACAGTAAATTTTTTAGAGCTGCCTATATATTTATCATAAAATAAGTTATAAAACCTTACTTTTTTATTCTTATTGTGCTTCAGTATTGGAAATGGTAAAGAGTCAAAAATTTTTTTATAGTTCTCCAATTCTCGCATAAGCTTACTATTTTCTAACTCAAGTTCATTAGCTTTTATCTTATAATCGGAGATATTCCTTATCCATAACAACACACCAATCACATTATTAGAATAATCTATTATGCTTTTACCATAACATGTGCAATAAACCTCACTGTCTTTTGACTTTAAATCTAGAGTAAAAGATTTATTTATTTCCTTTGCCTCAGCAAAACTTTTAATTAAGCTTTCTGATTGCTCAAAAAAAATTACAAACTCATTAAATGAATAAAAAACAGTATTAAGCAAAATTAGTAAATTGGGACAAAATTTTTCTATACGTTTTTTTGCGTCCCAAATATAAAATCCATCATTCACAGTATCTATTAAATTATTTATGATAACATTTTGATGTTTTAAGTCCTTAATTTTATTACTAATTTTTAATTTAGAATATGAGAAAAAGAAGAATACTAGAATTAGTAGTAAAACTATTTCATACAAAAAAAACATAGTATTCTAAAACAAATAGAAAAATTTGTAACCTCTCAGCAAAGAGATTGCACTGAAGAGGTATATAAGTGAAGATTGCCCAATACCCTAAAGCCTAATCTCTTATAAAGGTTTACAGAAGGTTTCATGCAATGTGCTACTATGTATTTGCATTCAAATTGCCTAGCTATCTTTATTCTTTCTAGAACCATTTGAGTTCCTATTCCACGACCCCTGTAAATTGGTAAAACTCCATCGCTATAAAAACCAGCTATGCTGTCTTGAATATAAAGACCGCATGTTCCAACAATTTCGTTATTTAGCATTACAAGAAAAAATCTTAACCTTGAGCTCTTATCATCACAATTCGATAATTGGCGAAAAAATGTGCTAACAATACTAATTCTGTGATAAAAAATTTTAGAAGTGTGTAAATCTAATTGCTCTAAGAGCTCACTACTATTTACAACATTGAACTTCAAATTTGGAACAGCATCATCAGGCAAAAAATAATCTTTTATATTGAGTAAAACTTTTTTTGGTGTGCTAACGTGTTTTATTTCGCATTTTTCTAAAGTACCCCCTATTTTTATACGTGGACTTATTATCCATGTTGCTTCTATATTTCGTGCTTTGAGATAATCTAGAGTTCTGCATATGGAAAGCTCAGTACATTGATCTTCACAAAACACAAAATTAAATAACGATTCTCTGGTGCCATTTACTGTAAATATAACATTATCAAATTCGTCAGGTATTTCCCACTTGGACAAATTCGTTGCATAAAGTATATAATCCTTCAGGTTCTGAATAATTAAGCTTGAATAACAATTTTTTTTATTCTGCATAAACCAACAATAAACAATAAAAGGCTCCTATAAAAACAAAGGCTAAAATTGCAGCTACAACATCATCTAGCATAATACCTAAAGGACCTTTTGTATTTTTATCAATCAAATTTATAGGCCACACTTTTATTATATCAAAAAACCTAAAGGAGAAAAAGCACACCAACAATACAGAGCTATTCATTTCTTGTTCTAATAATATTGAAACCAGAAGTACTGTCAGCAATTGACCAACTACTTCATCAATTACTACCTCTTTTGGATCATGCGGAGCTTTGTAATGTTGTATATAATTGCCTGTAGACCATAATCCAACTAAGAATTAAAAAAAAATAATTGCTGTACCTAAAATTCTGTCATTGAGTAATATAGGAACAATTGGGTAAGCAGCCAAGCTGCCTATAGTACCTGGCATGTTTTTTACCGTGCCAGATAGCCACCATGTTGATATTAATTTATATAAAAATTTCACAATATACCGAAATATAAAACTAATTTACAAGAACAGAAATAGTATCTTCTATAGAAGTATTTTCATATAGCAATCTATAGATCGCTTCACATATGGGCATTTTTATCTTTAGCTTTTCTGCTAAATCAAATGCAGACTTAGCAGTGTTAAAACCTTCAATTACCGACTTACCTTCTGATAAAATCTGCTGAGCACTAGAACCATTACTATTAGCTACTTTAGATCCAAAAGATAGATTTCTCGAATTTAATGATGTGCATGTCACAACCAAATCGCCTAAGCATGCTGGTCCAAGTAGTGTATTTATATCTACATTGCCGTCACCAACTTTTGCTGAGTATAAAGCCTTAATTTCACTCATACTTTTCGTAATTAATGCTGCATGAGCATTAAACCCAAACCAACCTAGAACAACCCCACATGCTATAGCAAAAACATTCTTTAACGCTGCACAAACCTGTATTCCTATAACATCGCTACTAAGGTACAATTTAATATTTTCTTGCTGTAGCTCTGATACTAATTTTGAACCTAATACTTCATTTTGACATGCAAGGACCATCGAATATGGTAATTTTCTTGCAACTTCTATAGCAAAGCTAGGACCAGAAAAAACAGCGAGAGGATTATTAGGTAAAACTTCATTGACTACTTCACTAGGTAATTTTAATGTAGATTTTTCTATTCCCTTACAAGCCAAAATTATTGCTACATTTTTTTTTAGGTTACAATCATTCAATTGATGACATATCTCCCTTAGAGACTGAGTGGGAACAGCTAGAATTATTACTGAAGCATTAACTACATCTTCAATAGCTAATTTTACTGATACATTATCAGAAATTGGACAATCAGGTAGCTTGTCACTTTCTCTTTTCTCTTTAATTGATTCAAATATGGCCTTATTGCGAGTCCACAAAATTACATTTTTCTTACTAAGTAGTAGTAGTAAATGAAATCGCAATTGCTGTACCCCATGCGCCAGCACCTAAAACTGATATTACCACTCAATATTCCTGAAAGTATTACTTATAATTTAAAACTGTAGAATAAGTAAATTAAAAATATAACATAAAAGTATAAAATAGTTTAAATATCTATTAACCTAAGTATTCTTTTAATAAAAATAGCTTCTATTCAATATTTACTAAAAATAGTATTATTATAGTATATCTATTATATTTTAGATCTATTTGTATAATTTTGGAACGACAAATTAACTATTAATTAATAAGTGTAATTTCTATTATTCATTTATAAAAATTTGATTTGTTACTTTCCTTGGTTATATATATTACTAAAATTATAAATTATTTATGGGGTGTAAAATATGCGTATATTATTAATTGAAGATGATCAAGTAAGTGCAAGGACTGTAGTTAATGCCTTAACTTCTGATGGACATTTTTGCGACGTTGTTACTTCTGCACAAGATTATAACAATAATATGGTTTCTTCAAACGGAGATTACTATGACCTAGTTATTTTAGATATACATTTGCCTGGTGATATTGACGGATATGATATACTGTTAAGATTAAGAAGTGCAAAAATCAAAGTTCCTGTTTTAATACTTTCGTGTATCTCCTCTGCCAACCATAAAGCTAAAGGACTTGGGTATGGTGCCGACGATTACTTAACCAAGCCATTTCACAAGAGCGAATTATTAGCTCGAATTAAAGCCATAGTCCGACGTACTAAAGGTCATCCCGAATCAGTGATAAAGATTGGTAATATGAATATCAATTTTGATCACAGGATTGTTGAGGTAAAAGGCAAAACAGTTCACCTTACTAACAAAGAGTATTCCATGATAGAATTGCTGGCATTGCGTAAAGGAGCAGTGTTGACAAAAGAAATGTTTTTAAACCATCTTTACAATGGCTTGGACGAACCTTCAGACAACAAAATAGTTGATGTTTTTATGTGTAAATTACGTAAAAAACTTGAAAGTGCAAATGATGGAATAAGCCACATAGAAACCGTTTGGGGTAGAGGATATGTTCTAAAAGAGTATGTTGACGATGAAGAATACTCTAGTGCTAATATAAGCGAAAGCAGTAGTGACTATCAAGCAGAACAAGTGAAGGACAGCGCATGAAATGCTTTATTCACCCATTCATTGAAGCAACAAAATAGGTAAGATAAAAACCAATTGTAAAAGTGAGGTAACGTGGTCAGTTTTTTAGAACTTTACAAAGATTTACAACAAAAAATAAAAAAGTTGTAAGCTAAGATAAAAAGTTATAGGTAAGAAAATAAGGTTTTAGAGATAGAGGGTGATGAGTTAAAGGAAAAGCTTTGTTAAGTTCAAAAGGAAATACAAAAAGAGATAAGCCAAGAAGTAAAAGGAATATAGGTGGTCAAATTGAGCGTACAGGATATGTGAAATGTTTGATACATTTACATAGTACGGCTGACATTCATGTATTGCCTAGGTGAAATATAAGCCGAGTTCTGTTTATGTAGCTATTTATCTGGAGTAAATGTTACCATTTACTTCATGCGATTTACCCGAGTAGATATGAGAAAAACATAAAATCTACTTCTATTTAATCTTGCTCCTAGTGTTGGTTACTTGACTACCAATGTTGCCATTGTTATGGTGCGCTCTTACCACACCTTTTCACCCTTGCCTAATAATATTTTAGGCGGTAATTTTCTGTAGCCCTATAACTGGAGTTACCTCCGGCGGGCGTTACCCGTCACTACCTTTTCTTGGATCTCGGACTTTCCTCTGCTGTGTTTATCACACAACAGCAGCTACTTATTCCACCTAGAAATTATACTTTAACATCACAAAAGCAAAAGAAAATTTCCTAACAGTCTACATACTAAAAACATTCAGACAAATAGCTAAAGGTGATATTCCGGTACATCATCGCTATCCCAAGATAAGCTTTTTTCACTTTTAGACTCTAGCTCAGTCAGTCAAGATCCTGGTCCACCGCTTGAAGACGATGAGCTACTTCTTGACCGACTACTACTCTCCACCGATATACTGTTTAGCACTGTTTCAGATTGATCCATAGTTCGCATAGATATATGTCTTATTCTGTTATTAGCGATAAAAATTTCTTCATCGCTATTGCCACTTGAAGATGATCGCCTTCTATCATTGAAATTAGTTCTAACACAGGAGCAGCATTACGACCCTTAACATATTTGTATGCTATGAATCCTATAATTCCAGCAATACTTATTATCGCCCCAACCAAAGACCCTCCTATCATTCCTGCCCTATTAGACTCTATAGCAAGCTGAGTGGGCTGTGGTGAAGGAGTAGTTTGAGGAAGTAAAGTTGTAGTGAACAGAGGAGTTGTTACCTTTGTTCCAGTATTTGATATAGTGGACAATGTTTGTATAGTTTTCTCTGAGTTTGTTATTGGCGCATTAGTTGGCATTGTAGTAATCATAGTTGATTGTGAGGTCGCAATAGTTCCAGCTACTGTTGTTGGTTCTGATGACGTACTCATCTTAGTTGTTAATTCTGTTAAAGGCTTACTCATCGTAGTACTGCTTGCTGTAAAAGTTGACTCAACAGTCGCTGCTGTAGATTTTACAGTACTTGTCTCAGTTTCTGAAGTTACTATCGGTGCACTAGTTGACGTTGTAGCAACTGTGGTCGCTTGTGGAGTAGTAGTTGTTTTTGCTACTGTTGTTGGCCCCACTGTTACTGTACTTGTTTGAATTGTTGACTCTGTTGAAGGCCTACTCGTTGTAGAAGTAGGTGCAGTGGTAGTTGATGCTACTGTTGTTGACTCCACTGTTACTGTACTTGCCTGAGTTGTTGACTCTGTTGAAGATTTACTCATTGTGGAAGTTGGTACAATGATAGTTGATGCTTCTGTTGTTAATTTGGTAGTCTTTACAGTGTCGGTTTCTGTTGTGCTAGTAATTGCAGCAGTCGTCGTTTTCTTAGAACCTGTTCATAATCTTTTCAGAAGCAAAGAAGCGAAAGTTAGATCGACCATTTATCGTCTAACGTTGAGTTTTTGTTCACAATTTTCTATAGCCTTCTACATTTTTCTAACCAAGCAAAAGATCTTCTAGTACCAGTTATAAATTAGCATAGCCCTTCTAATTAATAATAGAAACATGATAAACAGGGATTTAGGGTAACGAGAAGATAAAAGTGTCAGCAGCACACAGCTATGACTTAAGGAAAAAAGCCATTCAAGCGTTGAGTGAAGGAGAGAGTAAAACAGCAGTAGCAAAAAGGTTCAAAATTGGTAGAGTATAGCCCTTTTTACAATAGTCCGAACAGACTATAATACGCTACTGGTCTATATTTGGAGTATTATAAGAAGGGCTATAACATTGTACAAATGGGAGAAAAGGAGGAAAGAAACAGGAGATTTTCAATCGAAGAAATTGGAGAATAGGTGCTATAATCATAAAATTCACGACCGGGATGCGTTTGCAGAATTTGTGAAAAAGTACGGTGGTAAAACACAATCAGAGGTAGCCAAATTCTGGAGCAATATAAGTCGTCAAACGATTCATAGAGCTCTGAAAAATTGGATTGACACGCAAAAAAAGAAGACTTATGGATACGAAAAAAGGAGCGAATAAAAACGAGCTGAATTTTTGAAAATTATATCGGCAGAATCTCCTAAAGATCTGTTGTATATTGATGAATCTGGTATAGACAAAATAGAGAACTATTCGTACGGATTAAAAGTGTGTGATTCATAGAGGTTATTGCAACTAATTTGTCAGATCAAGTCTGAACTTGAAATACCTGTTAAGAGGTTTTGTATTTTTGAAGTGACTTTAACTCTTGGTCATGTTTATAATTTTGCATGACAAACGTTTCTTTTGATGAAATATATTTTTTTTGTATTTCACTTAGACAAGGAATTGTTTTTTCCAGTTCTTTATATTTTTCCCAAGGAGTCTTTCCCTGAAGAGAGCTATGAGGACGTTGTTTATTATAATATTCTTCCCAATCCCTAAGCTTGACTTGCAGTTCATGATCCTTAATGTTAACGCTACTATAAAATTCATCTAAATCTGTACGCTGCGCTCTTTCTACTTTACCATTTAAATGTGGTGAAAACGGCTTAATTGGACGGAATTTTATTTTCCATTCTTTTAGACACTCTTGCACTTCGTAAGCAAAAAATTCTTGTCCTCTATCGGTTTGAATCCTTTAACAATGAAATGGAGCCCTTTCCCTTAATTGTTTTAAGAAATCCAGAGTATTTTTTGAAGTACGCCTTGAGTATAATGCGATAACTTTATAACGCGTACAATCATCTATAGCAGTATATTGATAAAGCCCCGAGGATATTTTGCAAACATCCATTTGTACACGCTCTCCTGGCACTTTGCAGTTATAACGCTTAATCTGCTTGCGATATAGTGGCGTTTAATACGTAAAAGACTTACATCGTGTTTCTTCAAAACTTTGTGTATAGTAGCCAATGCAAAAGAGATATCATGTAAACGCTTCAATTCAGCTTGAATACGTCTTGCTCCTAATTTTCTAGCTTTTCTCAGATGAAGAATGAGCTGCTCATTTGACTCGTTGATTTTTTGTAAGGGTAAAGTTTTAGGCCTGCTACTAAAGTTTGACAATCCCTGTGCACCTAGCTTTTCATAACGTTTGTACCATTTTCGTAAGGTAAAGCGTGAAATGTTATAGTGTTGACACACTTTGCCTGCATGACCTAATTTTTTGTATAATTCTATCCAATTCAAACGCAACTTAACTTTGGTACTGATTGCCTCTTGTTGATGAATTTATTCATATTATTGTAATAATTTTATTTAAACTATCACAAGTCAAAGTTTTTATTTTATCTTAGAGCCTGTTCATAATCTTTTCAGAAGCAAAGCAGCGAAAGCAAGAACGACCATTTGCAGGCTAGTGTTGAGTTTCCGCTCGCAATTTTTCCACAATCGCCTACATTTTTGCAACCAAGCAAAAGATCTCTCAACAACCCATCTTTTCGGCAATACGACAAAGGTGTGTAATTCGTTTCGCTTTATTACTTCAACGGTAGCGCCAATAGTTGCTTTTATTTGTGTTGCAAAATTTTCTCCTGTGTAGCCAGCATCAACTAGTATATTTTTAACTTCAGATAGGTTTTCTTTAGCATTTTTAACCATTCTCACAGCGCTACTACGATCAGTTATTTCTGCCGTTGTTATATAAATTGCGTGGGGTAAACCTTGTGTATCTACCGCAATATGGCGTTTTATTCCTGAAACCTTTTTGCCTGCATCATAGCCTTTTTCTTCAGCAGTATCTGCATTTTTTACGCTTTGTGCATCAATTATGCAGAAGCTGGTTTTTTCTTTCCGACCATTGTTTTGTCGGACCACGCCAACTATTTTTTTTTAATACCAGCTCCAGAACACTTTCTTTATTTGCATCTGCTTTTTCACTCCACTTCTTAAAATAGTCGTAACAATTCCGCCATTTTGGAAACTCTTTTGGTAACATTCTCCACTGGCAGCCACTTTTTAAGACGTATAACACTCCACAAAATACATGATATAAATCAAGTGTTCTTGGCTTTGTCCTCTTCCTGCAAGACTCCAGATCTGCTACAATAATCTCAAACTTTTCTCGACTTATATCACTTGGATATAAACTTCGCATATCCTACTTTATATACTTTATCCTCTCATTCTATCCCTTTTTTGAGATCACGTACAGGCTCTTAGAAATATTCAAGGCTTATTCAATTTATAGTATTTACACAATAAAAAAAGCTTATTAATATTCGTTAATTAAAGCTCTAAACTCTGGAAATTAATAATGAGATTAATAGCAAGCTTCTTACTCGCAATTTTTCTGATTACACAGAGTGGCTGTACGGCTCTTGTGAGTGGTATAGTGGTAACAGCAACTGCAGCGGCTACAGCAATAACAATGCAAGATAAATCCTTGGGAAACATTATTGATGATACAACTATAGTAATAAGAATCAATAAGGGACTCTTAAAACACGGACTGTTTTCATCTATAAAAGTTAAAGTGAGCGAAGGAAGAGTATTACTCATTGGAAATGTTGATAATCATGAAAAGCAACTCACAGCAGAGAAAATAGCTTGGCAGCAAAAAGAGATTAAAGAAGTGATAAATGAAATAAGAGTCACACCAATTAAAATGGCTTCTATGCTAGATGTTACTGTAGATGGTATGATAACAGCAGAGATAAGCACGAGGCTTCTGGGAAAAAGAAATATTAAATCAATTAATTATAGCGTTAATACAGTTGATAGAGTCGTTTATTTGATGGGTATAGCTCAAAATAAGGCGGAATTAAAAGCTGTAATAGCAATTGCAAGAAAAGTAAAAGGAGTAAAGCAAGTTGTAAGCTATGTGAGATATAGACATAACAAATTGCGTCATTGATGAAAATTTACTTGAGTGTTAGTATCATGTAGCTAAGCCATAAAACTCCTTTACAAATTTCGTCAGTTCACTCTTATGGTATGTATAACAATGTTACAAAAAAATAATATCATAGAATTCAATAGAATAATTCCTAGAAAATCTCTACATACTAAAAAAAGTAAATACTATTTAAATAAGCTTAAGAATAAATAGCAAACATCTACATCTTGTGCGATATGGCGTTTTATTCCTGAGATTTTTTTACCAGCGTCATAGCCTTTTTCTTCATCAGTGTCTGCGTTCTTTACACTCTGAGCGTCAATTATGCAAAAGCTAGTTTTTTCTTTCCAAACATTGTTTTGTCGGACCACACTAACTATTTTTTTTTAACATGCACTCCAAAATACTTTTTTTTATTTCCTTTTACTTTTTTACTCCATTTTGGAAACTCTTTTGGTAGCATCCTCCACTGATAACCACTTTTTAGGGCGTACAACACTCCGCAAAATATATCATACAAATCAAGTTTTCTTGGTTTTATTTTTTCCACAAGACTCCAGATCTAGTAAAATAATCTCAAACTTCTCTCGACTTATGTCACTTGGGTATACACTCCTCATATATCCTAATTTATACACTCTATTTCTTACTTTATGCCTTTCTTGAGATTATGAGCGGGTTCTTAGAAAGCTAGCGTTCTACTAGTCATGTTCTTTATCTTGCTTTACAACAATGCATCTTTTCATTCCAGCCAAGTCGTATGCGTATTCTTGAAAAGCCAGTCCATATAAGGGTATTATTTTGTCAATATTGCTTTGATCTTCGCCTATTTCCAGTATCGCAAACCCATCTTTTTTAAGGCACTTTTTCAATATTGGAAAAATACTCAGGTAACAGCTCAATCCATCGATACCACCATCAAGAGCAATTCTTGGCTCTTTTTGCACTTCAGCTTGCAGATCTTTTAACTTACTTCTTTTAATATATGGAGGATTGCTTATTATGAGATCAAATAAATCTCTGCATTCTGTCCACGAATTTGGAAATATTTTAGTTCTGCTTAGGAGATTATGTTTCTTTGTGTTCTGGCAGGTAATTTTGTATGCTTCCAGGTTTTTTTGAAAACCAACTCCAATAGCATATTCATACTCACTAAGTACGGAGATCAACAAACAGCCTGTGCCTGTGCCAAAATCTGCAATTTTTATTTTTTGCTTCTTATTTTGGTAATATTTTAACACTGTTGAAATTACTGTCTCACTATCTGGTCTTGGATCTAGAACATGTTGGTTAACTATAAAATTTTTACTCCAGAATTCACGATTACCTATTATTTGCGATATTGGATATCTTTCTGCTCTTTTTTTTGTTAATTTCCAGAATAGAAGCTCTTTGTTTCTTGGTACCTGATTGGTGTGATTCATGATTGTGAATGATCTTTCTACTCCAAGTACGTACTGCATGATGATTTCACAATCCAAATGTGGTGATTCAATTCTATGTGATGATAGTAGCTTTGACCCTTCTTTAATTAAAGCGCTGATTGTTTTCATTGTTCTAAAACGTGTTCCTTGTATGCAAGAACAGCAAAATTGAGTATAGAATTTTGAACTTAAGGTAGCTGCATTAAATCTAAGTGTCAAGAGTAGGATTGTAAAAATCATCTGGCTTTACTGGTAGTTCGGTTGGTATTTTTGCATTAATGTTGAAGTTCTTGGCTCTATTATAAGTTATAAGAATTATTTTCTGCATATTCTTTGATAGCCATCACAGTATATTACTTGTTCCATATCTATATTAATTCGACCACAGCAAGTGATAATTTCTTAATATTAAAACCAATGTGCGCTTTAGCATATAATTATCAGTAGCTTTCAAAGCAATTAGGCTGAGATTATTAGAGTAGTAATGTTTATTTTTATATTGACTATTGAGGTTTATTATTTTATAACTAAGACTTAGTTATTTTCAGAGTTTTAAATTTACAGTATATGCCTACGATAAATCAATTAATATGTAAAGGTAGATCAGGGTTAACTCGCAAGAAGAAGGTGCCAGCTTTGGGAAAATGCAATCCTCAAAGAAGGGATGTTTGCACTAAGGTATATACTACAACTCCTAGAAAGCCTAATTCAGCACTACGTAAGGTAGCTAGAGCAAAGATTAGTGGATACGGTGAAGTGACGGCTTATATACCTGCAAAGGTCATAATTTACAAGAGCATTCCGTTGTTTTAATACGTGGTGGGCGAGTTAAGGATTTGCCTGGTGTACGTTATCACATAATAAGAGGTGCTCTTGATCTACGTGGTGTGCAAAATCGAAAGAAAGCTCGTTCAAAATATGGTGTAAAGAAATCTGGTTAAAATTTATGGCACGTCGTAATAAAGCAAAAAAAAGAACAAGTCCTGACTCTCGTTATGGTAGTGTCTTGCTTATGCGTTTTATTAATATAATTATGGAATGTGGTAAAAAATCTATTGCAGAAAAGATTGCTTATAGTGCTTTGTCCTTAGCTGAAAAGAAAATAGGCAAAGATGCCTTATCAATTTTTGAAACAGCAGTAGAAAATGTTACCCCTTCTATAGAAGTACGCTCTCGGCGTATTGGTGGTGCAACTTATCAAGTCCCTGTTGAAATTCGTCAAGATAGAGCAATTTCTTTGGCATTAAGGTGGATTGCTAGAGCAACTTCTGCTGCTCGAAAAAAGAGCGGTAGAACTACTGTTTATTGTTTGCAGTCTGAAATATTAGATGCTTATAATAAATGTGGTGGTGCATTTAAGATGTGTGAAGAAAAGTATAAAATGGCTGAAGCTAATAAGGCATTTTCTCATTTTCGTTTTTAATATTAGCTGATTGATTGTGGTATGGAAGTTTTAATATCTAGGTATAGAAATATAGGAATAATGGCTCATATAGATGCTGGCAAGACCACCACAACAGAGCGTATTTTATTTTATACTGGTAAGCAAAATAGGATTGGTGAAGTGCACGATGGTGCAACTTCTATGGATTGGATGGAGCAAGAGAAGGAGCGTGGCATTACAATTACCTCTGCTGCAACAACATGTTTTTGGAATGATCATAGGATTAATATAATAGATACTCCTGGTCATGTTGATTTCACTATTGAAGTTGAGAGATCTTTGAGGGTTTTGGATGGTGCGGTTGCTGTATTTGATGGAGTTGCTGGAGTTGAGCCTCAGTCTGAGACAGTTTGGCGTCAAGCTGATAAATATAGCGTTCCTCGTATTTGCTTTGTTAATAAGATGGATAGAATAGGGGCAAATTTTTATCGATGTGTCGATATGATAAAAACGAAGCTTGGCGCATCACCTTTAGTTATTCAATTGCCAATAGGAAGTGAGAAAGATTTTAAAGGTATAATCGATCTTATTTCTATGAAAGCCATTATATGGCAAGAAGAAACATTAGGCGCTAAATTTTCTTATGAAGATATTCCTTCTGATTTGCTTGATAAGGCTCAAGAGTATCGAAATCTTTTATTAGATGCTGCAGCTGAAATGGATGATGAGGCGATAAATACTTACTTTGAATCTAACGATCTGCCAATTGATTTATTGAAAAAGTGTGTGAGAAGAGGGGCCATTAAAGGAAGATTTGTCCCTGTATTATGTGGGTCAGCTTTTAAAAACAAAGGCGTGCAATCACTTTTAGATGGTGTGGTTGATTTTTTACCCTCTCCTATTGATGTTGATGTAATTATTGGAACTGATCCTAAAGATTCAGAAAAGAAAATTGAGATTAAACCTTCAGAAAAAGAGAAATTCGTTGCTCTTGCGTTTAAAGTGATGACGGATAAGTTTGTAGGTAGCTTGACGTTTATTCGTATTTATTCCGGTAAGTTAAAATCTAAATCTGCTGTGTTAAATGCGGGAAAGAATGAGACTGAAGGAATTGGTAGAATGTTGCTTATGCATGCAAATAACAGAGAAGATATAAACGAAGCTAAAGTTGGTGATATAGTTGCCTTAGTTGGATTAAAGAAAACAATTACTGGTGATACTTTATATTCATCTGATTTTCCTATATTATTAGAGCGTATGGAATTTCCTGACCCTGTTATTGAAACTGCTATAGAACCGAAAACCACTTCAGATCAGGAAAAATTAGGTGTTGCTTTGAATAGATTGGTTGCAGAAGATCCTTCTTTAAGGATGTCAGTAAATGCGGAGAGTGGGCAGACTATATTGAAAGGTATGGGTGAGCTACATCTTGAGATTATTATTGATAGAATGAAGCGCGAGTTTAATGTTGAAGCTAACGTTGGTGCGCCTCAAGTTGCATATCGTGAAACTATCACTAAATCTGTTGAAATTGATTACACTCATAAAAAACAATCAGGTGGTGCTGGTCAGTTTGCTAAAGTTAAAATAAGATTCGAACCTCTTGAGCCTGGTTTTGGCTTTCAGTTTGAAAGTAAAATTGTAGGCGGTGCTATTCCAAAAGAGTATATACCTGGAGTGCAAAATGGCTTAGAGTTGATAAAAGAAGGTGGTATAATTTCCGGCTTTCCATTGATTGATTTTAAGGCTACTCTTCTTGATGGTGCTTTTCATGATGTTGATTCTAGTCCTTTGGCTTTTGAACTTGCTGCTAAAGGTGCTTTTAAGGAAATGGCAAATAAAGCTGGTCCAAAAATGCTAGAACCTATAATGAAAGTGGAAATTATTACACCTGAAGAATATATGGGTGATGTTATGGGTGATATAAATAGTAGAAGAGGCAGTGTTGTTGATATGCTGGATTTAGGTAATAATAGCAAAATAATTACTGCTTCGGTTCCTCTCGCAAATATGTTTGGTTATATAAATGTTTTGCGTTCTATATCTCAGGGAAGAGCTCAGTATAGTATGCATTTTTCTTGTTATGAACAAGTACCACAATATGTGGTTGATGAGTTAAAGTTAAAGTATAATTAAAGGTTAGTAATTATGACAGCGATAGTAGAAGCATTTGGAAAGCCGCATGTAAATGTGGGAACGATAGGACATGTGGATCATGGGAAGACAACGTTAACAGCGGCGATAACAAAGCATTATGGTAATTTTGTAGCATATGATCAAAAAGATAAAGCGCCAGAAGAAAGAAAGAGAGGAATAACAATAGATTTATTTATTTTTTTTTTTTTTTTTATTTATTTATTTATTTATTTTTATTTTTGCCTATGTCAAAGGGGATTCAAGGAAAACAAAGAGATTTACAACTAGAACTTAGAGCTATGCTATTTTATTTCATATTGTGTCGGTTTTGTTTTATCTATTTTTTTATTTATAAATCTTTTGCCTAATTTTTCATATGCTAGTCTTATATATACTTATTATATATAATTAGCATGATTTATTTGTACTTTCTTCTTTAAGTTACACTTTTCTTTATTTTACACAATCTAAAAACAAAAACACTTTTTGCTTATATTTATCACTTATTATTACAATTATTTTACTTTTGCTAAGCTTTATTTACAGATCGGTTACTTCTATTTTATTTATTTATACTATTTTTTTCGCATGCCTATATTAAAAGATTAAAGGGAAACAACAGAGAGACTTAGGAACTAGAACTAGAACTTAAAGCTATACCATTTTTTATTATTTTTTTTTTTTTTTATTTTATTTTATTTTATTTTATTTTTTATTTATTATTATTTTTTTTTTTTTTTTTTATTCTATTTTATCGGTCTTGTACTACCTTTTTTCATTTATATGTCTTTTACATTGTTTTTATATGCTATTCTTTATATACTTATTATATATAGTTAGCATTTATTATTTTTCACTTTTTCTTGATATTACACTTCTTTTTAATTCTACACAACAGTCCAAAATCACTTTTATTTTATATTTATTATTAATTTCTTCTATATTATACATTTTCATTTTGAGCTCCCTTTTAAAATGGCTGAGTTTGTCATCAAACTGCAGCCATTTTGCCTGTTTTGTGTTGTAGGTCCTTGTAGAGCTAAATGTTTTTGTCCCTTCTGTTTTCGCCCTGGATGCGCCCGGGGCAACCTTAACAATAGGCTATTACAGCTCTGGCTATTGCGTCCCATTTTTTTCTAAGTGGGCACTCCTGACTAAAGGCTGAGTGATCCGGATCAGTGACCTTTGCCTTCACGCAGTTTCTGCAGCTAGGCATATCCCCCGCGGCCCAGCTTGGGCAGTCTGTTCTTAGATGGGGCCCACCGCAATGATTGCACAAGTCAGCCGCCTCTGTGCACAGTCTTTTGCCGTGCCCGTAAGCTAGACATTTGGTGCACTGGATGAGAGGCGTCTGGTCCAGCACTTTCACCTGTTGCAGATCAACAAAGATTTTGCCCGCGGACGTGAGCCGCTGCCACATCTTCGTTGATACCTGGAGGACGACATGATTTTCTAAGGAGTTCCGGGCTCTCCTCCGGTATTTAACTGTAACAGCGGCTTCATCGTCCTTTAGGTCTCCCAGTAGATGACCGTTTTGTTGTTTTAGAGCAGTTATTATGTCATCATCAGTATTGTAGGACAAAAGGTCCTTGATAATAACTAGCGGGCTTTTATTTCTCATGGCCTCTACCTTAAGATATTTGTCTTCCTTTAATTTTTCCGTTGCTTTCTCTAATTCTTTTTTATTACTGCAGCTTATGATGACCTTTTGGTCCTTAACTTTTCTAAGCTTTTCGATCTGTATGCCAGTCGTTTTGGCGTTGAGGGCTTTGCGCACTCTGTCAACTACCACGGCACTCGTGTCCAACGTGTCTTCGGATGAGACTATCACTGAGTGTGTCGGCTTGGTTTTTGACAGGGCATCCGCGTAAGTTGACCCCTTCGCAGCAATTGACATTTTTTTTTTTTTGTCCTAGCTCTTGTGTCGTTAGTCTAATTTCGCGCATCTCCTCTAGCAGATCTCGTTCTTCAGTTTTCTTATTTTCTTCGTTTGACTTCCTATTTTGCTCCAGCATGTTCTTCAGCTGGCTAACCTCATCAATGTTTTTCTGAAGCAGCACACTGTGCTCATCTATTTTCGATAGCAATATCTTTTCTTCAGCTGAACTGCCTTTGCTATTTTTCTTATTTAACTCGTCCTCTTGGTCTTTGGTTTCTTTATCTGTCCCCCGGATTTTTACCTCTCCTCTTCCTTTTTCAATTTCCGATTCCTTCACTAACTGGAAAAGCCTCTCTATGGCCTGCGTGACTTCTGTTTTGATCTCTGTCTTGAGATTTCTAGAGTTATTTAGATGGGTTTTAGCTTTCGTCAAGCAGGCTCTGGCTTCGCTAGTCCTGTTCAAAAACTTGTTGTTCGTCGTCCTGGGTTGGTCAGTTGTCGAGGTTTCCCACTCTCCTATGCTCCGCCTCACCTTCGAGGTCTGGTCCGAGGATGAGGAGGGTCCAGGTTTAGAGGAAGGCATATTTTTTTTTTAGTCGGGGATCTTTTAGGGTCCACGGTGGGGATCTCTTGCGTCTTTTTGGTAGGAGTATGGTAGCCAAACATTTTTGTCAGGGGGTGGGTGCCTTAGTCAATATTTCATATGAGGGTATGTAAAGGTACCCTGTTTAATCCACTAAATGTGTTGTCAAACAGATGTTTGATATTTAAGTTAAGTTTAATGTTTTTGTCAATTATTTAAATGTCTATGTATAAAAAAGTGTTACCCAAGTATATATTTTTGGATATCTAATTGGGCTCTATAACATACGCTAATAAAAAATTTGTCGCTAAAAATTATCTTCCCTACCCTGGTTATCGCTATAGGGCGGGTGGGCGGGCAATTTCAAAACCGTTTTTCGCGAATAACTCGGCGAGGGATGAAGCTAACGAGACGTTCGAGGTGTCAAAATGTGCGTCTCGTTGAGATCTATCTGACGAGATAGAATGAAATTTGAAAAATTTGAAAATGGAAATTTTCCGGAAGGAAAATTGAAATTTTGCTGTTTAAACTATAATATCACCCTAAGGGATGAACCGATAGGGGATAATATAGGTGTCAAAAAATTTGTATTAATTTGGTCTAAATGATTGTAATAAAAGAAATTTTGAAAAATGAAAACTGAAAAAGTTTTCCTAAGAAAAACTTAAAAATTTAATAACAAACCCTTAGATTTTCCACAAGGGATGATCCGATATGAACGCAAGGGGTGTCGAAAGATGCGCCTTGATTAGTTCTGGATATTATCCTAAGAAAGAAAATCTGTAGGTTATACTACAAAAAAGTTATTAAATAAAAACACGAAATTTATGAAACAAAATAAAACAAAATGGCGTCAGATAAATTAATACGCTTCCAGAGCGAGTCTCCTATAGTCAGGGAAGATGAAATGCCGCGAAAGGGATAATAATACAAGAAAAAACAATGACTTAGCGTCTATTCGCGTAGTTTTAAGAACCGGTTAGGTTAGGTTAGGTTTTTTTTTTTTTTTTTTTTTTGTGGTATCTCCTGAGTTGGAGATTTCTATTTACCTCCATCAGAGGACGGAGACTTTGTTTACTGTGTATATTTATTAAGCTTTCTATAATGTTTAAATTTGATTTCCTATTTTCATTATTGTGTATTTTAATTATTCAATTTATTATGAATATTTGACTATTGTTTATTGCATATATTTATAAGATTAAAATGTTGTAAAAGAAATAAATAGCAATTATGATAAAATTGATTATTAATTTGTGGGCGTTCCTCGGAATTATTATTGTATATTATAATTATTCAATTAATTGTGTATATTTGACTATTTATATTGCACGTATTTGTAAAGGTAAAAATAAAAATGTTGTAAAAAGAAATAAATAATGTTAGCAACTATGTTAAAATTGATTATTAATTTGTGAGCAGTCATCAGAATTATTATAGTTTTATTATAATTATTCAATTAATTGTGTATATTTGACTAACTATATTGAATATGTTTGTAAAGGTAAAAAATGTTGTAAAAAGAAATAAATAATGTTGGCAATTATGTTAAAATTTGATTATTAATTTGAGGCCAGTCATCAGAAACAATGCCAATAGTTTTATACAAGTAACTCTTTGTATTCAATAATACAAGTAGAACTTTGCATCTACTCTATGGCCTTGTTTCTCCTGACAGCCCTTTCCACTACTTTCCGAGCGAATTTAAGTAATTCAGTGCGGCTTTCAGTGTTTGCTAGTAGGGTGGGAGCCGATCCTCTGCTCAGATTCATTTGCAGTTTTTGTTGCAGTTCTTCACGGTCTGCGTCATGCTGTGGACAGTCCATTAAAAGGTGTAAAAGGGTTTCTCTAGTGTTGCTGTCGCAGGCGCAGCCCGGATCGTCTTTGCATTTGAATCTGTGCAGGTAACCGGCAAACCCACCATGACCAGTTAAAACTTGAGTCACAAGATTGGATATTTTTATCTGTTTGACCACTCTGTTCGCAAATCTAACGTCCGGTAAAAAGATCTTTGTGGTTCCGGCACTTTCCTCAGACGTGTACCTCCGATTCCATTCGTCAAGCGTCGAATCACGAATCTGCCGCTTGACGAATGAAACCGGACACCGGTCATAGTCTGGCTTTTTCTTTAGAGTAAGGGCCGCCTCTTTCGCAAGCTTGTCGGCTCTCTCGTTACCCTCCAGTCCAGCGTGCGCTTTAACCCAGAATAGAGACACTGCTTTATTCTGCGTCAGACAAATCTGTAGGTTGTCTTTGATATTTAACACCAGCGGATGAAGGGATCTCTTACCAACTACCGCCTCAAGGGATGACCTTGAGTCGGAGTAGATGCCGATGGTCTTCTTTTTAGTTTGTACTGCTATCGAGGCGGCTCTATCTAAGGCCAGCAGCTCGGCTTGATAGACCGTGCAGTGTGGTGCCAGTTTTAGTTTGAGAGCTTTGGTTTCGGACTCGCTATTCCATATGGATAGCGCAGCCCCAACCTTACCCTCAAACCTACTGCCATCGGTAAATATGCGCAGGTCTTGGTTATTGCGGCTATCGACCTGCTGCTGGTCCACAAGATTAGTGAAGTGCAGGTCAAGTCTCTTAGCCGGGTGGGTTTGCTTGGAGAAATTTACCCTAACTTCCATTTGCCTATCCCCTAGCAGACATTGAGGCACTCCTCTCTTTGCCTCATACAAGTCTAATGCCTCTCTGATTCTTAGGTCTAATGGAAGTGTTCGGGATAATATGAGTGCTGAATTGAGAGAGACGGTTCTGTAGGCTCTTGCTATCTTTTGGGCAAATCCTCTTTGTATTTGTTTCAGCCTTTTTTGAGCCCCTAATTTTTTGGCCGCTGGTGCCCATGCACTAGCAGCATAGAGAACTATTGGTTCCACCACGGCAGTGTAAATGGTTTTTATTACTTCGGGGTGGAGGCCCCAACTGATCCTTGCGGCTTTTGATAAATGCTTGTATATGTTCTGGACCTTGACACAAGTGTTTGTTAAGTGGCTGTTAAAAGTTAGCTTATTATCGATTGTGAGCCCCAGCATCTTAATTTCTCGAGACATTTCTATATCGACTCCGCCCATGGACAGGAGCGGAGAGTCGTACTTTAATTTATTGGTAATAACCATTGCCTTGGTTTTGTGCGGCGCAAATCTTAATTTATTCCTCACTCCCCAGTCCTGGACATAGGCGAGTGCAGAGTTGGCTTGTATCTGGACCTCTCCTCCTGTGTCTCCGTCGAATACGAGGACGACATCGTCGGCGAAAGCCTGACAATAGTCACCACGAATTTGGTGTCCTTTTAGCAGGGGATCTAGGAGAAGGTTCCATAAAACCGGACCACCAACAGAACCCTGCACACATCCCCGGTTCGTTGCCTTTGTACTTTGTTCACCTCCGTATCTAACAGTGACTTTTCTGTCGGTGAGGTAACTGTCGATGATTCTACGAATATTTACGGGACATTTTTCCTCAGCCAATCGGGTGCGAATTGCAGGCCACCAAGCGTTGTCAAAAGCTCCCTCTATGTCCAGCGAAACAATCACCACAACTTTCTTGGCACCTAATTTTTTGCGTATATGTTTCACCAGATCATAGAGGGAGTCTTCAGTGCTTTTTTGCGGCATAAACCCGTATTGGCGAGTACTAAGCCTTGGTAGAATATACCATTTAAGTCTATCGACGACCAGTTTTTCCAGAATTTTTCCCATCACTGGCAAGAGTCCTATAGGTCTGTATGCTTTAGGGTCCATGTAGTTCTCCTTCCCTGGCTTACGTAGAACCACAACTGTCGCCTCTTTCCAAATTGTTGGGAAGTGCTCAAGTTCCAGGCATTTATTGACCAGTGCTAGGAAAAACTCTGGGTCACGAAAGATCGTTTGTCCACATATGTCCGCAGTAAAGCCATCCGCGCCTGGGGCTTTCTTCGGGTTGAAACTTTCCACCACGGTTCGGAGTTCCACCATGGTAAACGGTGGATCACGATGTTCATCATGGGACCGACCGTTCACCCTGCTGGCCTCCTCTCTAATTTTTGTGTGAATCGGGGTGTCAGTCTCCGTTGAGTCATTTGGGTAGAAAGTTTCGGCAAGAAGACTCGCGCAATGATGCAGTTCCACAACCTTTCCGTCCTTTTTTAGAGGTAGGTCTTCTTGTCGTTTAGTGGTCCTACTTATCACCCTGTAGATTCCCTCCCATAGTCCCTCCTTGTCCTGTTTTCCGCAAAAAAGTTTCCAGCTTTCTATTTGTGCTGTCTCGACTTCTGTTTCATATTTTTCTTTTATTTTCAGGTACTCTCCTATGACTTTGGGTCTCCGGACTGGTGCTGCGCAACGGATTCGACGCTTTTTGGTGAGGACTTCTTTCTTCAACTTATGCAGTTCTTCGGACATCCATGGCAAGGTAAGTTTATGTTTTGTTTTCATTTTTGTAAGTGTCTCTTCACATGCTTTTTTCACCATTGCAGAGTGCTTTTCGGTCATAGAGTCCAGTTCTTTTACACAGCTTATACCGTTGACCCTCTCTATGTTTATGGTGCTACTCTCCTCGAATTCGTCCAGCTTTGCGCAAAACTGAGCCCAGTTTGCCTTTTTGGTACTGTAACGTCGGGTTGTCCGTTGGATGGTTATCCCTTTTTCTATGGTCAATCCAATACCGAAGGACAAGGTATTGTGGTCAGAGCTCGTTACGGTTTCATCGACTCTCCAATCGCTTATTAAACCGAGCGTGTCAGTGGAACAAGCCGTGATATCAATGAAGCTGGAGAACCGATTGTTTCCTCTGACGGTATCGAATGTTGGGATATGTCCTACATTGAGGATTTGTAGTCCCATTTCGTCGTGGAAGTCTAGCATCTCCTCGCCTCTACGGTCCGTTAGGTTTCCACCCCACCATGTGTTTTTAGCGTTAGCGTCGCCACCTATAAGCAGTAGTTTTGGTTTTAGCTCTTTTAAAATTTTTTCAAGCTGCTCGAGGTATGGCCCCATGGGACGTTCAGGTTCGAAATAGTAGGAGATGACCGTGACTTCCCAGGCGAGAGTTTGGACATCGACCACTGTGATGTTATTCGTGGTGAGTGTAGGATACTGCTTGATTCTGAGAGTCTCATCATATACAGAAATCGCAGCCTTGACCACTCCCTCACCTTGGTTCACGCTTTGAAAAGTGCGGGAGCCCCGGTATTCTTTCACATGCCCTAAACGTCCAACGTATGGCTCCTGGAGCAACGCGAGAGCGACGCCCCTTTTGTCAGCCTCTATCATTAGCTCATACGTGGCCAACTCTTTTCTTTGGAGGTTGGCCTGTAGTACTTTAAATTGCTTATGGCCTCCTGGGAGAGTCGTGTTTCTGGCTGCCGGATTGTTGGGGGTGCCTTTAGCAGTATGCTGTGGTCGCTCGGGCCAGTGCATCCCATTTTCTTCTCGCTGGGCATTCCTGGTCAAAAGCGTTATGGTTAGTGGCTGACAGTTGTGCTGAGCTGCAGTTGCAACATGTTGGGGCTATGCCAATCGCACGGTTTTCACAATCCACCCACTTGTGTGGTCCGCCGCAATGGCTGCACTTCTCCACGGTATCACTACAGTAGCGTCGACTGTGTCCGTAACCCAGGCATACAGAGCACTGCACAAGAGGCGATTGATCTTCGACCCTTACGCGTTGCAAATCAACATGCAGGTGACCCGCCGTTGTGAAGCGCTGCCACACTATGGGAGAGACCTGCATCACAATGTGGGTGGTGTGTGGGTTTCTGGCTTTCCGCCTGTAGCGCACAGAAATTCTAATATTCTGGTCTTCAATGCTGTGGAGTAAATGACCGTTTTGTCTTTTTATCGCCTTAACGACTTCCTCATCCGTGTGCAGGGCCAGGACATCTCTCACTATAATTAGTGGGTCCCTGTTCTGCGCTTCTTTTATATGGAGGTCTTTTGCTTTGATGGCGTCGCTGACCCTTGTCATTTCATCCCTGCTATGACAGCCAATGATGACCCTTTGGTCTTTTGCTTTTCGCAGCCTGTCAATGCGCATGCCAGTGTTGGTCGCGTCCACTGCGTTCCTAATTTTTTCTATTAGCTCCTGGCTAGAATCTTCTTTAACATTGGAGGTTACTATTACAGAGTGTAATTGTGCTGGAGTGGGTTTCGTCGGGAGTTG